>VWZE01015508.1:201231-223779 GCA_013396675.1 Eubucco bourcierii
ACTAGTGGGAGGTGTCCCTGCCTATGGCAGGGGGTTGGAACTAGATGATCCTTGAGGTCCCTTCCAACCTTACCATTCTATGATTCTATGATTCTATATACTGGGGCTACAGCTGCAGTTATACTGGGGATATAAGTGCAGTTATACTGGGGTTATAACTGCAGTTATATTGGAGCAGCATTGCTCAAACTGGGAAAATGAAAGTGGAACACTAAAATCACTTTAAAAACTGAATGTAGATCTATGTTATAGAAGTTCCCTTCAGACTTATCCAAAAGAAGGTTTGTTTGATAGGATGAACTGGCCAGATAGTGTGGTCAGCAGGACTAGGGAAGTCATTCTGCCCCTGTACTCAGCACTGGTTAGGCTACACCTTGAGTACTGGGCCCCTCGATTTAAGAAAGATGTTGAGATGCTTGAACACGTCCAGAGAAGGGCACCAAGGCTGGTGAGGGGGCTGGAGCACAGTCCTGTTAGAAGTGGCTGAGGGAGCTGGGGTTGTTCAGCCTGAAGAAGAGGAGGCTCAGGGAGCACCTTATTGCTGTCTACAACTACCTGAAAGGAAGTCGTGGCCAGGTGGGGTTAGTCTCTTCTCCCAGGCAGTGACAGAAAAAGAGGATACAGCCTCAAGCTGCCTCAGAGCAGTTTAGGCTAAATGTTAAGAAGGAGTTCTTCACAGAAAGAGTGATTGACATATAAATGGGCTGCCCAGGGAGGTGGTGGAGTTACCATCCCTGGAGGTGTTTAAAAAGAGACTGGAATTGGCACTTGGTGCCATGGTTTAGTTGATTAGACAATGTTGGATGCTAGGTTGGACTTGATCTTGATGGTCTTTTCCAACCTGATTGATTCTGTGATTCTGTGAAGTCTTTCAGGTGACTTGGGATCATGTAGTGCTTTCACTAATGTTCAGGACTTTTCTCCCAAAGTGTTTCAGAAGCCAGGGCTTCAGCAGACAGTCTTACACTAGTGTCTAGCAATTAGTTCAGTGTCTCCATGTTGGGTAGACATAGTTTTATATTTTTCATTTGTTTTATATTTTTGATCGTCCTGGTGGGTTCTGTTTCCAAGTGCAAGTAGCATCCTTCAGTAGACATGCTGACTGCCATTCTGGTTTCAGAACAAGGACTCCTAACACAAACAGTTTATGGTTTCCAAGGAAGCTTACTGCTTATGCTCCAAATATCTTGGGAAGTATGGAATTGCAAAACTATGCTTGAAAAAAAACTTAATTTCACCCCAAACACTTACATAACTCAGTCTCAGACTTCACTAGCAATAGCTTAAATAAATGTCAGAGCAAAAGACTGGTCCCAGTCTCTAGGCAAAAGGCAAACCACAGCCAAAGGGAGAGATCTATGCTAGAAACTGCAAAATCCAAAAAGAAAGGTCACAAAAATGCTTAATTAATCTGCATTCTAATTGAGGTTTCTCCCAATTGTTCCTGTGTTTCTTGCTCCTCTGTCTCTCCCGTTTCTTTGTCTGCCTTCCAGCCTTTATGTTTCTTATGCTATCTTTTGTTGTACCTCCACTCACAGAATCACAGAATGGCAGGGGTTGGAAGGGACCTTTCAAGATCTTCTAGTCCAACCTCTCTGCCAAAGCAGAGTCACACACAGCAGGTTGCCCAGGATGGCAGTGTCCAGGTGGGTTTGGAATCCCTCCAGAGAAGGAGACTCCGCAATGTTTCTGGCCACCAGTCTGGTGCTCCAACACTCTCTCAGGAAGGTTTTTCCTTACATTTAGAAGGAATCTCCTGTGTTCCAGTTTGTGCCCATTGGCCCTCATCCTGTTGTCGGGCACACTGAAAAGAGGCTGTCCCCCATCCTTCTGACGTTTAGCTGTTGATCAGCATTGAGACGATCCCCTCTCAGTCTGCTCTTCTCCAGGCTGAACAGCCCCACGTCTCTCAGCCTTTTCTCCTCACAGAGATGCTCCAACCACCTCAGCATCCCCGTGATTTTCACCATTCTCCTGTAGTTTCAGCATATATTTTCTATTTATTTTTGCATCATCACAAACTCTTTTTTGCATCCATCCTCTGTAAGATAAACCTTTGCAAGGACAGATCTAATTTGAAACTAGAGTGGGGAGTAAGTCAGAGCTTTTTTTCTGGTTCTGAATTCTTTTCTGTTCCTTTCATTCTGTGGCTATTTTGTTAATTATAAATAGGCCCACAAATACATACATAGAGGAAATACAGAGAGTGAGGGTTCGTAAATTTAAAACTAATCAAACTCTCGGTTTATAACTCCTTTGGGGCATGCAGCTAGGTATGGTTTAATGAAAACAACTGCCTGTAGCTACCAATTTCTACATCTACATCAGCTAGAGCAGCAGAGTTGTTTGTAGTTAGTGAAAGAGTGGTAGGTTCAAGCTGGCATGATTAGTGATGTGTGCATTCATGGTGATGTTTTTTCTTAACACACAACAGTAAAAATATTGTGAAGTCACCTGGGAGCAGATACAAGTGCCAAAAGTATTTGTTTCTCCCAAATACTCTTCCTTGAGTTAATGTAGAGTATTATTTTCAAAAATAGCCACTGTTAGTGGATTTGGATGTCGTATCCAATTAGGTTTCTAGTTCATAGACTCATAGAATTACATCATTGTTTAGGTTGGAGAAGACCTTTAAGATCATTGAGTCCCATCATTGACATTACCAAGTGTCTCAGTGCCGCATCTACACATCTTTAAATACCTCCAGGGATGCTGACCCCACCACTTCCCTGGGCAGACTGTTCCAGCCTTTGGTAACCATTTCAGTCAAGAGTTTGTTCTTAACGTCCAACTTAAATCTCTGCTGGCACAACCTGAGGTGGTTTCCTCTTTTCCTGTCACTTGCTACTTGGGATAAGAGACAGGCCCCCACTCCTTTCATGGAGTTGCAGAAAGCAATAAGGTCTCACCTCAGCCTCTTTTTCTCCAGGTTAAACAAACCTATTTCTCTGAGCTGCTCCTCACAAGGCTTGTGCTCTAGACTCTTCATCAGCTTCATTGCCCTTCTCTGGACATACTCCAGCATCCCAATGTCCTTCTTGGAATGAGTGACCCAAAACTGAACACCAGTGCTGAGTACGGGAGGACAACAACCTCTCTAGCTCTGCCGGCCACACCATTTCTAATACAGGCCTTGTCGACCTGGCCATGTACTGCCTGACATTCAGCCAGCTGTCAGCCAGCACCCCCAGGGCCTTTGCTGCCAGGCAGCTTTCCTCCCACTCCACCCCAAGCCTGTAGTGTTGCCCAGAGTTGTTGTGTCCCAAATGAATCATACCTGGCCTCAAACCTCATAGTACTAGCCTCAGCCTATCAATCCATCCTGTCCAGATCCCTCCGTAGAGCCTTCCTACCCTCAAGCAGATCAATTCTAGTACCATCAAACTTCCTAAGCTGATTACATGAGATGATGTCCTTCTGTGTGTCAGGATTCTTACAGGCTTTGCCTCAGTTTGAACTATGTAAGTGCAACAAACCACATAGCCAAAGGCAAAATAGAAACTTCAATGTCCTTTGTGAGTGCATGCTCTCTGCACAGATTTGTTTGCCTGGAAAGCATCAAAGGTTGTTGCTTTGGTTTGTTAATAAATTTAGGACCCATCTTCCTAGACCTGCAGAGACCAAATCTTGTGCAAGACCAGAGCTAGTTTTAGTCTCAGATGTTGTGCTGCTTGTGAAGCTTTTCCTGGGGCAAGAGGAAACGTTGGCAAGCTGCCAGTCAAGGCACTATTGGTTTCTAATGCCAGTTCTCATTTCCAATATGCCCACAATTTGCTTTCTCTGCTTAATAAGACTCTTACCTCATTGGAGTCTGCTGAGTGGACTGAAAGGTTAGAAATCGGTGTGTGTTCATGTTACACATCTCCCATCCTCCTGCCTGGATCCATTGACAGTAATTGGTTCCTGAGTTTCTCTAATGTAAGCACTTCACTTTTGCTTTTCCAACCACCTTCCAGCAAAATTTTAGGTACTGTACAACAAACAAGGGTTGCCTGAAACACTTTTCATTTCTTCTTTTCATAAAATGAGAAGATGTTTTGCAGGATTGGCTGCAGTCCAGCTACACTTCTGTAGTGTACAGGGCAGGAAATCTTTCCTCAGCAGCACTCCCAGCTCCACAGCACAGCAGCTGGCCATGCACGTACTCAAGTGCTGATGGCCAACATGCAAGCTACTTTGCCTCAGTTTTGAGCACGGATATCATCAGTGGTCTCCCACCTCCATCACAAACACAGCAGCCAGAATTCTGTACCTTCTCCTTCAGACTCATTTTGGACCTTTTCCTTGTTTTATATATGTTTAGGTATTAATTTGGAGTGAGTAAAGGCAGCAAGGGAGAGTAACTGAATTTTATGGCCCACAGACAGAGCATTCAGTTGGGATGCAGGAAAGCAGTGCTCAGGCTGTATGGATTAAGCTTTTCCCACACTGCAGATGGAAGAGCTCAGCCCCTGTGCCAGTAACTATAACATGCTTTCTAATTTATTTTCTAATGTCAAGGGTGTACAGTGCTGGTTATTTTTTCTCTCGCCAGTTTGGCTGGTCATTTCTTTTTCTTTTAGTTTATGGCCTTCAAAACCCTTTTTTTTTGCTTTTTGTTTTAAAGTGTTGCCCATGCCTAAGTTGACATCAGGCAACTTCAGACAGCTACAGATGTTTAGATGTCAGCCAGTCTACCTACTGAGCAGTGTCTGAGAAGCACCAAGCCTTTCACCAGGCCTTGCTGCTGTTGGATCTGTTCGAGGTGCATGGGACAGGGAGGTTAACACTGCATGTTTGTTCTGCATTTTAAACTACATGAAAAGTATCAGAACTGCCCACAAATGTAAAAGCACAATGACCAGAAGGTAGACTGAGAAAGTCTTCAGCATCGAAGCGTCCTGTAATGCCTGACTGTTTGTTGTTGCTCTTTTTAAGTGACCACTTTGCAGTGTTTTGTTTTGGTAGCTTCACTGCTATCTAATAAATAATGGCTTTACTTTGCTGCCAGCTCTTCTCTTCACTTTTGCTCCAAACATGCTCTCCCTTCATCGCTAAGTACCTGATTTTCTCCTCCACCTTTTCTGCTGCCTCTCCTTTACCCAGGAAATGATCTTCATAGACTAATAAATTGATCTTTTGTTTGAAAAGACCTTTAAGAACATCATGTCCAACCATTGACCCAGCACTGCCAGGTCACCACTCAACCATGTCTCCCAGCACCATATCATAGAATCATAGAATCATAGAATCATAGAATGGTAAGGTTGGAAGGGACCTCAAGGATCATCTAGTTCCAACACCCTGCCATAGGCAGGGACACCTCCCACTAGGACAGCTCACTCAAGGCCTCATCCAATCTGGCCTTGAACACATCCAGGGAGGGAGCATCCACAACCTCCCTGGGCAACCTGTTCCAGTGCCTCACCACCCCCACTGTAAAGAACTTCCTCCTAACATCCAGTCTAAATCTCCCCTCTGCCAGTTTAAGCCCATTGCCCTTTGTCCTGTCATTGCAGGACCTTGTAAATAATCCTTCCCCAGCCTTTCTGTAGGCCCCCTTCAGATACTGGAAGGCTACTATCAGGTCCCCTCGAAGCCTTCTCTTCTCCAGGCTGCAGAGCCCCAACTCTCTCAGCCTGTCCTCATAGGAGAGCTGCTCCAGCCCTCTGATCATCTTTGTGGCCCTCCTCTGGACCCGCTCCAACACTTCCATGTCCTTCCTGTGCTGAGGGTTCCAGAACTGCACACAGTACTCCAGGTGGGGTCTGACGAGACTACAAGACTTTTCACTTCCTCTCCTCCTTCCCACTGCTAGGATGGTGACTCGACCATTTCTCTGAGCAACATGTTCCAGGGCTTGGAAACCCTTTCAGAGAAGACATATTTCTTAATGTCCAACCTAATTTTCCCATGGCACAACTTGAGGCTGTTTCCTCTCATCCAGACTTGGTAGAGTTAGAGAATGGGTGGATTCAATTATACTAAATGTTTTTTTTTCCAAACAAAATGACTTTGTGAATCTGTGATTCTAGGTAAAGGTAAATTTCTGGAATGGTTGGGGAGTTTTGAACTTTTTGTAATGCTTTGTAAATGATAATACCACTCTAGGAAAAACTACTTCCACTGTATCATTTATCTCCTTGGCTTTTTTGTTAGTAGTTTGCATGCAAAGTCAAGCTTAGAGACCTGGTTCTGTTTAGCCTGGAGAAGAGAAGACTGGGAGGGGATCTTATTGATGGTGATCAGTAGCTAAAAGGCAGGGGGCAAAAGGATGGGGCCAGATTCATTTTAGTGTGTTTTAGGGGCAATGGGCACAAACTGGAACCCACAAGGTTCCATCTGAACATGAGATAAAAATTCTTTCCTGTGAGGATGCCAGAGCACAGGAGCAGGCTGCCCTGAGAGGTTGTGGAGTCTCCTCCAGAGAGATTCCAAACCTGCTTGGACATGATTCTGGGTAACCTGCTCTGAATGACTCTGCTTTAGCAGGGAGGTTAGACTAAATGATCTTCAGAGGTTCCGTTCAAGCACCACCAAGCTGTTATTCTGTGACTGTGTAAGGATGCAAAACCACAAAAGCAAATGCCTTGCCCTTTATCTCCACACAATGTGTAAACACTGAGATAGTTACAGCAATTCTCATCCTTAACTGAAGGAAACTTCCAACTTCTTGCTCTTCACATCAGAAGGAAAACGTTTCCTATTTACTTTATGTTCATTGTTTTTATACTTGCCCTGTCTGTCAGACTGCAATGCCCACTTCCTTTTCCAATTACACAGTTTAAACTGCTTGTGATATTTCAATGAGGAAAATGCCCCATTCTTCGACTTCCTGATTGTCTGCTGCTAAAAGAAATATCACTTTTCCCTGTTGTATGAAAGGAGCACACTGTACCAATTAAAGAGCTTTCTATGGAGAAATCTAATTATGAAAACACAGGGCCTGATTCAAAGCCTATTTTAGTCCATGGAAAGTCTTCTGGTGACTTCTGTGGGCCCAGGTCCATATTCAGCAATGGTTAAATTTAATAAGAAAAGAGCTAATTTTCATCTAACAAACAATTCATGTTGGATGCAACAACCTACTTACATTATCTCTCTATGTTCCATTAAAACACACAAATTGACCACTTCAGTATTGCACCAGAAAGTTCTTAGGAGAGTTTGTGTTCCTCACATATGGGACTCTTTTGATATCTTTCTCCTATATATCTGTAGGGGAATATGGATTTTTACAGAAAACATAGAGAATGAGGAAAACATTTTCTGCTCTGAACATTATGGCATGGAGATGCCAAACCTGCCTTCTGAAATGCAAACATTCTTCAAGTTAAGTACTTCAGAATGCCTATTCAATTACTTTTTATGTTCACATATCTAAAATAGTTTCCAGTTGAACAGACACAGACTATTTTATGTTATAATTAGGCCTTAAAACCCTGTATCCATCAAGAGATCTGAGAAAGCAGAGTAGACTTTTCCCCTCTTTCTGTCCTAAGAGCAGGACAGCAGAAGAGGCAGATTTGCCCCTTTTTGGCATTGCCTGTTTTCTGTGAAACAAACAACAAAAATTCACTGTAGCTGAGCAATTGATGAATTGGCTACAAATACCTTTTAAAAGAAAATGTGAAGCTATCAATGTGATAGAAAAAAATTGCCTGCTAGGAAAGACAGGTTTACAGTAATGGAGATAAAGCGATGAATCGGCTGTAGTGGTTACTAAAAGGCAGTCAACAGGAGATCAGATGTCTCCAAAATGGAAGAAGGAAAATGGATTGTAAGCAATCAGTGTTAAATTAATCAGCTAGGCTGTAATGACTGACAGATATGTCTGTCCTTGAGTAAAACTTTGAGATGAGTTTTTTTCTTAACCGGTGTGCTGCAGACAGAAAGATCCATTCATTCCTTTCCTTTCTGCTGCCATCTATCAATGGGTGAGCAGCTCTAATGTCTGAGAAGCACTAGAAAAAAAGTCAGGTGGAGTAAGTATGCTGATTCCTCTGAACTTCAGATCAGACTTTCAGCAGGCAGGGAGACTGAACTCTTCCATCACTCTTTCCATTCTCTCAAATATATCTACATTATGTCTGTAGGATCCAACTAAATTACCTTGAAATGCACCACATTTCCAACCCCAGCCATTCTGTACTTCTATGAGTCTGGGATTCTGCTGCTGATAGATGTTCTAAAGAAGAAGAGGAAGACCAAGTAAAAAGCTTCAAAGCAGTTGGAGCATATCAAGCAGGAATAAAAAACACTGGAAATGCCAAACTTAGAACTGAGATGCAGGAGTGACACTGTTTGTACAGTAACCAGTTTGCTACAAGAACAGAAGCAGGCAGAAAATGAGAGTGATAAATATTCAGTACTGGAT
The DNA here is from genome assembly GCA_013396675.1 of Eubucco bourcierii. Classification (NCBI taxonomy): domain Eukaryota; kingdom Metazoa; phylum Chordata; class Aves; order Piciformes; family Ramphastidae; genus Eubucco; species Eubucco bourcierii. Next base: position 209,588 of record VWZE01015508.1, read on the forward strand.
GAGAGTAATGTCTTCTAGCTTCAAGAAATATCCCCTTTGTAGCACAGAGAGATGGTTTGAGTCAAACAAAATTTAACTGGCTACTAAATGTACCTCTACCATCTGTATGATTTCTTTCTTCACCCTTATTTTTATTGCCTATTTATTTTATGACATTGCACACATTTCCTTTTAATGACTGACTGTCTCTCCATTCCTTATTTGAACTAAGATGTGGAGTTTTAGGTCTCCTAGAGCACCTTTAGGTGTCCTGGAGATGCCAGTCTGTGAAAAAATCAATTCTACTTGAGACTTGAAGATCCTTCTGGACATCTGGGAAGCCTAAGTGTCATTTTTTTGGTTGGCACTTGGTTTGCAAAAGGTGAAGGAAGCCAATAACAAAAGGCAATTCTTATAAAAAGAAAGCAGTGTGTGCAGCCACAAACAGTGTGTTGTGTGCATGCCTCTTGTTTCTCATGGATGGAACACTGTTCTTGACCTTGGAGGTTGAATAAATCTTCTCTCTCTCTTTCTCTCTCTCTGTGTATGTTCAGAGCAATGCCCCACCATTGCACTGTGGAAACAGAGTAGGAGGGGAAGAAACTAAGCATCCTCTCTGTTTTTCCTTTATGCCTCATCTCTGAGGAGCTGCTGTCTGAATTCCTCAGACCTGGAGACACTCCAGAGCAATTAGGCAGTGTACCCCCTGAGACATGACTGCAGATTTTGCTGAGTTTTGTTGACTCTTTATTCTTTTCTGTTCAATTAAATGGGGGGGAGAGGGGGGGAAGCTAAGGGCTGTATCACATGCTCACATCCTCTTTAAGGAGACAAAACCACAGGGGTCTCTGTACCCACTTGCCGATGTAGCTAACCCTTTCCCTTCTTCAGCTCTTCAGTTTTTAAGATGATTTGACAGTCAGTATGAAACTAACAGTCAAGTTCAGCACTGTGGAACAAGGGAAAGCTCTTCTTTATCTCAATTGTCTTTTACTGACCTTTGTGTTTAGTTCAAACACTGTGATAGGATCTACAAAGCACAGAGCAGAATCTGCATAACAAATGTATTCAGGTGTCATGTCCCAGCTGAGAAGCACATTCAAACAGCAGTTCAGTCAAATTATTTCCTATTTAACAATGCATGTGTGAGGCTTCTCAGATATAACCAACATCAGGCAATGTCAGATCGAGGAACCCTTAGTCTGAAAAGATTTAAACCCAGGGAAGTGGTAGCTACAGCAGAAGAAAGCTCAAATGTTAGCAGTATTCAATCGTGCAAACTCCAGAGGTCAGTTCTTCTGCTTTAAAAGATGTCTCTTTAAATGTTGATCAAATCCCACATTTGTGGAATTACTGGCTTCTGCAAAGGCTTCTTTACATCTTTAATATGATTTCATATACCTACCAAAGCTTTTTAAAGGTCTAGAAGTGAGTTATGGGGAAAAAAACCCAAAGAGCTCTCTAGATACTAGACTTACTGCACTTTTCCAAATATTGGCACACTGTTCATGACAGGCTTCTACAAACCCCTTGCTCCCTTACTCTGTCTGATTAGGCAAAATAAACTGCCTTGTTGCACAAGTTGGTAAGTGAAATGTTGGATCAGAGTACCAAGGTAGGAATAGTGTCTATGTGCATCCTTTGCACTTCTGCTAAGAAAAATGTTTTGTAGATGACTGAACTGGTGAAAGAAGTTTTAAAGAAAATGGTCTTCTATGTCAGAACTTGACTAAGCAGCATTTGTATCATGAGCATGAGCATGAAAGACTGAGGGAGCTGGGGTTCTTTAGCTTGGAGAAGAGGAGACTGAGAGGTGGTCTCGTTAATGTTTATGAATATGTAAAGGGTGAGTGCCATGAAGTTGGAACCAGGCTCTGCTCAGTGATGTCTGATGACAGGAGAAGGAGCAATGAGTGGAAACTGAGGCATAGGAATCTTCATTTAAACATGAGGAAAAAAAAATTCACTATGAGGGGAACAGAACACTGGAACAGGCTGCCCAGGAGGGTTGTGGAGTCTCCCTCTCTGGTGATATACAAAACCTGCCTTGATGCCTTCCTGTGTGATCTGGTACAATGTGATCCTGCTCTGGCTAGAGGGGTTGGACTGGAATGAGCTTTTGAGGTCCATTCCAATCCCTGACATGCTGTGATTGTGTAATTCTGTGAAGTGGAACATTGCTATAGCTCCTGCCTGTTTATCCTTTAATGCTTTAGCCTGATCTTTCAGCTATGTGATGCTCTTCCGAATCATACATTATCTAAGTGTGAACTGGGGGAAAGATGACACTCTACAAATCATGTCCATATATTGCAGTAAGCTCTTGGAGATGCTGTAACTGAAACTTCTGTTAGCATTTAGTAATCCAGAGCTTGTAAAGTTTGATGATGCAAGCCAGCCTGGTTACAAGCCATGCGATTAATCTGCCTGTATTACATCTAATATCTTATACAATGTGCAATTACAATATAATTACAAAAACATTTGGAAATAATAATAAAAAGCAGGAAAGACAGATGTGGATTCACTGCAAATCCAAGTATTTTGAAGTCTTCTTTCAATTTTTTAGTAAAGAAGCAATGATTTAAATTTAACTCTCTTTGGTCACATAAAAAAGATCAATTGTGGGCTTTGCAAAAAGAAATCAAGACCAAAAATGAATAATTAAAAGATTTAACATTCAAACCGAGATCTTTGAACACTTTCAATACAAATAAGATCCTTAGTAAATGCACACAGAACTGTTCATTTGCTTCCCACTTGCAGTGTTTACAAAAAATGAAAAAGAACATAGAAGGATTCAGATTCTCTCTGCCATGGCCCTAAGGCATCACCAGCCCTGAGGCTCCCCCTAGTCTGCCCATGGTCCAGGATCCCATTTCAACCCACCAGAGCCACAAACCCCAATGACAACACATCAGGGCTGATCTCCATCTCCTCACAGCCTTGCCCTACTCGGCCACAGGTCCCACTGAGCCAAGCCTACCCACAGCAACCTGTTCCAGCTCCTCACCACCCCAATGGGGAAGAATTTCTTCCGAATGTCTAATCTAAATCCAGCTCCTTCCAGTTCAAAGTCATTATCCCTCCCCCTGTCACTATATGCCTTTGTAAAAAAGTTCCTCTCCAGATGTCCTGTAGGCCCCCTTTGAATACTGGAAGGCTGCTATAAGGTCTCTCTGGAGCCTTCTCTTCAGTAAGGACTAGTTTGATTCCTTTCTCTTTAAAAGACTCAGTTCTCCACTCATTTTCTGCAATCAAAATAAATTCCGGGCCAGGTCATGTTCTCAGCAGTACATGGCTTAGCCTTGACTGATTCTACAGATACCAGATTTACTCCAGTTTTGCAACATGGATCAATCAAAACTCTTTGTCTCTACCATCCTGGCTACTTTTTCCTGCTTTATGCCACAGCTGTAGCTCAGTCAATGTTGTTTTCTGGTTCTAAAGGGAGTATGGTTATTTTGGAGAACAAATGTTCAACTCAAGAGGTATATTTAGTTCTGACAGAGTTGCTTTATCCATAGATCAGAAACAGGGGGAGAGGGGGTGGGGGAGCAGTGGGGAAGTCACTATCCTTATGCCTGATTTAGAAGTAGGAAAGCTTATAATAATACATCTGGTAGTAAAATGATTTTTCCAGCATCCCAGAACTGGCACCAAATCCAATTGGTGCTCCTGAGTCACAGCCTAAACCTTTGATTATTCAGCCTTTTGGCTTCCCCAGCAGAGTTCCACAGGTTCTCTAGAGGATTTCCCAGACAGAAATACCAGCACTGTAGAAATGCTCATCAAACCAGCACACACACAGTGTGACCACATTGTGCACATGAGAAAAACACTTGTGGTATTTACCAGCTTGGGTACAGTGGACATGGCAAACTTCCACTCGCCTCACAGATACTGATACTGACATACACCAGCCCTAAGTAGGTGCCCAAGGTTCTCTTTCTCCACTCAGACAGAATTTCTGAGAGATTAAAAACAAAACCCAAAGTCAAGGAGGACAGAATACAGCTATTCAGATTTAAATTCATGGGGTGTGTTTCACTTCAGTTTTACTTCTTCCTTTTGTCAGAAGAGAGTGATTTTGACAGACCCTGTAATTACGGTTGCCAGGTATAATCGGTCTTAAGAGATCAGTCAAGTAGAGGTTTGTAGTGTTAAATATGTGTGTTCTTTCCTTTGTGTCTTCACAATATCTGTGTTTGAGGACTCTGTGGATAAACACACCTTCTCTGAATGACATACTCTGCAAACTCAGACCTCAATGCAAAATTCATTCCAGAATGAAGAAATGCTGGACCATTATGTGCTGATAAAACAAAATCCTCACAACTTTTGGCCCAGGTGTGACATGAGAAGTGGATTAGATAACCCAGCCAGACCTTGCCACAATTAGCCTGTTGCCATAAGTATTTTATAGGTCTTCTGATATATAGAGGAAGGAGAGCCCAAGAGGAAAGATTATTCTCATTATTTATGACGTTCAGGTTCCTACACCCAGTGAGAAGTAAAACAATTTCACCTTTGGGTAATAGGTTGTTTATAATGGCACTTTATTAAAATATATCAAATTTTTAAGGTGTTTAGATGAAGATTTACTGTTGCTTACTTGGTGGTGTGAATAATTCATTCTTTTCAAGACAGACATATACTTATTTCAGAGAGGAAATGCCTCCAAAGCCACAGTTATTGACTCGGGCACCAGCATTCACCAAACACCATCAGATATGTAACTCGTAGTAGGGAATAAGAAACTTTAAGGGACGTGCTGAAATGGGGGGGAAATAAAAAAGAGGTTTGCCCTTTAGTGGTCACAAATCTTCTTTCTGCAACAATAAAAAAAAAATAAAAAACAAAACCAAACTATTTCACATTCATAAGAGCCAAAACTCAAAAAGACATTCCAGCTGCAGCAACGAGCAAATGATTGTCCTGGTTTGAGCTAGACTAGAACTAGTTCTGGTCAGTGCTGTGACTTCTCAGCTCAGGCTTTGCTCAGTGAGGGCACTTGCTGAAGTTCAAGGCAGGTTTGCACAACCAGTGGCTGCTTCCAGAACACATCTCCTGACTCTGGTTGCCATCTGCTGCCAAGTCCAGTCTGTGACTTTCCCAGTGTCTGTCCACAACACCAGTGCGGATGGTGACATCGTTTCCATCAGGGGGTTGGGTTCCATATTGATTTGTATCTCTTTGAAACTATTTCATTTTATTGTTTTTAATTCTATTCCATCTGGTTTAGCTTCTTTCTCAACCCAGTAGTCTCTCTCCCTTATTCTCTTTGTCTTCTCTTTGAGAAGGGAGAGGGGTTCACAGGGAGCCTCTGGCACAAATCTAGTGGCCCTAACCCTAACTGGAAATAAACAACTGCACCCTGCCCTACTCAGTGACCGGAGCTCTCCTGCACCCAGGCTTCTGAAGGGGCCCAGCAGCATACCTTGCCCTTGGTGAAATGTAGTCAGCTGCTCTGGGGACACAGCCAGATCAGTGTAACTGTTTGTGGTATTTGGCTGCAGGTTCTGAAGGGCTGCACAATGCTCCATTCTCACTCTTGCAAGTGGAGTGCTGTGTAGCCCTCTTTTGCATCACTCCCCGAGGCGCCCACCCTCAACTGCTCATGCCAGTTAGACTGTAGATGCTACAAGACACTTTCTCCCAGCCTGTATAAAAAAACCTCTTCAGACTCCACTGTAGAATGGGTTAGTCTGAGATTTGCTGTTAAAATGAAATGAAAAGCAAGATTTGTGGACTGAATGAAATGAAGCAAGGAATTGTGGGGTACCTGCGATAGATGGTGGCAGGGTGTAGATTTATGTTTCACTGAAGTCCAAGGATCCAGAAAACATATTCCTTAAAACACTAAAGAAACTAGCCTCAGGTGTAAAAGGGACCTCACTGACAGTAACCAACACCTTAGATTTACACTCATAATGTGAGGTTTGAGAGAACATGTTAGACACCAGGGATCACCAGGGTCAGACCTCTTCTTCAGAGGCCAGCGTCCAAGGAGCACTCTGTCCATTCTGCCGTCTATCTCCATGTCTTTCCGAATCCAAAGCCAGAATTCAGCACCAAAATCCAGCTCCTGAATCTGATTCCTATCTCCTTCTGAGTCCAGTTTGGGAATTCCCCTTGCCTGTCCACAGCATCAGTGGTGAGGTTGACATCATTGCCACTGTGGGGGTCGGGTTCAATATTGGTATTTGCATCTATTTAATTTTTATTAATTTCGTTACAAGTGTCTTACTTTTCTTTCCCAATCCAGCAGTCTCTTTCCCTTATTCCCTTTCTCTTTCTCTGAGGGATAGTGTCTGTCATTCAACTAGTGGTCTATGCACCCCTGAGCACTTACAAATCCAAACCACCTATCTCCACTTGCTGGCCATTTCTTTTGGACAAAACCACTCATCTTCCTCTAATAATACATCTTCAGCCACATTTAAACCTTCACTCCAGGCATATATTTATTGGTCATTTTTATTTCAGTATCTCCGCCCAAACCAAGAACAGAGACTCATGATACACTCAGGCATAGGAGAAGATAAAGCACTGCCCTGAGAAGCAACTGTAGAAGGGATAAGCTGGGCATGACTATAGCACAAATGCTCTTACACACCAACATGAAGACTGCCATGAGAAGAGGGATATACTGTACAAAGCAATCAGGAGGACACACGCCAAGTTAATACCTCAGAACATGTGTGAGCTGATGCAGTTTCAAAATAGCTCTAATATTTTCCATTGTATTTGTCAAAAACTGTTCTTGGGATTGTACCTTGAATACAAATAAGGGGATCAGTATTCACACACTGCCAGGTCAGTTCAGCTCTTACCCTAAAAGGAGCAGCGACTGTTCCAATATCAATAACATTTTCCTGCTTTACTAATCATTATATTTGCTCATAAATGCTTTGATTTTGCCTTTAGTGAATCTGGTACAATAAGCTCCACATTTATGAGAAAATGAGCAGCTGAGGGAAAAGCCTATTTCCTTTGGCTCAGGTCTCACTCTAGCTGGGCTGGGCAGAACTATTCTTGACCCAATTTTATGGGTTTCACAGTTGGCTGACCCATTCATTGTCAACTGATACGGATGTTAGCTCAAAATTGTCCTAGCAACCAAGAAAGCACACAAAGATCTGACGGAACTCCAGCACTTAAACATCCCATCTGAGATCTCCCATTCAGTGGGAGTTCAGTAAGTGCAGTGAACATTGGCCAGCAAGGAGTAGGTGACAAGCTGCTTTGAAAAAAGGCCACTAGCTAAAGCAGGCTTCAGAGGGTGCTCTAAATAATTGCCTAACTTTAAAAAAAAAAAAAAAAAAAAAAAAAAAAAAAAGTCTAAAAAATCATTGACTTATAGAATCACAAAATAGTTTTGGTTGGAATAGACCTTTAAGATCACAGAATCAAAGAAACATTGAAGTTGAAAAGGACCCTCAGGATCATCAAGTCCAACTGACATCTACTCTACAAAGTTCACCCTTAAAACCTATCCCCAAGCATCACATCCAAAAGACCTTTAAACACATCCAGGATTGGTGACTCCATTGCTTCCCTGGGCAGTTCATTCCAATGCCTGACTACTCTTGCTGAGAAAACATTTTTCCTAATGTCCAGTCTAATCCTATCCAGTCTCAGCTTGAAGCCATTTCTTCTTGTTCTGTATCACTAATTACCTGTGAGAAGAGACTAGCAGCAGCCTCTCCACAAGGTCCTTTCAGATAGCTGTAGACAGCAACGAGGTCTCCTCTCAGCCTCCTCTTTTCCAAACCAAGTATCCCCAGCTCACACAGTCACTCTTCATAAGATTTATTCTCCAGGCCCTTCCCCAGCTTCATTACCCTCCTCTCCACTTGCTCCAGCACCTCCACATCCCTCTTGTAATGAGGTGCCCAAAACTGAACACAAGATCAAGTACAGTCATTAACCCAGTGCTGCCAGGACACCACTGAACCATGTTCCTCAGCACCTACAAGGCTTTCAGAGCACCTACAAGGCTTTTAGAGCATATTTCCTATCCAGAGCAGCCTACTCCAGGGCTTCAGCACCCTCACAGGAAAGAACTTTTTCCTCATGTTCAGATGGAATCTCCTGTGTTCCAGTTTGTGCCCATTGCCCCTTGTATTGTTGCTGGTCACCACTGAAAAAAAGTCTGGCCCCATTCTCTTGATGCCTGCCCTCTAGGTTTCGATCAGCATTGGTTAGATCTCTTCTCATTCTTTTCTTCTCCAGGCTAAACCATACCAGGTCTCTCAGCCTTTCCTCCTCACAGAGATCTCCAACCCCCTCAGCATCTTTGTAGCCTCAGTTGGACTCCCCAATAGTTCTCTGGAACCCCCGGTGCCTCTGCTGGCATGAGTGGTGCCATATGGTAATTTTGTGGAGAGTATGTTCTCTTTTAGGGAGAGATTTTCATCTATTGTCAGGAATAAATTCTTATGGGTTTCCAATCTGCTGAAAATGATAGAGCAGGAACTGCAAGAGTAGGTGTGAATTATGAAGAAGCAACACAGTAACAAACAAGTCAGAACCAATTAAACCTTTGATGTCAATGGTAACATCATCCTATGCAGAATGTGGTTAGAGGGACTGCTTGGGACCAGAGTCAGCAAATTCTTACTGTCTCACTGTGAGATTTAGAAGCAACACCAATTTTTAGAACAACGTTTAATCCAAGTATTCATTAATTCCTAATTAAAACCAACTGCAGTTCTACCCAGGTTTTGGAGGGAAGAGTGCATGTGGCTTACAAAACACACAGGAGTACCCAAGTCTGAGGAAACTTAAAGTGAACAGCTTGGCAATAACCAAATCAAACAACAAACTTACAATTAGCACAAAAAGAGGAGAGAATCGTAAAATAATGCTTCAATTTTTCTCTTCACCAGTCAAAAGAGCACCAGGACCACCACAACTTACAGGTCAGACAGGAATCCCTAGCTGCTAGAGCTGTGGGAGGAAACTACAATATTGCCTTCTTTTATCCTCATGGGTATGGCAGGCTGCTGGAGCTTGGATTTGTCTGCTTTTCCCTAAAGCAACATAATCTTTATCTGGCCTTTCTTGTCTCCATTTTATCTACTGGTCTTGCAGCAACAACAGTCTAAGAAATTCATGTCTTTGTTGCTCTTTCACAGAATGTCAGGGGCTGGAAGGGACCTCGAAAGCTCATCCAGTCCTACTCTCCTGCAGAGCAGGATCACCTATACCTGATCACACAGGAACACATCCAGGTGGGTCTTGAATGTCTCCAGAGAGGGAGACTCCTCAAGCCCACTGGGCAGACTGCTCCAGTGCTCTGACACCCTCAAAAGAAAAAAAATTTCCTCATGTTTCCATGGAATTTCCTATGCCTCAGCTTCCACACATTGCCCCTTGTCCTGACATTGGGCATCTCCCAGCAGAGACTGGCTCTATCCTCTTGGCACTCATCCTTTACATATTTCTATGTTACCACTCAGTCTCCTCCTCTCCAGGCTAAAGAGCCCCAGCTCCCTCAGTCTCTCCTCATAAGGAAGATGTTCCTCTCCCTTCATCATTTTTGTGGTTCTTTGTTGATACATAATGGTGAAAGAATAAAAAATACACTCATGACAAAAGTCCAAGACAGTCACATATCCAAAATTCATCACTGCTCAGAAATTACTGGACAATGACTACTTTTGATCATGCTTTTAAAATACAGTCAGAGGTTTCTGTTAAAAAAGGAATATCTTGTCACCCCTGACTGCAGAAATTCTTATGCAGAAGTCAGAGATTAAGATAGAAACAAATCTGGTCTAAAGAACAAACAAGGTTTAGAGCACAGGTCTTATGAGGAGCAGCTGAGGGAACTGGGGTTGTTTAGTCTGGAGTAAGGGCAGCTGAGGGTAGACCTGGCTCTCCTAACTACCTGAATAGAGGTTGCAGCTAGGAAGGGAATGATTTGTTCTCCCAGTCTCCACGTGACAGAACAAGAAGAAATGACCCCAAGTTGCTCCAAAGGAGATTTAGGTTGTACATTAGGAAAATTTTCTTCACAGAATGGGTTGTCAAGTCCTTTGACAGACTGCCCAGGGAGATGATTGAATCATCATCCCTGGAGGAACTAGAAATCCTTGTAGATGTGGTGCTGAGAGACATAGTTTAGGGTGGACATGTTAATATTGGGTTAATGGTTGGACTCAATGACCTTAAAGATCTTCTCTAGACTAAATGACTCTGTGATTCCATGATTCTGTTAGTAGTGGTTGTTTGTCAAGTTGTGTAAGATGAATCAATCATTTTTTCATCAATGAGAGTTAAAAGCATGCAATTCTGTAGCATGCAGATACTTCATTAAACAAAAATCTTTTATATCAACAGTCTGGACTTCCATCACTGTATCTTGATAAACTGAGCCTCGTGCTTGCTGCATACACTCCACATGAAATTTAGCTTGTAGAATTGTTGTGGCAGGAGAAGAGGAAATGATGAAAATACTATCAAGATATTTATGTGATATTACTTAGCAAATGCACACCTTTTTTTGTTAAACAGATTAAAAAAACCAAAGCCAAACAAACAAACGAAAAAAAACCCTAACTTTTCACGAAGATATAAGAATGGAATTTCAGTTGGAGTGGCCTGGGAAAGTCAGCAGCATAAAAACCCAAGGGGTTTGTAGAAATGCTCAGATTTTAAGATGAGTGTTATCTTCCAATTTCTTCCATTAGTGACAGCATTCAGGTTACAGAACATAAAGTAAAGGGTCAATGGAAAGTGAAAAATTATTTTCCATCTTCAGTAGAGTTCATTTTTAAGTAATGGACTTGAAGGCAAACTGAAAGTAATCTAATCCAGTTGAAGTATAAGGTTTTAATTAGGCAAATGGTATCACTTATTTGTTTTGCTTAAATTATGTCCCTCAATTCCATGGTAAGAGTTCAGAGGAGGTTTTGTTTTCCTATTGCTAAATCAAATCCATCACAGACTCATGCAAAGGAATATTTTTCTCCAGTAAGTGGCAAGTCCTTTAGGTCTCCAAAGATTCTGCAAGGTTTCTGTGACATTCTGAGACTTTCACTAACAATTTATTTCCTTGTGGATCAAAAAAACCAATACACTGCATTACTATGGACAGACTGTTACTGTGGAATTTAGTCATCTGCTGACACATCTGTTGGGGTCTGGAGACAACGCTACAAGCAACTCTTCCTGTTAGAACTGATTCTGCTGCCGTTGGAATTCTTTTGCTCTTTTTTCTTCTGGGTCTTCTTGCATAGAATCATAGAATCATTTTGGTTGGAAGACACCTTGAAGATCAAGTCAAGTGAACCCAGCACTGCAAAGTCACTATTAAAACATGTCACGGAACACCAATCCCTCCAGAGATGGGGACTTTCATGACTACTTTGTGTTACCTATTCCAGGGCTTGACAACCTTTTCAGTAAAAAAAAAAAAAAAAAAAAGAAAAAGAAAAACCAATAAAAAACCCCCACCTGAATTAGAGAGGTTGGCAGGGACCTCAATAGACCATCTAGCCCAACCCCCCTGCCAGAGCAGAATCTATATATACCAGGTCACAGAGGAATGTTTCTCATTCAGGATTTCTATCCCTTCAGAGATCAGGTTAACACCCTGACTGCATCCAAGAGAGTGGTTACTAGTCTATGATTCCCCCCTAAGTTTCTGCTGGTAATGAGGAATTTGAAGTGCTGCACCAGAGATTGTCTGGATTAGGTCATTATTGCAAACACTGTGGATCCTGTCAGTTACTGTGTCACTGAAGGTGAGATGTTCATGTAACCATAAAAAGCATTACCAGGACTCCATTAGCTGGTGTAGTATTGCTTGGTATGGTCGTAAGCTCCTTCTGCGTGTCAGAAGTGTTGGCATCTCTTGGTGTTGGCAGGTGTGACTCCAACACACCCTTATGGAAGGGCTTCCTCTTGAAGTGTCTGAGTTTATTGTCTCTAGACCTACTCATAGCTGTATCTGGGTCTCCCCATTAAGAAAAGACATCAGGCTACCCCTTACAAAATTCATCCCACCCTTAACCCTAAAATAGAAGAGTACGAGATACAGATAGGAACCTGGGGTAAGCCATATGAATTCAGGAGACAACAAATGAAAACAAGAGGCAGACATGAGAGCCAGAGGGTCACAAACTAAAAAACAGGGAACTGGAGAGGAATGAAGGGCAGCTTAGTATCTGCTGCCAAGTATCAGAGAAAAGTCATAGAATGATTTGGGTTGGAAGTGACCTTTAATGGTCATCTAGCTCAAACCTTCTGCAATCAGCAGGGACATCTTCAACTAGATCAGCTTGCTCAGAGCCCCATCCAACATGACCTTGAAAGTTTTCAGGGATGAGGCTTCTGTCACCTCTCTGGGCAATCTGGGCCAGGGTTTCACCACTCTCTGTGTAAAAAATTCTTCCTTAAATCTAAATCTCCCCTCTTTTAGTTTAAAACCATCACCTTTTGTCCTGTCACAGTAGACCCTGCTAGAAGTCTGTCCCCAGCTTTCTGACGGGCCCCTTTAAGTATGAAAAGGCCACAAGGAGTTCTCCCTGGAGCCTTTTCTTCTGCAGGCTGAATAAATCCAACTCTCTCAGCCTGTCCCTGCATTAAAGGGATTCCAGCCCTCAAATAATTTTTGTGCCCTCCTCTGGCCCTACTCCAACAGGTGCCATGTCTCTCCTGTGATGACAACTCCAGAGGTGGATGCAGCACTACAGGTGGGGTCTCAGCAGAGCAGAGGGGTAGAATCCCCTCCCTTGATCTGCTGCCCACACTGCTTTGAATGCAGCCCAGAAGACAGTTGACTTCTGTGCTGGGAGTGCAAACTGCCACCTTATATCTGGCTTTTCACCCACTAAGTATGGTAGCACATTGCATGGTAAGCCAAGGCAGAGCAACAGCACTAAGCTTACCACCAAAACAGCCAAGAAAGATGGTGACTGGAAGCAGGTTGCTGCTGCTGTCCCCATTTGAACAACTCCTTTTGCTTGCAGGGTGCTTCTGGGAATTAGCTGGGGAAAAATGGCCCACATGTGGCACATTAGCTGCAATTTGAATCCTTCTGCCACAAAGCATTTCCTCCCACATGTATTAGCCCTGAGAAAAAAGCACCAAAACAAATGGACATTATAAAAATTAAAGGTGAGAGCAAACATTAAAGATGCATTATTCATTTTTTATGGATTAAAGTATTCATTAGAAAAAGTGATTTTTTTTATTTTTATTTTTAAGGAGAAAGGGCAGTTGATAGGATTCTCTAGAATGAAGTTCCTGATGAAAGGTCAAGAATACAACAGAAGTTACAGCTTGCTTGATTAAGGTTTCTGTTCTTATAGGCATAAAAATGCTGGATCCTCCCAACATCAGTCAGTAACAGAGAAGTTAGGAACAAGCCAATCAAATGGCAGATTGTTTTTAACATTCAATTGTTGTTGCATCTTAATGTCTGAGGTGCAAGAAGCCTATTTCAATAATCTAGAAATTGATTCCTCAACAACACCAATAACAAAAAATGAAACCCAGGGAGATACCTGGAGTCCAGAAATCAACTGCGTTGAGACAACAGAATTCCCAATGGGAAGAAGAGTTCAGCCACTGGGCAAAAGAGCATTCTTTCAAAAATCTTTGGTGCCTGTTGTTGTGCACCTCAGGTAAACACAGCTAAGTAAGTCTTCTGTTACATGCTTCCCAGCTCAGAGCTCTTTTATGTTTTTACAGTGATTAAAATTCCTGTGGCTCAGAGCTGTTGATATCACACATCCAAACACTTTCACCTTATTTTCCTCATTTCCTCATTTGGATTTTCATTTTTTCACTAGCTGGCTGAAAGTCCCATGTTTTTGGAGTATGCACTTCAGTGAACGTCTAACACAAAACACATGTTCACTTTTTAGGCCCCTGAGAACACTGAAATCAACTAGCAATTGGAACTGCAGGCCACTGACTTTACTATAGGAGGCTGAGAGAACTTCTCACTCTCTACAACTACCTGAAAGAAGGTTGAAGCAACTAGGGCTTGGTCTCTTCTCCCAAGGAAGGACAAGAAGAAATGGCCTCAGTGTGTGTCAGGGAAGTTTTAGACTGAACATCAGACAAAAAATTCTTTCCTGAAAGAGTTGTCAAGGGCTGGAACTGGCTTTCCAAGGAATTACTGGAGACATCATACCTGCAAGTGCTCAAAAAATGGGTAGATGTGGTGCTGAGGGACAGTTTAGCAGTGGACT
>VWZE01015511.1:0-17761 GCA_013396675.1 Eubucco bourcierii
ACCTCCCTGGAGGTGTTGAAGGCCAGGTTGGATAAGGATGACCTGCACGAGTGAGAGGTGTCCCTGCCTATGGCAGGGGATTTGAACTAGATGATCTTTGAGGTCCCTTCCAACCTTACCATTCTATGATTCTATAAATGCAACCATGACTCCTGTTTCCAGTGCTCTGGCAGTTCTGAGAGCATGGACTGGACCTGCATCATCTCTGTAGGCTCAGCAAATGCCAGCAGGGTCCTGCACTACCCAGAGCCCAAGAGAAGGATCTGTTTGTGTTAATCTTATTTTGTAATGTGGCAAAAGTTTTTCATCCATATCTGTGTGTTACGTCACATTGACAGTGCCATTTCCCTTCAGTGTATGAAAAGACAAGGTCTGCAGTGAACCTTGGAAATGCCCTTCTGCTTTCTGGGCTTGCTATTTGTGGTAGCAGAGAGAGACAGCCTTTATTACCTAGGAGAGAAGAGGCAAGTCTAAACTGAGTGTCGTGTGTTGCTTGAAGCACCACCACAGTGCATGTGGCACAGCCGGAGAGGCCTCAGCACAGACTGGGTGTTACTGCAGCAGGGAGAGAGCTGAGCACAGTCCCAAACATCCCATGAACTGGGCTCCACCAACATCTGTTGAAGCTGTGCATGGCCCTGTAGGTCACAGTTTCCACACAGTGCAAGTCATGGTTGCCATAGCGTGGAGATAAAAAATAAAATGGATCCAGAAGCAGATAAGTCCCAGGGAGAGACCGTGATTTGTATTTATACAAGCCAGGAACTGACCTGGTTTGGAAAAGCTTGTCACTGGGTAACATCCCACCATAGACTACTGTCAGGTCATGTAATGCTGCATCTGATCATGCAGAGGTGCCTTGACAGGTCTGAGCAGTGTTATTTTTCAACTCATTACTCAACACTGTAGCTGAATCCATCAAACCAAAGGTGATTTTGCTGCTTTTTGGATAAGCAAGTCAGTGTTTATTCAAAAAGCAGGCTTTTCAGTACAGCTGCCATCAGCCTTTTCACTGAGTCAGCCTCAAAAATGAATTCTCTACAAATTGAAAAGAGCAGAGTCAGTATTTCCCCTGAGGACCTAGAGCTCAGCTCCAGGAGGTTGCTTCATTATGGTATTGCAAGCAGCTTTCAAGGCGTGTTTGTGTGTGTGTGCGTGCATGCCTTATGCCCACACACACACACACACACAGAGCAGATTTTGCTTTTATCTTTCCAATACACCTGATAAACAAAATGAGTGTTCAGGAAACAAATCTTCTATACTTTTTGAAAAGCTCAACCTGGGCGTGCAGAGAAACCAGCAAGCCAAATTACCTGCCTGTTCTCACCTCTTCATTATACTGTTAAGGGTTCTCTTCACCAGGCTATGAGAAGCAGCACAAATAATCTGCTGCCTTGCGGTCCAAGCTCAGCAGAGGTTTTTGTTATAATAGTTTGTAAAAAAAATACCTTGAACAGTTGATGATCTAAAAAGGCAAATTAGGAGTGGAAGGTCCTCTCTTTTTCCAGATGGGAAGCTGTGGTTCAGAAAGATAGAAAGTGAAATGCCATATGTGCTGAAGTCAGTGATGAAGCCTCAGTAGGACTGTAGGTTTTATCTCAGCTGCTTAAATAAAGCATTAAAAAATCCTGAGGCTTTTAAACTGCAAAAAGCTTGAAAGGAGATTTGCAAAGAGGCAAATATTAAATGTGTTTCTCAGGTCCCATAAGTGTATCTCTAATCCTGAGTTCCCTTTAGTTGTTAATTCCCAATGCTAAAAAATACAAGGGAAAAAAAATACTGTCCATAATACTGGGCTGAGCAGTGAAATGAAAAATTCTCAGTTGCTGGTTCTTAGATAAACTATTCCAAGCAAGTGACAAATGCTTGATCTTTATGAAGGAGAATAGTACCTCAAGCTGTGCTGTGTGATGAAATGTTTGCAAACTCCGTGCTGCTCCACGGCTTTCAATATCCTTCTCTATGAATCCATCACTTTCAGAGTGCTGAGGCTGGTGCCATCTCTCTCCTGTCTCCAGATGGCTGCAGGATAGATGTTTGTATAGGAGTCAGTTGTTTCAGCTTCCTTGAGGGTTGATGCAGAGTGACAGGCACAGTGCACCTCATTCTAAGGTTGACAGCTAAGCCAAAATGATTCCACAAGAGCAAGCAGGAAGAAAAACACAAAGTTGTCAGTTTGAAATTAAATAGAAAGAGCAACAGGATGAGGATGGAGAGGAAGGTCTTGACTCAGCCATGACAAAATGCACAAGGCAGTAAGTGGATTTCTTCCAGCTCCTGTTCTCTGATCGTGAAGAGAGCTACATAAGCTATTTCACACACACTTAATGAATGCTCCTTCAATATAAGCCAGCTGCAATTTTCTTGTCTGCATTTGGATTATTTTTTGAGGGATGTTATGAAGGAAAGCTATATGTGAAAGGGGATGATTGGAACCAGTTTGAACTCTCACCAGAGTTCAGCCCCTCTGCAGTCTGGAAGGTCTGACATTTGATGGCTGCCTAATTGTTTTGAGGAGACATAATGAGACAAAACATGTCAGCAGTTGAAAAAGAGAAAAGCAGAGGTGAAAGTTCTTGCCAGCTGGACTAGGGAGAGGCAGCTGCTGGTTGCAAAATGGTTGCTTTGGGTCTGGAAATGCTTCCTCTTGCCAACCTTAGAAAGAAATCAAAGGATGTGCAAGGAAAATAGCCTTATATTTCAAACAATAAAGTAGAAAGTACTCTAGGTTGTCTTCATCTTCAAAGAGTGTTTTCTGAAACTGTGCAACCCAGACATGCTGCTTACAAGTGGAAAGGTAAAATTAAAGTTTTTTCCAAAATGATTCATGGTTCCTGATTTTCAGTTGCATTATCTTCAACACTGAGACTAAGTAGTGGATTGATGTAGATAAATCAATCACAGTCCACTAGGAAGTTTTTTTTTTTAACCTCAGATGGGCCTATTATAGAATCATAGAATCATAGAATGGTAAGGTTGGAAGGGACCTCAAAGATCATCTAGTTCAAATGCCCTGCCATAGGCAGGGACACCTCCCACTAGTACAGGTCATCCTCATCCAACCTGGCCTTGAACACCTCCAGGGAGGTTGTAGACCACAGAAGCACAGAATATGATCAAATCTGTGATTCTGTGCTCCACAACCTCCGTGGGCAACCTGTGCCAGTGTCTCATCACCCTCACTGCAAACAACTTCCTCCTAACATCCACTTTCAATCTCCCCTCTGCCAGTTTAAAGCCATTGCCCTTCGTCTTGTCATTACAAGACCTTGTCAATAATCCCTCCCCAGCCTTCCTGTAGGCCCCCTTTAGATACTGGAAGGCTACTATAATATTATCAGTTAATCTCTTTAATTTCCCCATCATGATAGCCAGTTTTAAGATCCATTACAAAATGATGCCCTACCGCCAGCAAGTTTCTAGTTTAATAACTTCAGATGACTCCAGCAGCGACAGCGACATTCTCAATTCTAACTTCAAGATAAATCCAAAACCCTCAATAAAAACCCAAACTGCAGTTTAATCCCCCCCTGCCCAAAATCCTAAATATCCATCTCAGGTCCCTACTGTACAATGCATCAAGGCCCCAAATAATATCCTGTTCCCAAAATTAAAACAACAACAACAAAAAAAGATCAAGCAGGGCAATTTCATTTATTCGTATGATGCTCACTGCTGGAGACAATTTTTTATCAGCAAATCTGTGCTATTCTAAACTCATTTTCACCACTCAAGTCCATATTTTTTTATTGCCTATGACATGCTGACTCAAGGCATCTCACTGTTCAACATAAAGCTTGCTCTGTCTCACTAGCTACGCAGGCCACAGGGTAAGCATTCAGTTTGATGGACACCATGTGGTACAGAAATGTCTCAAATGAACAGAAAACATCAGGAGGTTCATTCTTCTGCTCAGAATGAGTCCTAACAACAGCTGTTCACAGTTTCATTGTAAACTTCTTCCAGTTTGGGGCAATTAGAGCACCCCTTCCTCCCCACACACACGCTCACTCGCTGTTGTCATGTCATTATCTGTGGCTGTCTGCTCAGCAGCTGAGAGTAGTGGTCTTAACTCAGTTCATCTTTAGAATACAATATTTGGTGGATGCATATATCAAATTAAAAATAATATGATCTAGTTATTGATTTTTGGGAGAGGGGAAAAAAAAAGAAAAAAACCCATTTAGCTTAAATACGTCTTAAATACATCTTTGTATCGACAGATCAACCATGGTCACCTAAATCAAAATTTGAGCGGTGTCAGAACCTCTTCACATCACAGCTATAAAATAAAACAATACCAGAGATATGGATGTGTGTTGGGTTTTTTTCATCTTGAACAGAAAAATTTTAACATTTCTGTGCTATGAAACCTGCACCAGAACTTCTTCTTTCTGTGCTTTCCTGTTATTTACAATACAGTCATAGTGGAAGACAACTCAACCTTCACCACCTTCACATCTTGGACTCTCGATTAACATGCTGAGATCACATAGTTGTGGAAAAAACACTTTAGCTACCTATTACTTTGTTGCACACAAGGCAAAATATACTGGTTGATTCGGTGTGGACTTCAATGAGAAACATGCTCCTCATTTCTGTGGCTCTCTACGACATCATCAGTTCTTCTGTCCTTGCATCAGTTCAGTAATGTACATATGGATTTGAGATATGTGCACTGAATATGAAAACCAATGTTATTTTCACATAAAGTACAATAGTGGGGACATTTAAACCAGAACAGACTGCTCTAAACAGAAAACATACTGAAAAAAAATCAGCTCTAAACCCAAGAGGAGACAGAAGAGCGTATCTTAATATAAGGAGACATTGTTTATAATTTGTATGGCTAAAACGAGAACACAGAGCAACATCTGTGTCCTCTTTGCTAATTTTATTCTACAAATGCACTCCAGCAGTGCACACCACAAAAAGGTCCTATAGAAAAAGAACTGGTGCAGATTGAATGAAGAATAAACAAACACCCTTCTGTAACTGCAAAGTATGAAGAAGGCAAACAGGTAAATTCTTCTCTAGAACTATCTCTGATGTTTTCTGTCATTTCAACAATGCTATATTTTGCTGGAGTAGAATATCATGTTATTTATATAAATATAATATCATGTAAATATCATGTTATGTATAGAAAAAAAATTTATTTTTTTTTAAAGTCTAAAAAAACTTTTGGCAGTAGGTATAGAATCATAGAGTCATAGAATGGTAAGGTGGAAGGGACCTCAAAGATCATCTAGTTTCAATGCCCTGCCATAAGCAGGGACACCTCCCTCTAGTACAGGTCACTCAAGGCCTCCTCCAAGCTGGCCTTCAACACCTCCAGGGAGGTTGTGGAGCAGCCACAACCTGTGCCAGTGTCTCACCACCCTCACTGCAAAGAACTTCCTCCTAACACCCAGTTTCAATCTCCCCTCTGCCACTTTAAACCCATTGCCCCTTGTCCTGCCATTACAAGACCTTGTCAATAGTCCCTCCCCAGTCTTCCTGCAGGCCCCCTTCAGATACTGGAAGGCTACTCTAAGGTGTCCTTGAAGTCTTCTCTTCTCCAGGCTGCAGAACCCCAACTCTCCCAGTGTCCTTGTAGCAGAGCCACTGCAGCCCTCTGAGCATCATCGTGGCCTCCTCTGGACCCACTCCATGTCCTTTCTGTACTGGGAGCTCCCGAATTGGACACAGAACTCCAGGTGGGGTCTTAGGAGAGCAGAGCAAAGGGGCAGAATCCCCTCCCTTGCCCTGCTGCCCACACTGCTCTTGCTGCAGCCCAGCACCCGGTTGCTGTCTGGGCTGCACTCACACTGCAGGCTCATGTTGAGCTTTTCATCAACCCAGACCCCCAGGTCCTTTTTCTCAGGGCTGCTCTCCAGCCATTCACCATCCAGCCTGTATTTTTATATTTGTATGTTTCACAAAGGACAGTGAAGGTTGATTTGGATTTTACTAACACTGTTTGAGAGTTGCATTACCTCTGTTTGAATGTGGAGAGCTGCATGGCAGGATCTGAGACCTGTCCCTGTCTTGGTTTAAGGAGCTAAGACAGAAACACCTTCCAAGAAGAGTAAAGGAAATGATCCTCTTTCCTTTATAGAATTGGAAGTTTCAATGGAAGTATTAATCATAACTGCATATAACAGTACAAAGTTGTGCTGGTTTGAGGTTAATTGGAATATTTTTATTAAAATAATTTGATTACAGGCCGTGAAAAGCAAAAAATGGTGATGTCTATTTCACTCATAGGCTTCCTGAGATGTATAAGAACAAGGACCCAAACATAGATAACACAGAGACAGAGAATCTCAGTCTCTCTAGCTTCTTGTCTTCTCCTCTCTGTTGAGTAACCCAACTAATCATTTTGTTTCTAATTCCCCTTGCCCATCCTCCAAACTCACCTTGCACTAAGGTAGTGTACCCAACTTAGGTAGTGTACTTACTAAGCTACCGCCTTACTTATCTAGGGTAAGGTAGAAGGGTGGAAAGAAGGTGGAAGAGTGGTTGGGAGCCCCTTCTGCCCTTCTGGAGACTCTGATTTCTGGGAGGGGGATTGTGTTTCTGTATTACCTTTAACTTGCATATTTCTGTAAATATTCCTGTCTATTGTGTATATCTCTGCTTGTACATTGTGCTGAGTTGTAAATAGAGCTTCAGTCCTTAACTTCCAGCTGGCTGAGTCTAGTCTGGGGGATTTTATAAAGGGAAGGGGGGGCGGGTGGCGGGTGTGTAACTCCCAAACCATCACAAAAGTATAGAAAATACACAACATCCACAGTCCACTTTGGACACCTTTCCCCAAGAACCTCCTTAGACCAGAGATGCCCCTGATTGGCAGCTATGCCAAGACCAAACCAGACATCACTGCCCCACACCAAACCTGAGATAAAGCTCTGCACTTCCTCCAGGGAGCAAGGAGGGAGCAAAAACAGGAAGAGGAAACAAAATTACCTGTTTTCATACAGATTCAGGGCTTATGGGGACAAAATAACAAAACATTAAACATTCTGGTCCACCTCCTGCTCCTATATAGCCTCTGAAGGTCTGTACTCTAAGGTTTAAGACCTTCCAGTGCCTTAAACCCACGACAGTCCCTAAGATAGGCAAGGATCAGGATGATGGCATGGGGCTACCTTAATTGGGAAGATCAAGTAGCCTGATGATAGGAAACCTAACTGCTTAGTCATACTTGGCATCAGTGTGTGTTTAAAAAACATGGACTTGATGGGTGGAGCACTGCTGGATAAGGAATTGACTGGATGGTCCCACACAGAGAGTGGTGATCAAGGGCACAGTGACCACCTGGACACCAGTGACAAGCAGAATCCCTCAGGGGTCAGTGCTGGCAGCCGTGCTGGCAGTAGTGCTGGTTAACATCTTCGTCAGTGACATGCATAGAGGAATCAGTGCACCCTCAGCAAGGTTGCAGATGGCACCAGGCTGTGCGGCACAGTTGACTTACTAGAGGGCAGGGATCCATCCAGAGGGACCTGGACAGGCTGGAGAGGTGAGCCCAGGCCAACCTCATGACATTCAACAAGGCCAAGTGTAAGGTCCTGCACCTGGGTAGGCACAATCCCAAGCACAACTCCAGGCTGGGTGGTGAACGGTTGAGAGCAGCCCTGAGGAAAAGGACCTGGGGGTCTAGGTTGGTGAAAANGAGGACAGACTGAGAGAGTTGGGGCTCTGCAGCCTGGAGAAGAAAAGGTTTCCAGGAGACCTTCTAGTAGCCTTCCAGTATCTGAAGGAGCCTACAGCAAGGCTGGGGAGGGACTATTGACAAGGTCTTGCAATGCCAAGACAAGGGGCAACGGTTTGAAACTGGCAGAGGGGAGATTGAAACTGGATGTTAGGAGGAAGTTGTTTGCAGTGAGGGTGGTGAGACATTGGCACAGGTTGCCCAGGGAGGTTGTTGGCTTCTCCCTCCTTGGAGGTGTTGAAGGCCAGGTTGGAGGAGGCCTTGAGTGACCTGTACTAGTGGGAGGTGTCCCTGCCTATGGCAGGGGGTTGGAACTAGATGATCTTTGAGGTCGCTTCCAACCTTACCATTCTATAATTCTATGATTGTATGATTCTATAATGTACTACTAAAGACATATTCCTGCAGAATCCTAGTGAAGTAGATGGTAGTCTTATCCAGTTGTGCTTCCTGCCCTTAAGAGTGCTCAGAAACAGTGAGGAATTCATGTGAGACATTGAAAGAGTAACTCAGCCAGGGCATCCCCACTCCCAGTAATCAAATGGGACATGGTCATGGCAAGAAGGGCTCAGGATTATCTTACTGTCCCAGAAGGGAGAGTGTCGCAAAGCAAACAAAGTGAAAGCTTTAGGTGAGGATGTGCTGCTGGAAACCAGACAGTCTTTTGTGGCCCATTTTTTCTGTTCTGAGCAACCCCCACAGAGCCAGTCATGTGGGCAGCCATTGGTGATGCACAGCAATAAGACAAAGATTAGTGGCTACAAACTTGAACATAGAAAGTTTCACCTCAACATGAGGAGAAACTTCTTTACAGTGAGAGTGTTGAAGCACTGGAACAGGCTGCCCAGAGAGGTTGTGGAGTCTGCATATCTGGAGGCTTTCAAAACCTGCCTGGATGTTTTCCTGTGCAAACTACCCTAGAGGATCCTGCTTTGGCAGGGGAGTTGGACTCTATGATCTCTGCAGGTCACTTCCAACCTCTAATGTTCCCTAATTCTGTGATTCACTGTCATACCTGTATCCTCCCCTGCTGAAACACACCAGAAACAAACATCTCCAGCTGCCCCAATCCAGCAACTCATCTAACCTTCAAGCTGCAGTCCACAACTGGAGACCTGTCCCAGTAGGAATCTTGAGCCAGCAAGTGTGCTGCTGACTCTGCTCCATGACCTCAGGCTGTGTCGCTCTCCTCAGCTGGGCAGTGGGTGTGTGTCTCCAGTCTGCACTGAAAAATGCCCTATGCTCTGCATTGCAGGGAAGTTCCCTGTCTGTGTGTATGTGCAGGCTTTGTGATCATAGAAGGGGGATTTCAACACCATGACCCCCTTTACTGACTTCTCTTTATACTTAAGGCACATTAGTAATGTGCTTAACTAGAAGCCAGAGAACGCCTTCCCTCCTCCCTGATAGTTCATGGCACCGAAGTTAAACAAAAGCTTTGCATTTGCTTTCTCTATTATTACAATAAATCATGCTGTCACATTGCCATAGAAACAGCAGCTGTCACAAAAACCACTGCACCATATCAGACCAGATCCTACGGCCAGGTCTTCTCTTTTCTTTCTAGGGTCAGTCCTCCTTTCCCTCACCCAACCCCTTCTTTCCAGCTTTTCCTACATGTACGAATGATGAAAAGACAGAAATTAAAACATGGAAGTTTTATTCTTATGAGTAGAAGGTTTTCTCAAAGAGGATTAATTGTAAAAACTACTTTTTTTTTTTTTTTTTTTTTTGNTGTAAAAACTCCTTTTTTTTTTTTTTTTGGTTAGCTCTGAAATATCCACACACAGCTGGAAAACTTACTGTTGATACTTTGATGATATAAAATGTTAAGTTGAGTCATATTTGAAAAAGGCAGCGAACGGTAAACAAATTAATCACGAGCTGGTTTGAAATAACCTATAAACAGATTTGGCAGAGAGGATAGAGGGGTTTTTTTTTCCTAAAATATTTATGAACCTGAAGTTACAGATGGGTAGTGGGTGAGGTTTTTAAGAGCTATGCTGAGCTAATTTCTGTTCACCAAGGACTTTTTGTTTGGAATTTTCTATAGCAGAATTGGAAAGCGTTTGAACATTCCTTTCCAATCCTCCAGCTCTCCCTTGGACAAATACTTATTAATTTCAGTGAAAACCTGGTATAAAATCTGTATTGCCCAAATAAAGGGCATAGGAGCGGTGGTTTAACTAAAATGAGCAAAGTGCTCTGCTTTAATACAATCTGATGAGATGGGTTTGAAACCTGACCCGTTTTCACTTACCAGAAATCTTTGCAGCCACATCAGTATGTGTCTCATGCAGGGAACAGAGAAAATAATTTTAACTTCTTTTTTTTTTTTTTTTTTTTTTTTTTTTTTCCCCAGGAGCCAGTGAGCTTTCAAAGACACTGAGATTTTTATTATTAAAAATACCCATCTCTTATTTCATTTATTTTGGTTTAGCTAGGTACATGGTTAGTCAGGAAAACAAACAGCAGATACTTTCCAGTGAGGGGTGTTTACATTAGGTCTAGCTTATCTGTGCAAAGAATAGTCTGTGAACTCTCTCTGGCCTTTTGGATAAGCAAATGTAAACCTCATTTCCCTTTATTGTCCACTCTGTGTAATAACTAGCCTTTGCAAAGGTCTTCACAGGGGTTATTCAATCCAGGATGGTTCCTGAAGATTTCCTTGAATGACTGAAGGGATCATTGTGTGCATTTTTGAGCAGTAATATTTGAGCTGTGATGGCACAAGGACAAGGCAGGCAAGTTTGTAGGGAGAGGTATCAGCTTGTGACACGTTAATCAATATAGTTGGAAAAAGAGAAACCTCCGAGCATGAGTCCTTCCTCACCTCTCTGAGGGTAAACTGTTCATGGGTGCAATCAGTCCTGTTTCTTTCTTGCAAGCGTTTCTACAAACTCTCTGTGAGCTAATCCAGTTTGATAAACTAGTGGAGGACTAATTCAGCAAAAACTAGTGGGTTCTTTAGGTTGGGTCATCAAGTTGATTTGACCCCTTGCAGGGTGACACTGAGTGGACAGATGCCAGGACCAAGGGAGAAGGGGAAAAAGATAGTTAGACTGCCCTTTTTGGTGATCATAAGATACGTTATCGGTGCTTCTCTCTGTCGTGGTAGGCCTAAGCAGGCCGAAATAGGTTTATACATGTTCTGGCTTGCTCAGACATGTTTTTCCGCTCTCCGTCCTTCTGTTTTGGGGAGAAGTACCACGGGAAGAGGACAAAGAACCTGGAGCCACTGAGTCTGAGGACTCTGGCTTCCCCAGACTTTTTTGCATCCTTTGATAAACAAGGTACACACACTCAGCTTGTGTACGCCTTGTGCTAGACCTGTGTTCTGCCCTAAAAAGGGTAAAGCAAGCTTATGGCTTCACCTAACATGGTCAAGCTTGGCTAACTGCCATTCTGATTGACTATTCTGTGTCAAAAGGACCATTAGTCTTGGGTTGTATTGATAAAATGAGATGAGCAGGTGACACAATGTGCTCTGCCATTGTATCCGTCCTCTCTGATGTTGTATCCATGCTTGCTGTTTGCTACTGCTGCTACTGCCTTACTACATCCTGAACTGCCTGGAAACTGTTTGCCAACAGTTTAACAGGAACAGGCTCTAAATGCCCACACACAATCGGCCTGCAAAGCCAGCGTGACATGGTGCTGAGACTGCACATGGCATTGCGTCCTACCTGCACCTGAAAGTCTCCTGCCAAGATTGGAAGTCCTGGAGATACACAGATCATCCAGAGGAGATCAGGACCAGGTCAGAGATTGTCTGCCTCCTTTCCCCATCAGTCTGTGAAGCCTGGGAAGAATCAGAAGTCTCAGTAGCTAACTAGACAGTAACAGAATTCTCTGAAAGCATTTGGGTACTGTCTGAAGCTGTAGCCAGCCCTGCCAGTCGGGAGATAATATTTGTGAGCAAATACTTCAAGTCTCATGTAATTCACCATTGCCTGCTGCCATGAGCAGAAAGGCGCTCCCTGAGTCCATCTAGTGGGTAAGCAGAGTATTGACAGCAAGCAGAGTATTGACAGCAAGCGGAGTATTGACGGCAAGCAGAGTATTGACCGCAGGAACTTTCTCCTCCAATTCGATTAATGTTATATATTATCACTAGTTATTTCTAGATCCTGTGTTACTATCTGCATAAAGTTTCCATGACCATGCAAAGAACTGAATATTATTAAAATCAGTGGTCGGGGTGCTGAGAGTTCTGAATATTGAATATTAATAAGTAATATTAATATTTGCAAATCGTCTCTTGCATCAATTAATTACCCCTCCATTACACTCTCTCAGCTCATGGTGTTTAGGCTCCTGTTTGGAAATTTCATAGGACTTTTTTAACTCTGAAATGCTCCCAAAAAGTAGCAATCAATCTAACCATCATAAGGGTACAAGTAAGCTGTCAATAGCAATCAAGAGTTGTGAACAAGGGTTTTTATTAGAGGGCTTTGCAGCGCTTCCCCAAGCCCTTGCTCTTTTTGAGAGATAGGCACTGAGACTATGATTTCCTCATGGCNCTGTGTTACTATCTGCATAAAGTTTCCATGACCATGCAAAGAACTGAATATTATTAAAATCAGTGGTCGGGGTGCTGAGAGTTCTGAATATTGAATATTAATAAGTAATATTAATATTTGCAAATCGTCTCTTGCATCAATTAATTACCCCTCCATTACACTCTCTCAGCTCATGGTGTTTAGGCTCCTGTTTGGAAATTTCATAGGACTTTTTTAACTCTGAAATGCTCCCAAAAAGTAGCAATCAATCTAACCATCATAAGGGTACAAGTAAGCTGTCAATAGCAATCAAGAGTTGTGAACAAGGGTTTTTATTAGAGGGCTTTGCAGCGCTTCCCCAAGCCCTTGCTCTTTTTGAGAGATAGGCACTGAGACTATGATTTCCTCATGGCACCCACGTAGCTGATGCCATCACTAGATTGAGTAAGACTCCTTGTTACAGATCTTACCCTTACCTCTATAGAGACAACAAAGATTAAATAGCCTGAGCAATGTAGGCCTTAAAGACCTCTTCCCTAGCTTGCTGACTTTACTGAAATTGCTCACACTGATTCCATTGAGATTTGAATCTATTTACACACCGCTTGACAATTCATAGCATGCTGAGGAATCTCGTCCTGCACTAGAGAATGCAGAGTTTAAAGGGCAAGATAAAGCTACCAGGTCTCAGCTGCAGGCAAACACATAGCAAAGGGCTTTATCTATACAGGTTTTCTTATGAACATTCATTGGAGTAATTAGGTAATTTATTTTAAGGAGGTAATTTAAGGTAATTTATTTTATTCAACTCTGATGTAAAAAAAAATGCAAGGATGAAGAATCTGTCACTCTTCTTTGTATTCAATTAGTGACCCGAATTGCAAAAAAACACAAAATATTTCCTGCTTAAATTTGTGCAGACTACTAATGTATGTTTTGACAAAGCCAGTTAATAACTGAATGCTTTTAAGTAGAAGTATCTTTGAAGGAATAATTAAGTGATGAGTTGAGAGACTTAGAGTCCATGTGCAGTTCTAAAGGCTTCTGCATTTTACATTCCATAAAATCCCACAATATTCTATGGTCTCCCACATGAATGCAACATGTACATGAGCCAACTGGACTGAAGTTGTTGACTGGGTTATGAACACAAAATGCCTCACCCTTATCTCACTTTTTGGTTGCTTTCACCTGCTGCAAACTTCATGGTGGTTCCTTTGAAACCTACACTTTTCCAGTGACTCACTTGGAAATTATGGTTTTTTGTGTCTAAGTGTTCTGTTATGAAAGAGAGAAAAGTAAAAATGCTTCACCGTTCTCTCATTCAAGTAGATTTACATAGTTACTATCAGCAGTTGAGATTGTTTTTCAGTAAAGGTATGACTTCAGGGATTTGCCTTCATCTCTGTCCTTCAGAAATCTTCCACAGAAGTCTCTTCCCTAGGAAATTTTTTTGTTTGGTTGGTTTGGTTTGGTTTTTTGTTCAGTCAGGTTTTCCAAGTGTGCATCGTATTGCAGAGATTGTGCAAGGCATGCAAAGTTGTGCTCTTCATGGGCAAGTAGAAGCCAGTGAGGAGGAGTTCAGGAATAATTGGCAGCAGCCTGAGTTTTTCTCTTAGCCTGTGGATGAAGAAGCCATGCAGCTGGTTACTGAGCTCAGCCCTTTCTGACAGCTCTTGCAGCAGTGTAGTCACACTCGGACCCAACAGACCCATCTATAGCTTGCGTTCCCATGCTGTAAATCACAACCATCCTAACACGGGATCCTACACTGCCACTCTAATGGCCATGAGGAGGCAGCAGGAAAAAGGAATGCCATGATCAGAATGCTATGTCCCTCCAAAAGCAAAGGTTCAAAGGTTTGTTAAATAAAAATCAGGCTAGCCCTGCAAAGTGAATCATGCTCATACTAGGGGAAGGACACTCAGTCATTGCCAATGTAATAGAAAATTTCTGATCTCAGATCATAGAACCACGGAATGGTTTAGGTTGGAAGGGACCTCAAAGATCATCCAGTTCCAACACACTGCCATAGGCAGGACACCTCCCACTAGAACAGGTTGCTCAAGACCTCATCCAACCTGGCCTTCAACACCTCCAAGGCCACAACCTCCCTGAGTCTCAATGCTGATTCCATTGAGATTTGGTTTTCTAGTATTTCCTGTGTCTTCTACTATTGCCCTTCACATTGGTGGGTACCTTGAACAGGCCCTTCAGACAACTGTCAGGGTCATACTGGTCACTAGGAGAAGCTGTTCTCTGAAGGGCTTGCTCTACATGAAGGCAAATCTTCACCACAAATGGCAGCAACTGGTGTGTATGCCCAGAGTGGAACCAGGTTAATCAGGGATACAAACTGATCAGCTTGCCTTGTCCCCAACTCATTACCATACTCAACTTTTCAGACTTCTCTGATTTCTTCTGATCCATCCTGGGAGACTGAACCATATCATGTCTTGGGGAAGGTCTCTGCTGGGTCAATGTTTTGGAAGGGCATCATAACACTAGGGTGCTCAGTGGCTCCTAATAAGAAGTATGCACTTCTCCAACTTCTGTGAATCACCACACCAATCTCTGATAGGGGCCTCCCCATCATTCCTAGAGAAGGTTGAGCATCACCTCAGAGGACCTCACAGAATTAGAAATCTTGGTTTAGATTTTTCCTTTTTTAATATAATTTTCCTAGTTTTAATCCTATATATTTCTGCCATTTATCTCTGCCTATATATCTCTTACCATTTAACTTCCTTTTGCACCTCTTAGTCACCATTTCTGAGACTGTTAGCTGCTAAGTGACCTCTGTTGCAAGGCCTTTTGCATCTAATTTCCTCACACATTCTACAAAAAATGTAATCTAAAGAACTTTAGGGGAAAGTGAAGCTTTCCAGGTAATAGAATATAGAAACCCAGTGGTTTAATTTTGGCCCACAGAATTTCTCTAGGGTCTTCAGGCACTCATAATACCAAGAAACTCATTGCATTGCCTTTCATAAACTGATTATCAAGTACTGCCACCACTATATATCGCTCTAGATAGCCGTTCTCATGGAAAATTCTTCCTGGAAAGCTGTCCTGTGGGATTTGGAGACTGTGCCATGATGATGTAATTTCTTCTTTTACTCTCCAGCCCAGGGGATTCCCATTTCAACATACTATTCTGGGGAAAATGAGTACTGTCAGTGACACTGCACTACTTTCCTTCTATTGATTTTTTGCGTATGCACTGGGGAGAATATAGTCTTAGGACGAGCATTTAGCTGCCATTCATTTAGTGTGTTGGTTGTTAGAGCAAAGATCAATGACAGAAAAAAAACAACCCTGTACTCCTTCACATGGCACTGAAACCTGTAGTATGAGTGTGAGAGTCTAAATCGTCTCTCCCTTGTTCAAATCAACAAAGATCCTTTGTTAACCTTTGAGGACACAGCCCAGGTTCCTGGCCGCAAGCTCAGAGATGCAAATCAACAGACAAACAGTACCTTCGTGGACTTCCCAGACTTCAGCCTGACTTGAATGCCCAGGATGTGGACACCTTACATCAGCTACCCCAAAGAGAAAAGGTTTATGTGTATTTGGGGTATGGACAGGTAAGTGGTGCAGGGAGAGGACAGAGGTCCTCCCCAGCGCTGCCACTGGACCCCTGCAAATACGTGAGAATACACAGAAAGATTTACTGGGGAGCTGCACCTGGACACCCATCTAAAAAACTGTATAAAAAGGTACATGAGCAACGCCTCCAGACGAGCACCTCCACCAGAGCACAACCACCACAAGCATCTCCACTGCAGCACAACTACCACGAGCACCTCCACCAAAGCACCTCCACCAGAGCACCTCCAGCAGAAGAATTCAAGGAAAAACTCCAGCAGAAGAACTCCTGATGAACTCCACAGAAGAACATCCCTGGGCCATGCACACGTTTCTCTCTCCCCCCCAGTCTGCGGCTGATGGTAATATAATCCCTGCTCTTTTCCTTCCCTGCTCTTCTCTTTTTCTCCATTGTTCCCTCTCTCTCCCCCTCTCTCTTTTCCTCTGTGTTGTTCAACTTTCTCCTTTAATAAATAGTTTTGTGGTGCTATCTGGTCTCACTTGCACTTAATTTCACAACATGGAAGCCTAGAAGAACAAATCTTGCTCCTCTGGACAGGGATATTGTTAATCTCTGTTCTCCGGACTTTGACAATAAGCTACAGGAATGGTGTTGGGAACAGCTGTGGCCCGAGGCTCTTCACAGGGCTACAATTCATTTTTGCTTCTCCCGTGTCCCATAGCAGTAGCAAGTCTGGTCTGAAAGCAATTAGAGACCCTTTTTTTTCATCATGGCTTTGCTCTTCATGCTGGTTCACGGGAGCAAGGGAAAGCACCACCAAGGCTGCTCATGTGGAAGTGAATTTAGCAGGAGCAGAGTTTAAGTCACAATCTAGTTTCTCTTCAAGAGCACAAAACTCCCATCAGCTGAGCCCCAAGGGTAACCCGTAGAAAGAAAAAATAGGAAATATTACTTAATTTTCTTCCCCTCTTTAAGTGAGAAAACTAATTCCAGTTCTGTCCATTAATTTCTATCTTTCCTTCCAGTCTCATAGGGTCTCTTCTTGAAATAGTTGTATCCTAAAATATTTGCTGGAACAAAATCTGCAAACTTCTAGTCAGATTGTCCTTGGTTACACTGGTTTGGCACTGGTTGTAGTAGAATGATGTCCATCAAAGAGGAAAAGTCATCTCACTTACTACATTATTGCTCCATACTTGATTTTTTTTTCTCTCCAGTTTATCCCTTTGCAATAATAAAGAGATCTTTCTTATGCTTACCAGCTAACATAACTAAGCTGCACAGCTATTCATCACTTAAATGTTCCTGTTATGAAATTCCTGGCACAACAGAGAAGTCATAGTAAAAGCTTATTTGGGAAAGCAAATATTCCATGTTAGTTTATTCATTAACGACTGTCTCACGCCACAAATTCATGGGGCCTGATGAGTTTCACCCACAGGTCCGGAGGGAACTGGCAGATGAAGTTGCCAAACCACTGCCCATCGTATTTGAAAAGCCATGGCAATCTGGTGAAGTCCCTGCTGGCTGGAAATGGGTAAACATAAGCTCCACCTTCCAAAACTGGAAAAAGGAAGACCCCAGAAACTATAGGCCAGTCAGTCTCACCTCAAGATCCTCTTGATGACTTTGCTAAGGCATACAGAAAGTGAAGAAGACGTGATTGGTGCTAACCAAGGGTAAATCATGCTTAGCATGGCTTTCTGTAATGGAGTTACAGCATTAGTGGATAAGGAAAGAGCAACTGATGTCACCTACCTCGATGGGTCTACAGTGTTTGACACTGTCCCACATAGCATTCTGTTCACCAACTGGAAAAGCAGACCCCATCTGGAGTACTGTGTGCAGTTCTGGAGCCCCCAGCACAGGAAGGACATTGAACTGTTGGAGTGAGACCAGAGGAGGGCCACAAATACGTTCAGAGGGCTGCAGCAGCTCTGCTACAAGGACAGGCTGAGAGAGTTGGGGCTCTGCAGCCTGGAGAAGAGAAGGCTCCCAGGAGACCTT
>VWZE01015511.1:18042-34318 GCA_013396675.1 Eubucco bourcierii
AAAGCCTCCTCACCCATGAGCCTTCTGTTGGGGTGCTGGGGAGAGGATAATGACGGTAGAGAGCTGGGTACAGCGGAAAGTGCAGGGGCAGGGCTCTGTGTGTCCTGTCTGCGGCAGGGAGTTGGAACTAAATGATCTTTGAGTTCACTTCCAACCTTACCATTCTATGATTCTGTGATTCTATGATTCTATGACTTGAGGGATGGACAACTCACTGGATGAAGAATTGGCTAGATGGCCACATGCAGAGAGTTGTGGTGAATGGTTCAATGTCCAAATGGAGACCAGTGACAAATAGCATCCTTTCTGGTTGGTACTGGTTGTTTGGTACTGGGTTGGTACTGGAACCTGTGCTGTTTAACATCTTTGCCAACAATATGGACAGTGGCATTGAGTGCACCCTCAGGAAGTTTATGCGTGACACCAAGCTGTGTGGTCCAGCTGACATGCTGAAGGGAAGGGATGCTATCCAGAGGGAACTGACAGGCTTAAGAGGTAGGCTTAAACCAACCTCATGAAGTTCAACAAAGCCAAGTGCAAGATCAGGGCAATCCCAAACACAAATATAGGCTGGGCAAGGAGTGGCTCGAGAGTAGACTCAAGGAAAAGGACTTAGGGGTGTCAGTTGATGAAAAACTTGACATGAGCAGGCAATGTGTGCTTGTAGCACAGAAGGCCAAACTGTGCCCTAGTCTACATCAAAAGAACTGTGACCAGCAGGACAAGGGAAGTGATTCTCCTCCTCTACTCTGCTCTCATGAGCAGAGTACTCCCAGCTAGAGTACTGTGTCCAGTTCTTGTACACCCAGCATAAGGACATTAGAGTACTGGAGTGGGTCCAGAGAAGGACCACAAACGATCAGAAAGCTGAAGCACCTCACCTATGGGGACAGGTTGTGAGAGCTGAGGCTCTTCAGCCTGGAGAATAGCAGGTTCCAGGAAGACCTTATAGCAGCCTTCCACTACCTGAAAGGGTCCTACAAGAAAGCTGAGGAAGGACTTTTTACAAGTGCTTGTTCTGATAGGGTGAGAGGGAATGGATTAAAGCTTGAGGAGGGCAGATTTATACTGGATATTAGAAAAAAATACTTTACAGTAAGAGTGGTGAGACACTGCAACATGTTTCCCTAGGAGGTCATGAATGTCTACTCCCTGCAGGTGTTCAAGGCCAGGTGAGATGAGCCCTCAAACAATCTGCTCTAGTGGAGACTGTCCCCACCCATGGCAGGGTGATTCAGACTAGGTGATCTTTAAGGCCTCTTCCAACCCAAATTATTCTATGAATCGGAGTTAAAATCTTGGCACATTTTCATTTTATTTTTTCCTATCAAGAAACAGCAATGGCTTGGCAAAGCGTTCATCAGAGCATATAAACATATGTCTTAAATAGCTGCTTCATGATAGCCATATGGGCAAGCAGTTTGCTAAGCTGAGACCTGCATGTTACACAACATACTAAAAAGTGTAGACAGGCAGATAGGGATCTGTAGGGTTGACACAAGGAATAGGGAACTTGAAATTATGTGATGACTACCTCTATGCCAGATAATACACAGTCTTAGTGATATAATGAAATGTGAGTTTAAATAAAAACCAAAATCGTTTTACCAGTCATGACTTATCCAAGGTTTTGTTGTCATAAGCCTGTAAGCATGGAAGCACGTTCATGACAAATAGGCAGAGGGCACATGGACAGAAAGAGTGTAGGGAAAGGCATCCTCATCTGGGAGATGAGGATAAATGACATGTCAAAGCTGATGCCACTGGCAAGCCATAAAGAATGGTTGCACAAGAAGATGAGAGGAATGGATGAACCAAAAGTACAATACTGGAAGGAGAAACTTAAAGTGATAGAGAGTAGAGACCTAAGAACAATTAACCATGTGCTTCTGATTTGACTTGCTTTAAGCATGGCTTGACAAAAATAAGCTTCCATACTAGCAGTGAATGAGAGAAATCCATCTCTGGCCCATCAACACAATGATCTGTGTTGCTTGTGAGCATTTATGGTTAGGCACTTTTTCCTCCACAACCATACAGATACACACTGTCAAACATCCTTGTTCAAAACGATTCTTTAGCCTACCAGCCTAGCCTGAAATGCTATTATCACAACAGTTTGTACAGTGTTTTCCAAATAAAAGATAGCCACAGTCATCTAAAACCACCTAAGAACTGTAATTCCATGAAACCTGAAGTGTCAAGATAACAAAGTGGTAAAGGAACTGAAGATTCTTTTGCATCTCCTGATAGGGAGTTTCAGAAAGAGAGAAAGAAGCTGTAAATAAGCTTTTAATGTCAAAGAGCTTTTTGAAGATAACAAACATTGTTTTCCACACAAAGTTCAAGGTGTGCAGGTTTGTAGCTCAAGTCAGCTATCTATTAACATGAAAAGAGTGCACTCAGTAAATATCTAAGCATCTAATCATGCTATTCTACAGTAACAAAGTTCCTGTTCCCCCGACAGAGATGTCTTATGAGAAAGAAATAAATTTGAGACCAGTTATACCTCTAAAAAACATAATAGCAAGAATGAGGAGTGTTTTTGTTCAAATGTGGTTTCTGGTTTGGGATGCATGAGCTATTAATCATCACTGTAGAAGGAAGTGACTTCTTCCACTTCAAGAAATGAAGACTAAAGTTAAAACAAGATAGGTCCAGACTCCTATCCTAAACCTATGAACTTAACAGGAGAGTGTCTCCTCTGCCTTCAGCATAGTGTTTCTGGATTTGAACAGGTATAAATGGCATCAACACACACTTTTTAGATACCCACAAGGAAAACACTCAAATAGCAAAACATAATTTCCAGACAGTTCCAGTCAGTGCAGTACACTAGTAATTTAATGATTATTTGCAAAATCTATTATCCTTGAGATGAAAAGATTTTAGAAGATTTAAGATCAGATTTCAAGGTTTTTTTTTAAAAAGGCAGGAAACAAAAAAAGAATAATAAACTAAATACTGGAAGACACATGCATGACTCCAAGTCCTGCAACAGAAACTGCTGTAAGCTTCCATGCACATTAACAAGATTAAAACCAACTACCAGATATACTGGAAAGGTTGAGCTCTGTATCAAATGTGAATCTGAAGCATTCAGAGAACCACTGAAAATGAAAAGGAAAGAACAAAGAAGTGCGAGCCTTGCTCTGCCAAAACTGAATGGCAAATGACCAAGAGGCCAGAACAGTAACACTTACCAGGCAAGACAGCAGCATCTGGACAAGGTTTAGAAGGCCACTATCATCAAAGGCCAATCATTATAATTGCCAGTTGTGTGAAGCATCTGAGACACTGAAATGTTGTGAAGGTTTGGGAGTTCCCCCACCCCTCACACTTTGTAAAATGACCCAGACTAGCACTCAGTCGGCTGGAAGTTAAATGATGAAGCTCTATTTACAGCTCAGCACAATGTACAGCAGATATTTACACTATATACACAATATTTACAGAAATATACAAGTAAAAGGTAATACAGCAACACAACTCCCCTCCCAGAAATCAGAGACCCCAGGAGGGGCTCCCAACCACCCTTCCACCTTCTCCCCACCCCTGTACCTTACCCCAAGGTTTGCCTTACGTGCAAGGTAAATTAGGAGGATCGGCCAAGGGGGTTAGAAGAAAAGTGGTTAGTGAGGATTAATCAGCAGAGGAGCCAGAGCCCAGAAGCTGCTAGATCGCCCCAGCAGCTCCTGTTCCAGCAAGAGCCAGAGAGAGACTGACTGATCTATTGTTTTGGTTACTGATCCCAAACAATTCTCCAGCAAGCGTATGAGTGAAGTAGACATCATGATGTTTTCCTTTCACAGCCTATAGTGTAATTTTCTCCATTAAAATATTCTAATTAGCCTCAAACCAGCACAAATGTCTAAGGCAACTTATTCAACAGCACACCGCTAAGGGAGTGAGAGGAACCAAGGCAAACTTGTAGAGTGAACAATTACATTAGATGTGAAATATTGCTACAGGGACGTGGCTCTGCAAGAAACCAATGCTAACACAGCGAGACAAAACACTACCTCTCACTGGGTGAAATTCACTTCAGAGGAAAGGCCAATTTTGAAGACTCAAATGGGACATGAATCAGAGAGAATATTGGGAGGAAGAAGAACAGGGCTGTGAATTGGTTGTGGCAGTTAACGAGGTAGGAATTATAAAATCTGTAGTTATTTTATTTTCAAAAGCCCCGCCCACAAACTACATACAAATTAGTTACATTGGGTTCAAAATTCGTTCTGGAAGATCCTCACAAGGATGCTTATAGGGAATTTAGTAATTCAGGAAAATCAGAACATTGGAAAAGGTATGCCCCAAAACAACTTTGCCACACTTACAAATAAAGACAGCCTGGAGCCCTAGCGGTGGAGGAGAAATTTGGAGCTGGTCCCCTGGCTCCTTCACAGCAGCGTCTTTGCGCAGTCTGGAACTGCAAATTGTAATCCAGCGGTGGATCGACGCAGCACAGGATCTAATGCGAGTACACCTGCCAGACCCCAAAGTGACTGCAGACATGGCTGCCATGGGCACAGAGAGTGGGGCAGTGCAGGGCCAAGCCAGGCTGCTCAGCAGTGTGCCCACCAACGGCGGCAGTTTACCGCAAAGGCAGCTCCCTGCAGCAGGAAGTCAGGATGAGGCAGTCCAAAAGTGGGGACCATGTGCTTTCTCCTTACCCTGTTTCCAGATGCCCCTCAAGGTCCCTCTCAAGGTCCAGCTCAAGGTCCCACTAGAGAATGTGTTCAGTTACCATATGTATATGCTGGGGTGATTTGCTCTTCCCAGTTCAAGCCCGCAAGGGTGGGGTAAGGAACTTCACACCTACTTCTTTCCACATTCCAAACATCTGGAGCCAGAGGTGGGGGGAGCAAAACAGTTTTGTGCCCCATTCAAACCTGGTGAGGCAGGGACTTGGGTGTGCCCTGCCACAGGCTGACATAATCAAGGGTTGTTATGATTGTTCAAATAAGCTTTTGGGCCAGGAGCTTCACGGGCCATAAGATTCACACACATTTAGGTAGGTTTCAGATTATTTTTCCTGTCTTTTATCTCAATCTCTGAAGTGAAAATAATCTTAAAATTTCCAGGGGTTCAGATGCTCAGTAGGCACAGAGGTATTTCAATCCTTGACTTATCTTGAGGGGAAAAAATAAGAGTCCTGAGAATAGTCACTGAAATTCTGGAAATTGAAATTACAGTTTTCAACATAGGGTGAAACCAGGAGGGGCATCAACATAACCTCCACATAGGTCTTCCAAAGGGCAGACTTTCACTTATCTAAGGAACTAACCTGAAAAAGTTCCTTGGGAAACAGCCCTTAAAAACAAAGGGGCCCAGGCAGGCTGGACCTGCTTCAAGAAAGAACTCTCGAAGGCACAGGAACAGGCTGTGCCATTGTGCTGGAACATGAGCTGGCAAGGGAGACAGCCAGACTGGATGGGCAAGGAGCTGCTAAAGGGATTAAGGAAAAAAAAGAGGGTGTATCACTTTTGGAAAAAAGGGGAGGTGTCCCAGGAAGAGATTAAGGACGTTGCTAGGTCTTGTAGGAAAAAAAAAAAAAACAGACAGGCAAAAGTCCATTTAGAACTTAGGCAGTTAAGGAGAATAAAAAATGCTTCTATAAATATATTAATGGCAAAAGAAGGGGCAAGGACAATCTCCACTCCTTTTTAGATGCGAAGGCGAATGCAGTAACAAAAGATGAAGAAAAGGCAGAGGTACTTAACACCTTCTTTGCCTCAATCTTCAATAGTGGGACAGGTTGTCTCCAGGACAAGTGGCCTCCTGAACTGGCAGATGTATACAGGCACCAGTATATTCCCCCTGTAGTCCAGGAAGAAGCAGTAAGGGACCTCCTGAGCCACCTGGATCCTCACGAGTCCATGGGACCAGATGGGATCCATCCTAGGGTGCTGAGAGAGCTGGCAGATGAGCTGGCCAAGCCACTCTCCATCATTTATCAACAGTCCTGGCTCACTGGAGAGGGCCCCAAAAACTGGAAGCTGCCAATGTGATGCCCATCCACAAGAAGGGCCAGAAGGAGGAACTGGGAAATTCCAGACCTGCCAACCTGACCTCAGTGCCAGGCAAGGTTATGGACCAGGTCATCTTGAGTGCCATCACAAAGCACCTACAGGATGGCCAAGGGATCAGGCCCAGCCAGCATAGGTTTAGGAGGGGCAGGTCCTGCCTGACCAACCTGATCTCCTTTTATACTCAGGTTACCCTCCTGGTGAGATCAGGGCAGGCTGTGGATGGAGTCTGCCTGGACTTCAGCAAAGCCACAACAAAGCCATCTGCCACAACAAGCTCCTGCTGACAGCTCGTGGCTTGGACAGATTCATTCTGATATTGGTCAAGAACTGGCTGGAGGGCTGGGCCCAGAGAGTGGTGATGAATGGTGCCACCTTCAGTTGGCAGCTGCCACCAGTGGTGTGCCTCAGGGATCAGTGCT
The DNA here is from genome assembly GCA_013396675.1 of Eubucco bourcierii. NCBI lineage: Eukaryota > Metazoa > Chordata > Aves > Piciformes > Ramphastidae > Eubucco > Eubucco bourcierii. The sequence continues at coordinate 24,494 of VWZE01015511.1, forward strand.
GGGCCCAGTCCTGTTCGATATCTTTAGTGATGATCTGGACCAGGGGATTGAGTCCAGCATCAGTAAGTTTGCAGATGACACTGAGTTAGGAACAGGTGTGGATATGTTGGAGGGTAGGAGGGCTCTGCAGAGGGACCTGGAGAAGCTGGATGGGTGGGCAGAGGCCAATGTGGTGACATTTAACAAGGCTAAGTGCAGGGTTCTACACTTTGGCCACAACAACCCCAGCGGTACTACAGGCTGGGGACAGAGTGGCTGGAGAGCAGCCAGGCAGAAAGGGACCTGGGGGTGCTGGTAGATAGTAGCTGAACATGAGCCAGCAGTGTGCTCAGGTGGCCAGGAGAGCCAATGGCATCCTGGCCTGCATTGGAAACAGTGTGGCCAGCAGGACAAGGGAGGTTATTCTGCCCCTGGACTCAGCACTGGTCAGGCCACACCTGGAGTCCTGTGTCCAGTTCTGGGCCCCTCAATTCAAGAGAAATGTTGAGGAGCTAGAACGTGTTCAGAGAAGGGCACCAAGGCTGATGAGGAGCCTGGAGTACAGCCCTGTGAGGAGAGGCTGAGGGAGCTGGGAGTGTGCAGCCTGCAGAAGAGGAGGCTCAGGGAGTTGCTTTCATTGCTCTCTACAACTACCTGAAAGGAGGTTGGAGCCAGGTGGGGTTGGTCTCTTCTGCCAGGCAACCAGCAACAGAAGAAGGGCACACAGTCTCAAGTTGTGCCAGGGGAGGTCTAGGCTGGATGTTAGGAGGAAGTTCTTGCCAGAGAGAGTGATTGGCATTGGAATGGGCTGCCCAGGGAGGTGGTGGAGTTGCCGTCCCTGGAGGTGTTCAAGACAAACCTGGATGGGGCACTTAGTGCCATGGTCTGGTTGATTGGCTCGGGCTGGGTGCTAGGTTGGACTGGATGAGCTTGGAGGTCTCTTCCAACCTGGTTCATTCTATGATCCATTGGTGGCACTGGAGTAGATACAGATAATGTAAGTTGATAGCAGAGGCTCAGAACATTAATAACCAAAGGAAACAAACTCTTGTGGAACTTGTATGTGCCTATAGAAGAGAAGGTTGAGAGGGAATTTTATCAATGCTTGTAAATATGGCAGAGGGGTGGAACTAGATGATCTTTTAGGTCCCTTCCAACTTTGCCATTCTATGATTCTATGATTCTATAAATACTTAAAGGGTGGTGTCAAGAGGATGTTTTTTCAGTGGTGCTGGGTGATGGGACAAGAGGTAACAGGCACAAATTTGAACATAGGAAGTTCTCTTCTTACTCTGCACAATGAATAGGAGAAAACCAGAGGGAAAAGCAAGACATTAAATAAGTGTAAGAATCTCTCTAGTCTGGAGAGGCAATGGAGACAAAGGAAGAATGGGAGAAAATTATATGAATTCCATATGTAGAAGTGAAACAAAAGAAGGGAGAAATATTGTCCAGAGAAGGCTGGCAGGGGAAGTAGGAAAGTAGTCCAGTTCTACTAAATCTATTGCAGTATCTAATTCAAATCTTCCTTCCATTACTTTAGATTCGATACAATAGAAAAGAATTATGTGTCTAATATGTGGCATTCACAAAGTAGCTCAGTTAGGCTTTAAGGTAACAAAGGTGCCTAGAAGCCACTCTAATTTCCTACCTTTATCAGCAGCAATTGAGGACAATCTGTACACTCATCTGATTCAATGTAAGCTTTGAAATTTTTCTTTTTTTCTTTTCCTCCAAATACATGGCAGGTGTTAAATGTCCAAGTTGTAGGTTTTCATTTTGCTCTGTTGAATGGTTTCCTCCCATTCTGATAGAAAGAGACTCGTGTCACATATTTGCTAAGATCTGTTTATTTTCCTCCCTGTGCTCCTCAGTTCATGTATCTATCAGGTCTGAGTACCTGTGTTTTGCTATAACAGTTGTGTCTACTGATGTTTTTTTCCAGTATCTTCCGTTCTCTCTCCCTTATCTATATCCTTTTCTAGTCTCACTGTGTGAAAGTAAAGCCAAAAATAGTGTCCACAAACTATGGTGCAATTCCTGAATATAAATCTAGAGAAGGGTAACCAGAAAGTCCCTCTGGTGTTGTCTTGCATGGCTTCCATTCCTCCCTTAATGCCTCTTATTCCCTCAGGATTGCTTTGGCCACTGATAGTTGGCCAAAGCAGCTCATTATTCTAGCCAGCTGATTATGTAGTTGCTTTGTAAAAAAATACTTCATAATTTTAAGAATTATTTCTACAGCTTCAGCATAAAGACAAGATGTTCTCCTCTGGTTCTTTCCCAAAGGCTTGTATGTTAATCAAGTTGCAACATAATGGCAGTCTTTTTTCATAAACATCAGTAGAAACTCCAGATCTTAGCTACAAAATTCTCTCTTTAGCCATTTAAATACCTCTGTGCTCCCCTTTACTGAATCACAGAATCACAGAAACATTCAGGTTGGAAAAGACCCTCAGGATCACCAAGTTCAGCCAATATCCCGGCTCTACAAGGGTCACCCTAAACCATATCCTCCAGTACCACACAGAATCATAGAATCATAGAATGGTAAGGTTGGAAGGGACCTCAAAGATCATCTAGTTCCAACTCCCTGCCATAGGCAGGGACACCTCCCACTAGTACAGGTCACTCAAAGTCTCGTCCTACCTGGCCTTGAACACCTCCCTGGGCAACCTGTGCCAGTGTCTCACCACCCTCACTGCAAGGAACTTCCTCCTAACATCCAATTTCAATCTCCCCTCTGCCAGTTTAAACCCATTGCCCCTTGTCCTGGCACTGCAAAACCTTGTCAATAGTCCCTCCCCAGCCTTCCTGTAGGCCCCCTTCAGATACTGGAAGGCTCCTATAAGGTCTCCTGGAAACCTTCTCTTCTCCAAGCTGCAGAGCCACAAATCTAATATAAAAAAGGTCATTCCCTCCTGTTCTATGACTAATTATCTCTGAGAAGAGATCAGCACCAATCCCTCCACAACGTCCTTTTGGGTAGCTGTAGACAGAGATGAGATCAGCCTTCAGCCTCCTCTTTTTCAAACAGCCCCAGCTCCTTCAATCACTCTTCAGAAGATTCATTCTCTAGGTCCTTCGCCAGCTTTGTTGCCCTCTTCTGCACCCACTCCAGCACCTCCACACCGCTCTTGTGTTTGACCATCTCACATTACTTGATGTGTTTTCACATGGCAGAGCTATCTGCCTGGATAGAGGACTGAAACAAAGATGGAGAGTTAGGAGTACAGCTTCTTCAGAATAAACAGCCCCAGGATTGCACCACTGCTGGCATGGCTGAGCTTGTCTCCCCACATGCCTAGCCATGCACACCCTCAGGTTCTCTTGTGCAGGCACTAGCCCTGGCACAGGAGTGCAGCCAGTTGGGCTCACCAGCCACAGAATCACGCAGCTGCTTTGTCTCTAGGCACCAGGACAATGCACTTCTGCTTGATAAAACCCTTTGTTGCATAAAATAGATTCCAAAACACTCTCTTATGAAGGGGTTGTAATTAAGAAGGAGTAATTTTCTTTCTATAGAATTTAATTCAACCTGCAGGATGCAGCATGCAGTAATATTCCTTCTCTAGAAGCGTGCAGTGTGCTCCTGAGGAAGCCTGCCAACTCTTTTTGTATATTGCTAACAAGAATATCTCACTAAGCCAGGATGTGTATCAAACAGGAGCAGCAAGCAGCAACAGACTTCTTTGTCATGAACAGGTACTACAAATCCTTAATTAAGGATTTATAGTACCTATTTATCATAACCGATCGTGGACCTAGACTATTGGTCCTTTTGCTAGAAGTGGGAAAGAAGAACAAGATGACACAACGATGTGTTGTGGTAGGCCTAAATAGGCCAAAATAGGCTTATACATGTCCCAGCTTGCCCAGACATGTTCCCCTACTCCCCCTCCTTCTGTTTTGGGGAGAAGCAACCATGGGAAAGAGGACAAAGAACCTGGAGACACTGAGTCTGAGGACTGTGGCTTGGCCCAGACTTGTTTTGTATCCTGTGATAAACAAGGTACACAGGTTGCCTTGTGCAAGGCTGTGCTCTGCCCATATTTGGGTAAAGTAAGCCTATGGCTTCAACTAATATGGTCAAACTTGGCAAAGTGCCATCCTGATTGGTCAATCTATGTTCAAAAGCCCATTAGTCTCAGGCTGGATGGCTAAAAAGGGATGAACAAGTAGCACAGTGTGCTATCTGCTGTTGTATCCATTCTCCTACTGCCTCGTTGCATCTTGAGCTGTGTGGAACTCCACTACCAGGCAAAGGTTCTAAATGCCTGCAGGTTCTCAGCCTGCACAGCCAGTGTGACATTGTGCCAAGCCTGCACATGGCATTGCGTCTTGCCTGCCCCTCTGCAAGGCTGCTGCTGAATGGGGAGTCAAGAGGAACCAGGTGAGAGACAGTGACAGACTCCAGCTGCCTGAGAAAAGAGCCTGGGAAAACTGCAAAGCCTCTAACAGCTTTGAGAACACTGACAGCAACCCCTCCACATGCTTTGGGTACTGTCTGATAATATTTTCTGAGTAAATCCTTAAAGCCTCTTGTAATCACTAATTGCCTTCTGCCATAAGCAGAAAGGAGCTTCCTCTGTCCACCCAGTGGCTAAGCAGGATAATGAACTGCCAGCGGTGTAGTGACCACAGGAACCTTCTCTTCCAGTGTAATGTTTGCCTTTGGTGGGTACCTCTTATGGTGTTCCAGTTTTGTCTGTTCCCTGTGTACATAAATTTTCAAACTGTGTGTTTTGAACCTTGTAAGTAATTTTTCTGGTGAGATTTAATGTTAATAAAGAATTTTCATAGTTATTAACAATCTATGCCTGGACATCAAAATTAATATTGATTATTGATTTTGCATAACTCAAAACACAGAGATGTCACAGAGTTCTCTCAGGATATCCTAGGACAGAAATTTACTTATGTAGCTCTGCAAGCTCAGTCCCACAGGAAGGGGACAGGAAGAGTGTATGCAGCAGCACAAACCAGAGTGCCAGTAATGGTTCAACAGCACACACTTACAAAGGCTTTTCTTAGACCGTTATAAAATGACATCAAGTCAATGAGTATGAAAGTGATCAAAAAGTAATTTAGCTGGAAAGGAAGTTCTTTTTAAAAAATTCCATGCTATCAAAGTGTGAAGGAAAAAGGTCCTTACAGCCTCAAGATGATCTGTAGCTTGACATTCTTCACTGCTCTGGGATTTCTAAATGGCCGTGATCATGGAAAAAATATTCTGGCTATCAGTATCCAGTTCCTCTTCTGGGATCCTGTCTTGGCTGGACATGAGTCAAGTTTCCAAGAGATATTCTCCCTCCCCAGCTACAATTTATGTTAGAAGGTTAGCAGCATCTCTCTTTCATGATGAAACTGCCTACTTTTAAGTATTGTTTCAGATCCCTGGAGGCCATCTGTTCAGGAGACACAGCCTTTCTGAAGTATATCAATCCAGCACTTAGCTCCAGCTCACCAGCTACTGATGGCTGATACTTGGGGAGGGAGGAGATCAGAGTGAGTGTGTTCTCTTGGCTTCAAGCCCCTGGAGATCACTGATCCAAACAACCTTTTCCTAAGTCAAGAATGACTTCCAAAGAGAGCTGTATTCTGGCTACATGATCAAATGTCAGAGTAGGAGGAGGCACACTTCTTTGTATATTAAAGTTGACAGCAAACTTGAAAAAATCACTATATGCAAATACCTGGGCAGTCATGAACCTCATGCCTTCAGAGGCAGGCAAACTCTGTCCCAGATGTCCACTCTGGAAAAAACAGATTCACAGACAAGGTGGCAACAGACAATCAGTTTGGGTTCCAGATGGTGGTGTGAGGGAGAAGGTAACCTAGAATCATAGAATCAGCCAGGTTGGAAGAGACCTCCAAGCTCATCAAGTCCAACCTATCACCCAGTCCTAGCCAATCAACCAGACCATGGCACTAAGTGCCCCATCCAGGTTTGTCTTGAACACCTCCAGATACGGCAACTCACCACCTCCCTGGGCAGCCCATTCCAATGCCAATCACTCTCTGTGGCAAGAACTTCCTCCTAACATCCAGCCTAGACCTCCCCTGGCACAACTTGAGACTGTGTGCCCTTCTTCTGTTGCTGGTTGCCTGGGAGAAGAGCCCTACCCCACCTGGCTCCAACCTCCTTTCAGGTAGTTGTAGACAGCAATGAGGTCTTCCCCGAGTCTCCTCTTTTCCAGGTTAAACAACCCCTAGCCCAGACCTCCCCTGGCACAACTTGAGACTGTGTCCCCTTGATAGTGAGAACACCTTTGAGTACTCTGTGATTTTGAGAAGTATTTAAACCTAGCAACAGCATAAAGGATCATAGAAGACCTATGTTAAAAATAGAGGGGAAGTATATTGAATTAATTAAATTATTAAAGTGTGGCATTTCAGATAACATCTTGTGATGTTATTTTGGCTCCACCTTAATAAACATTTTGGTTTTTCCTTTGCACCAGCATATTTTTATTTCTTGGCAAAACTGACAAAAAACAAACAAACAAAAAAAAAAAACCCTTCTATCAAAATGTCACCACATCACATGAGAAAGTAAATACTTAGAATAATGGTTTGGTTAAATTATCTCCCCTGGCCTCCTTGGAGGTAAATCTGTGTTACTGGCCTCTAACGTCAAAAGAGGCTTTGTAGAATACCATGCAGCTAAAAACCATAACGAGCTTTACTAGAGGGGAGTACAATTCTAAAGTTCAGCAGAAGGTGTATGTTTGTATGCAGTGACTAAGCATATGCAAGTAGGAGGCAATTACAGATGGTTGGAAATATGCTACTACTGCAAAACACATATGATGTTTTGTATTTCTGAGCAGAAAGCAGAAGTGCTGTATCTAAAATACACAAGCTCTGCGCCTAGCTGATACAGTGATGATGAATTTGTGTTATTTAGGACCACAGCAACATATTCAACAGCTGCAGATCAGCAAAAAAAAGATGTTTGGTTTTTTTAATTTTCTCTTTTCGTTTCTCTTCTTTTATTTTATTTTCTTCTCTTTTCTTTTCTCTTCTTTTATTTAATTTTCTTTTATTTTCTTTCTTTTCTTTTATTCTCTTTTCTCTTTTCTTTCTTTTCTTTTCTTTCTTTTCCTTTTCTTTTTTTCTTTTCTCTTTTCTTTTCTTTTCTTTTATTCTCTTTTTTCTTTTCTTTTCTTTTTCCTTTTTTCTTTTCTCTTTTCTTTTCTTCTCTTTTTTTTGTTTTCTTTTTCCTTTTCTTCTTTTCTTTTCTCTTTTCTTTTTTCTTTTCTCTTCTCTTCTCTTTTCTTTTCTTTTCTTTCTTTTCCTTTCTTTTCTTTCTTTTCCTTTTCTTTTTTCTTTTCTCTTTTCTTTTCTTTTCTTTTATTCTCTTTTTTCTTTTNTTTCCTTTCCTTTCCTTTCCTTTCCTTTCCTTTCCTTTCCTTTCCTTTCCTTTCCTTTCCTTTCCTTTCCTTTCCTTTCCTTTCCTTTCCTTTCCTTTCCTTTCCTTTCCTTTCCTTTCCTTTCCTTTCCTTTCCTTTCCTTTCCTTTCCTTTCCTTTCCTTTCCTTTCCTTTCCTTTCCTTTCCTTTCCTTTCCTTTCCTTTCCTTTCCTTTCCTTTCCTTTCCTCTTTTTCTCTTTTCTTTCCAAGTGAAAAGAAGTTAATATGACCATGGAGAATGTGTAGAGATAGGAGGAATGTACTGAGTGGAAAGCAGCTCAGTAAGTTATATCCAGTAAGATCTCTATTTTTTAAAAAAAATAAATTTAAAAATGTATGAGTTAAGCATGAGACAGCTTGCTTTGGGCATATAGGAAGTTAAATCACTTAAGTACTTTTGCCAGAGTGGTGGTTAGCCTGTTTTCCCTGCTCTATTTGGGGTTACCTGATCTTTTTTCTTTTCTTTTCTTTTTTTTTTTTCTATTCTGCAGTTCTGAGTTCAGTAAATATTGATCATAATTGTCAAACATTAATTTGAGGTGTTATTAATTCTCTTAGTCTGGTTTGAGGTAGAAGGAAACTAATTCTGCTTGGTGGTCTTTCCTTTTTAGATAAGGTTCCTCTAAGTAACTGCATTTTCAACAGGTAATGACATGTTTTCACTGACAGTGTCTGCTCCTAGTTGCAACAATGCTGATGTTTCTAGTTGGTACCAAGGACTGGTGCGTAGACCAAGCTCACTTCTGAATTAGTTGTATTACATGGGTGTGCAGAGTAAAAGGATGCACCTGCAGGTAGGAACACACAGTTCAGATGTCTTAAACTCACCAATGAGGGATTCCATCCCATGTACATTGTATTTAGTATGAAACTGAGCGTTTAGTATGAAACTGACAAGGGTCAAGCTCACTTCTTCAACTGCAAGCATGCAAGGAGAGCTCTGTCTCCTCTGCCTGCAATCCTGATCTAGAGTTCCTGAATCCAGTTCCAGAATCCAGCTCCTGAATGCAGTCCCTGTCTGACAGTGAGTCCAGTGTGGGACTTCTGCAATAGCCGTTAGGGGCACTTGATTCAATATTGATTTGGATATCATTGTTTATATTTAAATTATCAAAAGAATTATTTCAATTATTTCCATTACACTACCTTTAGTTTTCTTTTCCAGTTCATAATTCTCTCTGCCTTATTCACTTTCTTTTCCCCTTTGGGAAGGGAGAGGGGTTAATAGACAGCATCCACACTTGTTCAGTGGCTGGCCCAGCCCTCACCCTTGACAGTCATGTGTTTTTTTTCAATTTTATCTAAGCAGTGCATTGAGAGATCAACCCTCACAACACTTACCAATTTGCATCTTAACTGGGGAGGTATGCTGGAGGAGGCTTATCAAGAGATTGTTTTGGAGGTGTTGAGTGGGAACTGTCATTAACATGAGGTTCCTTGGAAAGGACAGGGAAGTAAACAAGTCCCAGTTCCTCCCTGCCTATGGGGAAGAACAGAGACTACGCATTTGGCGACAGGTTTGTATTTGGAAAAGAGGTATTTACACACACACACAAAAAAAATATCAAATTTCAAACTCAAACCCATTCTACTCATTTAGGTTTCAAACTACAGATCAATCTGACAGATCAGAGGTGAGCTGAGTGGAGAGACACCCTGATTCTAGGAGAAAATTAGGCTGGGACTCACATTACTGATCCCACCAGCTTTGGATTGGATGGAAGAAAAGACAGGAACCAGGTATTTTATATAGACACAAAAAATAAAATCATAATCTGTGTAACATATAAAATATTGCATAGCGTATTATTGGAGAGGATCTAATAAATGTTTCTAAATATAGAATCATAGAATGGCAAGGTTGGAAGGGACATCAAGGATCATCTAGTTCCAACCCCCTGCCATAGGCAGGGACACCTCCCACTAGTACAGGTTACTCAAGGCCTCATCCAATATATGAGAGGTGGGTGTCAAGAGGGAATGGGCTCTGTTGCACCCTGTAATAGGACAAGGGGCAATGGATATAAAGTAAAGGACAGGAAGTTCCACCTCAGCACGAGGAGGAACTTGTTTATTGTAAGGCTCATGGAGCACTGGAAGAGGATCTGCAGAGAGGTTGTGGAGTTTCCTTCTCTGGAGATTTTAAGGACCTGTTCAGATGTGTTCCTGCATGACCTGCACTAGATTCTATGGTCCCGCTCTGGCAGGGAGGTTGGACTCAATGATCTATGGAGATACCTTACAACCCCCTCTAACATTCTGTGATCCTCTGACATTATGTAACATTATTGTGTATTAGATGTAATTCTTACACATATGTCTTCTCTCTATATAAATATTATATAATTATATATATTTTTATATATAATTGTATATATTTATATATTTTTTTCTATATTTTATGTAACATTTTCTATATTTATATATATTTT
>VWZE01015512.1:11097-21520 GCA_013396675.1 Eubucco bourcierii
GGATCTGGATTCGCCCCCCCCCCCCCTCCTCCTCCTCAGTTAATTTCTGTGAGTGCAGTTCAGATGCTAATTTTTTTCACATCTCTGTGTGGCTGAGGAGGGACTTTGCACTCGTGTGTGGAAGGAGGACACATCCATTTTAGCTGCCAAAAGCTCTGCCACTGACTGCTGGTAGGTTTGAAACAGCTCAGCCCAAGAGCTGCCCCTCCCCAGGTCCCCCCACTGCCATATTTTACTTGTTTGATCTTCACTGGTGTCAGCTGAGTAGATCTGATTGTCAAACCAGAGGTGAGCAACAGTCATCCTGTTCTGGGTGAGGGTCCCTGTCTTGTCAGAGCAGATGATGGAAGTAGAACCAAGTGTTTCTACAGCCTCCAAGTTCTTCACCAAACAGTTCTTCTTTGCCATCCTCTTGGCTGTCAGGGACAGACTCACCTGGCAGGAGAAGTTGAGTTCACTGTTAGTGAGGTACAGGTGAAGAACAATGCACTGAGCTTGCATCGTTTTCCTGGGGGGTTTCTATTGATTCTTTGGCTTTTGGGGTTCTTGGCTGTTTGGTTTGGGGTTTTTTTTTCTTAGCAAGAGAACATTTACATTAATTTTACTTTTGATTGGCTGCATTTTTTTCTGGCTGGTTTTACCATCATTATGAAGCTCAGAGGATGGACTGTAGCTAGCACAAGAGGAACCTCCTTGCCTGCTGGTAGGAATCACAGAATGGGTTGGCTTGGAAAGGACCTCAAAGACCATGGGCAGGGACACCTCCCACCAGCACAGGTTGCTCAAGGCCTCATCCAGCCTGGCCTTGAACACCTCCAGGAAGGTTGTGGAGCACAGAATCACACTCAAAGATCACATTCTGTGTTTCTGTGCTCCACAGCCTCCCTGGGCAACATGTGCCAGTGTCTCCTCACCCTCCCTCTCTGTGTTCCACAACCTCCCTGGGCAACCTGTGCCAGTGTCTCCTCACCCTCCCTCTCTGTGTTCCACAACCTCCCTGGGCAACCTGTGCCAGTGTCTCCTCACCCTCCCTCTCTGTGTTCCACAACCTCCCTGGGCAACCTGTGCCAGTGTCTCCTCACCCTCCCTCTCTGTGTTCCACAACCTCCCTGGGCAACCTGTGCCAGTGTCTCCTCACCCTCCCTCTCTGTGCTCCACAACCTCCCTGGGCAACCTGTGCCAGTGTCTCCTCACCCTCCCTCTCTGTGCTCCACAACCTCCCTGGGCAACATGTGCCAGTGTCTCCTCACCCTCCCTCTCAATAATTTCTTCCTCATCTCTCAATCTTCCCTCTCCCAGCTCAAAGCCATTGTCCCTCCTCCTCTCAGTCCCAGCCCTTGTCAAAAGTCTCTCCCCAGCTCTCCTGGAGCCACTTCAGATACTGAAATTCAACTCTAAGGTCTGCCTGGAGCCTTCTCTTCTCCAGCCTGCCCAGCTCCAATGCTTCCAGCCTGGCCCCATAGCAGAGGTTCTCCAGCCCTCTGAGCATCTCCATGGCCTCCTCTGGACTTGCTCAAAGATCACATTCTGTGATTCTGTGCTCCACAACCTCCCTGGGCAGCCTGTGCCAGTCTCTCCCCACCCTCACTCTCAACAATTCCTTCCTCATCTCCACTCTCACTCTCCCCTCTCCCAGCTCAAATCCATTCTCCCTCATCCTGGCACTCCTAGCACTTGTTAGAAGTTCTCCCCCAGGTCTCCTGTATTCCCCTTCAGGTACTGGAAGGTTTCTCTGAGGTTTCCCTGGAGCCTAAAAAGAATAACCCTAAAAAGAATCAAGTCCTACCCATTAGGATGGATGGAAGAAGCTACGATGCAGAGGTGGGGGAGCTCCTAATCACTGAGTTAATGAACCCCACCACATTCTCTTCATTACTAGATGTCAGGAGGAAGTTGTTTGCAGTGAGGGTGGTGAGACACTGGCACAGGTTGAGGGTGGTGAGACACTGGCACAGGTTGCCCAGGGAGGCTGTGGAGCACAGAATCACCCAACGTGATCTTTGATCACGTTGGGTGATTCTGTGCTCCACACCCTCCCTGCAGGTCTTCAAGGCCAGGTTAGATGAGGCCTTGAGTGCCCTGTGCTAGTGGGAGGTGTCCCTGCCTATGGCAGAGGGTTGGAATTGGCTGAGCTTTGAGGTCCCTTCCAACCTTCCCATTCTATGAGTCTATGATTCTATGAAATAAGAACTTTATGCTTTCAGTTTCATGGGAAAACAAAACCAACACTACTGGTTCACAGAACCACAGAGTGGTAGGGGTTGAAAGGGACCTCCAGAGATTGAGTCCCAACCTTCCCCCTGCCAAAGCAGCATCACCCAGGGCAGGTCACACAGGAATGCATCCAGATGGATCTTGAAAGTCTCCAGAGAAGGAGACTCCACAGCCTCTCTGGACAGCCTGTTCCAGGGCTCCAGCAACCTTACACCAAAGAAGTTTCTCCTCATATTGAGGTGGAACCTCCTGGGTTCTAGTTTGTACCTGTGCTCCTTGTCCTATCACCTTTGAAAAGAGCCTGGCACCTTCATCTTGACAGATATTGATCAGATCCCCTCTCAGCCTTCTCTTCTCCAGACTAACCAGCCCCAGGGCCCTCAGCCTTTCTTCACAGCAGAGAAGCTGAAGTCCAGCAATCATTCTTGTAACTTCCATTGGACTCCCTCCAGAAGACCTCAAACTGACCTCAGCCAAGTCCAGACAGATGATCTGGACAATCTGCTCTTCACTGGCCAGTGCTGCACTGCAATGAGCCTAGGAGGGTGTGCTGGTTTGAGGCTAATTCCAGTATTTTAATGGAGAAAGCTAGATGCTAGGCTGTGAAAAGCAAACACTGGTGGTGTCTGCTGCACTCATAGGCTTGCTGAGGTGTGCAAGAACAAGGACACAAACACAGATAACACAGACAGAGTCTCTGTCTCTAGCTGCTGCTTTGGTCTTGGCCTCTCTGCTAACTGAACTAACCATTCAGCTTCTCACCCCCCTGGCCCATCCTCCAAACTCACCTTGCACGTAAGGCAAACCTTGGGGTAAGGTAGAGGGGTGGGGAGAAGGTGGAAGGGTGGTTGGGAGCCCCTCCTGAGGTCTCTGATTTCTGGGAGGGGAGTTGTGTTTCTGTATTCCCTTTAACTTGTCTATGTCTGTAACTATTCCTGTCTGTTGTGTCTATCTCTGCTTGTGCATTGTGCTGAGCTGTAAATAGAGCTTCAGGCCTTAACTTCCAGCTGCCTGAGGCTGGTCTGGGGGTTTTACAAAGTGTGGGGGGGGCAGGGAACTCCAACCCATCACAGAGGGATGAGCTGTGGCAGTGCCTGCAGGGCAAGCAGGGAGCTGGAGCAGGGACTCACCGTTACTGTGGCCAGCAGCCCCTCGGGCACGTTGGCCACGATGATGCCAATTAGAAAGATGATGGAATCCAGGATCTTGTATCGCATCGAGACAGATATGATGAAGAAGAGAACACCAATGGAGACAGCCACTCCTGCCACCAGGTAGACAAAGTGTTCAATCTCAATAGCTATGGGGGTCTTCTCGTTGCCCACTCCGGATGCCAGCGAGGCGATGCGCCCAATGACCGTGCGGTCTCCGGTGTTGATCACGATGCCTGTAGCAGTGCCTGCAGAGGGGGGACATTGTCAGCTCCTGTCTGCTCTGCCCAGGGCTGAGTGCTGGAGACCCTTCTCACAGAAGCACAGACATGTTCAGGCTGGCAAAACCCAGCCCAGATCCCTGCTCTGCAAGGTGCACCCTAAGCCATAGCCCCGAGCAACATTTCCAAATGACCTTTAAACACCTCCAGGTTTGGGGACTCCACCACCTCCCTGGGCAGCTCATTCCAGTCCCTGACCACTCTTGCTGGGAAAAACGTTTTCCTAATGTCCAGTCTAAGCCTGCCCAGTGGCTGCTTGAGGCCATTCCCTCTTGTTCTATCACTAACTACCTGTGAGCAGAGCCCAGCAGCAGCCTCTCCATGACTTCCTTTCAGGTAGCTGCAGACAGCAATGAGCTCTGCCCTCAGCCTCCTCTGTTCCACACTAACCATCCCCAGCTCCTTCAGTCTCTCCTCATCAGGTTTACTCTCCAGGCCCTTCACAGCTCCCTTGTCCTCCTCTGCACTGCCTCCAACACCTCCACATCCCTCTTATAATGAGGTCCCCAATCTTGAGCACAACACCCAAGCTGTGGCCTCAGCAAAGTGGAGTACCAGGGGACAATCCTTTCCCTGCTCCTACTGGACACAGCATTCCTGATGCCAGCCAGGATGCCTTTGGCTTTCTTTGACACTTGGGCACATGGGCACATGGGCACCTGGGTGCTGCTGGCTTGTATTTAGTTGCTTGTTACAGAATTGCTGAGGTTAGAAGAGACCTTGGAGATCATCAAGTCCAACCCTGAGCTCACAATCCCACCACTGCTGCTAAGCCACTAGCACTGGACCATGTCCCCCAACTTCATCCCAGGATTCCATTCTTCCCCTTGGGAATCTACAGCTCTGTGGTGCAGGGAAGGTTCTGAGCTCTCCTTAACTTTGTTATTTTTTTGATGTAGGTTTATCCTGGGGGCTGTGCAGACTCTCAGCAGCCAGCTCAGCTATGACATACAGACCTCCTGAGCACTGAGAACAGGAACAACACCATCCCTGGAGGTGTTCAAGACATAGATGGATGTGGCACTGCAGGGTATGGTTTAATAGCTGTGGTGGTCTTAGGTCAATGGTCAGAGTTGATGACCTTAGAGAGCTTTTCCAACCCAAACAGTTCTATGATTCTCCTGCTCTGAAGACATTCAAACCCCTCCAAGATGTGTTCCTATGTGACCTACTCTAGGTGATCCTGTTCTTGCAGGGGAGTTGGACTCAATGATCTGCCAGATTGGATGAGGCCTTGAGTGCCCTGTGCTAGTGGGAGGTGTCCCTGCCTATGGCAAGGGGTTGGAACTGGCTGATCCTTGAGGTCCCTTCCAACCTTCCCATTCTATGATGATTCTATGATTCTATGATCTTTCCATGTCCCTTCCAACCCCTACCATTCTGTGATGATTCTGTGTGTGCAGAGCCCTTACCCTGAGGCATCCCCAGGTACTTAGAGGCATTTGGCACTTGGCATTCCTAAAGATAGTGATGGAAAGACCACAAGGAAACTAGAGCAAGGTAGATTTAGTTTGGACATCAGGAGGAAGCTCTCCACAATGATTGGTGGTGAAATGCTGGAGCAGGTTGCCCAGAGATGTGGTGGATGTCCCTGGAGACATTCAAAGCTAAACTTGCTGGGGCCCTGAGCAACCTGATCCAGTTGGAGATGTCCCTGCTGGATGCAGGGGGGTTGGACAAGATGACCTTGGAGGGTCCCTTCCAACCTGATGCATTTAACTGATTGTTGCACCCCTAAGCTAAGTGTTAAGTACCTCACTGAGCAGCAGCAAGCAGAACCAGCCCAGTGCTTAAAGCTTCATTTTGGTGTGCTTGGGCCAACAATTTCTTGTGAGCAATTAAAACCTTTCTGGCATTCCTTGGAGTAGAACTGCTTAAAAGCAGCACCCTGGAGAGGTGCCCCTCGAGTGCCTCCTCTCTGTCCATACAGACCTTCCACACAGGTGGTGGAGTAGAATGCAATGTTCCTGGTCTCCAAGGGGTTCTCGTGGGTGAAGTCACAGGAGCGAGGCTGTGGCTCTGACTCCCCTGTGAGTGAGGAATTGTCCACCTTTAAGAAACGGAGACATGCCCACATTAAAGTCAGCAACAGGCAGTTGTGGCCAGCCCAGAAGGCAGGGCTGCAGCACATTCAATGCTTGCTGTCAGGGCATTAACCCCTCCATGCCTTTCCTCTGGGAGCCTTGCCACTGTCACTGAGAGAATCTATTCCCATGGGAACTCAGTTCAGTGTGTTTCTGGAGGGGATGTTCAGGGGCAGCCTGAAAAAAAAACCTCATAGAGATCCACCTCCAGGTGTGTGGAAACTCTCAGTGCTGGGTTGGTATTTCTGTCTCTGTCCTGGCAAAGAGCATTGCTATGGCATGGGCCTGATGGCTTCTTCTGATGCTCAGGAGTGGAGCTGTTGGTCTTAGATGAGCTGAGCATCACAGTATAATTTCTACCCTCCAAGATTTAATGAGATGATGCCTATGTAAAGCTCTAATAATGCTTGCTGGGTACAAAGACAATCTTGATGTGTAACACAAGCCTCTAGACCACCTTTTCCCTCTTTCCCCATGCTCTTCATTTACCTTACAACCCTGAGCAGCAATCAGACGAATGTCTGCTGGGATCCTGTCACCACCCTTGATCTCCACAATGTCTCCAACCACCAGCTGCTCTGCTGGCAGCTCCTTCTTTTCTGCATCTCTGATGACAAGAGCTTGCTGAAAGACATCAAATGTGACCAGAATTAGCTTTGTGCCTTCACAGGCTCACAGGATGTCAGGAGTTGGAAGGGACCCCAAGAAATCTTTGCTGGCCACAGACTGCTGCTTCTAGACAGCACCACCTAAAATACCTGACACATATTTCACAAGGGAGTCTACCCCAAATCTTCCTTGTCTGCATCTGATAGGTGCTGTGGGGTGAGCACACCTCTGCATTACTGCCTGTTTTCTCTTCCCATCTGCCCAGCTCTAGCTGCATGTAGGCTCATCCTCACATCTCTCTTAACAGTGCCTTTTTCACCCTCTTTCATCCTGAGGAGCTCACAGGCTCACAGGATGTCAGGGGTTGGAAGGGACCCAAAGAGCTCATCCAGTCCAACCCCCCCCCCGCCAGAGCAGGAGCAGACAATTCAGCTCAGGGCACACAGAACACATCCAGACAGGCCTGGAAAGGCTCCAGAGAAGNCCTCAGATAGTTCTAAACATTGATTAAATCCCCTCTCGGTCTTCTCTTCTGTAGCCTAAGCAGCCCCAGGTCCCTCAGCCTCTCCTCACCAGGCAGTGCTCAGTCCCCTCAGCATCCTCCAGCCCTCCACTGGACCTTCCTCTGAACCTCCTACCAAGAGGTACATCCAAGGTGGTGTTGGTTGTGCTTCTGTGGAGGAAGAACTTGTCCCTCCAAATAGGTGCATTGGTTATTCTCACCTGTGGAACCATCTTACTGAAGCTGGCCATGATGTTTGTGCTTTTAGCTTCTTGGTAGTAAGCAAAGATACCAGTGAGGATGACAACCAGTGCCAGGACTACTCCGAGGTAGAGCTGATCAGTGAAAGACATCAGGAGGTTAATCCAAGACAAGCACTCAGCAATTCCTCTGCTAGAATCAATCACAACCCTGTGACATCTCATCAGCCCCTCAAAAGATGTTGCTCAGGTTAAAGGGCAGCTTAAGGAAAGGACTTTTCAGTTTTGCCCTGCTACTGATCGAGTGTGATCGATGTAATTGATCAAGCACTGATCAGTGGCTGTGGTGGTGTTGGACTTGATGATCTTTGAGGTCTTTTCCAACCCAAACAATTCTGTGATTTTAAGTGAAGTTTTTGGAGTATGAAAAGGTCTTTCCTTGGCAAGCTTCTCACAGAATCATAGAACTAATAAGGTTGCAAAAGACCTCTACAGTCATCAAGCCCAACACCTCCAAGACCACTACACCCTGTCCCCAAGTGCCATGGCCACAGCTTTCTTGAACACCTCCAGGGATGGGAACTCCACCACCTCCCTGGGCAGCCTGTGCCAATGACTCACATCTCTCTAAGAGCCTTCTCTAGACTCCACCTGATGCAAGACTAAACAAATTCTGTTCCTAGCAGAGTGCAGCTCCTAAGGGAACTGGAGGCACAGACTCTGGAGCCCTTTGTGGACTTTAGTATTACTCTTCATAGTAGTCAAGTATTATGATTCTAGGCAGTGGTTATAAAACCTTTGGCTGGGCACTCCTAGGCACAAGTGGTATGTCAGGTATTTGAACACTGATCTGTAGTAGAGGGAGAGCCCTGAAAGAAGAAAAAGGCCTCCTTGTAGTTACTGAGTAACTGTGGAGTAGTATTTAAATTATTTAGCTATTCAAAGGGTCAAATACTCACTTGGTGCTCATTGGACCACTTACATTGTCAAAGGGTGACTCAGCTCCCTGGGCAATCTGAATGCCACAAGAGATCCAGGAGAAGACAGCTCCTATCCACAGGAGGATGGAAAAGCCTCCCACCATCTGCTTGAGGAACTTGACAATTTCAGGGGTGGCTTTGGGAGGAGTGAGTGAGTTGGGCCCATCCTGAGCCAAAATCTCTGCTGCTCTTGCACTGGAGAGACCCTGCAAAAGGAAATGAGAGGGTTAAAGTGAAGGCACAGAAAATCAGATCCCTCTCTGGACTCAGAACTAGATTGGAATGCTCTTTGTGATTGAAGTGTTCTTCGTGTCCCCCCTCAGCTGCTGTAACCCCAAAGCAGCCTTCAAGTACCTGAAGGGGGCTACAGGAGAGCTGGGGAGGGATTTTTGACACAGGCTTGGAGTGCCAGGATGAGGGACAGTGGCTTTGAGTTGGGAGAGAGGAGAGTGGGAGGGGAGAGGAGGAAGAAATTGTTGAGAGTGAGGGTGAGGAGAGACTGGCACAGGTTGCCCAGGGAGGTTGTGGAGCACAGAGAGGGAGGGTGAGGAGACAGTGGCACAGGTTGCCCAGGGAGGTTGTGGAGCACAGAGAGGGAGGATGAGGAGACACTGGCACAGGTTGCCCAGGGAGGTTGTGGAGCACAGAGAGGGAAGGTGAGGAGACACTGGCACAGGTTGCCCAGGGAGGTTGTGGAGCACAGAGAGGGAGGGTGGTGAGACACTGGCACAGATTGCTCAGGGAGGGGTTCAGGACCAGGTTGGATGAGACCTTGAGTGATCTATTCTAGTGGGAGATGTCTCTGCCTACAGTGGGAGGGTTGGAATTAGATGATCTTTGAGGTCTCTTCCAACCTAAACCATTCTATGGTTCTGTCCTTTAGCTGCTAGGTGTAGCTACACTCAGTGTGTGGAAAGCTGGAGGGGGGCAGGGGGGAGACAGGCAGAGGTTCTGTTGCTGTTTGTGCATTTCCCTCAGGACATTTGCAGTTCAGGAGGGTCTCTCAGTTCTTGTCTGCACTCAGTTTGTGTTGTGGTGCTTTGCTCTTCAGTGTAGGCTGTCAGAAGGACTCAGGTGGGTAATTGCTCAAATTTGCTCTTTCATAGAGCTGTTGAGGTTGGAAGAGATCTTTGAAACCAAGTGATTCACCCAGAGCTCACAATCCCCTTGCTGCTGCTAAGCCACATCTCCCAGCACCACATCCATATGTCTTTTAATCACCTCCAGGGATGGGAACTCCACCACCTCCCTGTGCCTGTCCCTGAGAACCCTTCCTGGGAGAGGGCATTTCCTGATATCCAACCTGAGCCTCCCCTGGCACAACTTGAGGCTGTTTCCTTTTGTCCTGCCACTGGTTGCATGTGAGAAGAGCCCAACCCCCACCTCACTGCAGCCTCCTTTCAGGGAGCTGTAGAGATCCAGGAGGTATCTCCCTTCACCCTCCTCCTTTCCAGATTTGAACNGTGATCTATTCTAGTGGGAGATGTCTCTGCCTACAGTGGGAGGGTTGGAATTAGATGATCTTTGAGGTCTCTTCCAACCTAAACCATTCTATGGTTCTGTCCTTTAGCTGCTAGGTGTAGCTACACTCAGTGTGTGGAAAGCTGGAGGGGGGCAGGGGGGAGACAGGCAGAGGTTCTGTTGCTGTTTGTGCATTTCCCTCAGGACATTTGCAGTTCAGGAGGGTCTCTCAGTTCTTGTCTGCACTCAGTTTGTGTTGTGGTGCTTTGCTCTTCAGTGTAGGCTGTCAGAAGGACTCAGGTGGGTAATTGCTCAAATTTGCTCTTTCATAGAGCTGTTGAGGTTGGAAGAGATCTTTGAAACCAAGTGATTCACCCAGAGCTCACAATCCCCTTGCTGCTGCTAAGCCACATCTCCCAGCACCACATCCATATGTCTTTTAATCACCTCCAGGGATGGGAACTCCACCACCTCCCTGTGCCTGTCCCTGAGAACCCTTCCTGGGAGAGGGCATTTCCTGATATCCAACCTGAGCCTCCCCTGGCACAACTTGAGGCTGTTTCCTTTTGTCCTGCCACTGGTTGCATGTGAGAAGAGCCCAACCCCCACCTCACTGCAGCCTCCTTTCAGGGAGCTGTAGAGATCCAGGAGGTATCTCCCTTCACCCTCCTCCTTTCCAGATTTGAACACCCCCAGCTGCTCCTCATAGATGTTCTCTACACCCTTGAAGTAGCTTTCTTGCTACTCTCTCACAAACATCCCAATCCTCACAAGCCACTGCTAATTATTTGTCCCTCAGTTCCCTCAGCTGCTCCTCACCAGCCTTGTGCTCGAGGCCCTTCTCCAGCTTATCACAGAATCATAGAATCATAGAATGGGAAGGTTGGAAGGGACCTCAAGGATCAGCCAGTTCCAACCCCCTGCCATAGGCAGGGACACCT
>VWZE01015512.1:21612-33140 GCA_013396675.1 Eubucco bourcierii
CCAGGTTGGATGAGACCTTGAGTGATCTATTCTAGTGGGAGATGTCTCTGCCTACAGTGGGAGGGTTGGAATTAGATGATCTTTGAGGTCTCTTCCAACNCTTCTTGCTCATCTCACCACCAGTTGCTCTGCTAGGAGGTGTCCCAGCCCATGGCAGGGTGAATGGAAGCAGATGACCTTGAAAGTCCCTTCCAACCTAAACCATTCTGTGACTCTCTGGCCATGCACCAGCACCCCAATATTCTCCTTGGAGTGAGGGGCCCAAAACTGAACCCAAGGTGAAATGATTTCCTCCAAAACAAAATCATTTCCAGTGCACTCCTTTGCTGTCAGCTGCTACAGGCACTGCCAGTGGAAAAAAAAATAAAATAAAAATGAGTTGTAGCAAACTTGAAATACCAGATCAAAACTTCAGAGAACTTGAGGTCCTGGTACAGACTTCAAGGTCATGTCTTGTGCAGGGATTTTGCTTTCCAAGCAGCAGCTCAGGCTTCAGAGCAACTCCAGGTTAAATCCAGGTCAGGGCTGCAGGTTGGCTTGGCTGGGAGTTACACACACACACAGTATCACACAGAGTATCAGCAGGGTTGGAAGAGACCTCAAAGATCATCAAGTCCAACCTGTTACCACAGACCTCAAGACTAGAGTTAGGGCACCAGAATCATGCATGGATAAGCCTGCTGATGTGAGGCCTTTCCTCCTGCTTTCAGGAAGCTTTGGGGAAGCCAGAGGCAAGGCAACATTTCCCTAATGGTGCTCTCTGGACTTACTTTGTTGATGCTTGTGCCATACTTTTCCTCCAGTTCCGAAGCGCTGAGTTTGTGATCCTCCTGGGTGCCAAAAGGAAGAGAAACTGAGAGTGAGCAGGTGTCAGGCTGTGGGGATTGCTGGTCCAGGACCTGGATGGTTTTGGAACTGCCTGGATCTGGGATCATGGATCAGATTGCTGGGATGATATCCTGCTGCCACTGACAGGCAACCTGTACATTAATAACCAAAAACCTCTTCCAGGGGGCAGGAGGTGGTTTGATTCTGAGAGTGCTTTAAGGTAGCTCCCCTCCTCCAGCAGGGCTGGCACCACACCAGCATGGTGCTGGCACCACACCAGCATGGTGCTGCCACCACACCAGCATGGTGTTGCCACCTCACCAGCATGGTATTGTCACCTCACCAGCATGGTGCTGCCACCACACCAGCATGGTGCTGCCACCACATCAGCATGGTGCTGCCACCACACCAGCATGGTGCTACCACCTCACCAGTATGGTGCTGCCACCACATCAGCATGGTGCTGGCACCTCACCAGTATGGTACTGCCACCTCACCAGCATGGTGCTGCCACCACACCAGCATGGTGCTGGCACCTCACCAGCATGGTGCTGTCACCTCACCAGCATAGTGCTGTCACCTCACCAGCATGGTGCTGCCACCACATCAGCATGGTGCTGTCACCTCACCAGCATGGTGCTGCCACCTCACCAGCATGGTGCTGCCACCTCACCAGCATGGTGCTACCACCTCACCATCATGGTGCTGGCACCTCACCAGCATGGCGCTGTCACCTCACCAGCATGGTGCTGCCACCTCACCAGCATGGCGCTGTCACCTCACCAGCATGGTGCTGCCACCACACCAGCATGGTGCTGGCACTTTAGTACTGCTCAGCCACCAGGATCCGTGCTTCTGCCAGAGGAAGGATTGCTCTTTGCAGCACTCAAGCCTTCAGGACCACAGGCAAGAGGACAGAAGGCAAGGGTGTGGCGTCGGAATGCCTGTGACGATCTTTGTCCTGGCTTTACGAGGCAGGCTCGGTGAAATCATTTGCTGCAGCCTTGTAGAGAGCAGCAGCAGCAGGTTCTAACCGCAGCTGAGAAGGGTGTGGGAGAGGGAAATCTCAAGGCTCTTTCTCCTTTCCCCTGCAGTGACACCTCTGTGGTATCACTGACCTAATTATATCTTGTGCCAAAGCGAGATCTGGAAGCCAAGAATTGGAGAGATCTGACAATTGTGTTCACAGAATGATTCACTGGGACCTGGGTGAGCCAATTAACTTGTCTGGGCTTTGGTTTCCCTTTAGAGACGCCAGAGGAATGTCACATCCCCTGCTGGCAGGCAGAAAACAGCCTCAGAGGGATTTAGCTAGCAGGAGGGAAGCCTTGGAACCAGGGTGGGTGAGCTGCTGGGACTGCTTTGGGGGTTCCTTCCCTTCAAATGCCATCTGGGCCAGGAAGAGCCTCTGCTTGCAGCTGCTCCCAGAGCAATTCAGAAAAGAGGTCAGTGCAATTACCTCCTGTTTTCCCGATTGGGAAACTGAAACAGAGAGAGAGAGAGGGAGAGAGGGAGAGAGAGGAAGCAACTTTTCCCAGAGCAGCTAGCAGGTCAGGAGCAAGCCAGAAGGAAAACAGAGCTCCCCTGGGCTCTGGGCACTGCCCATGAAGCACAGTGCAGTCAGTTTGGGGAAACCCTCCCAGTGCTTAGAGCTGAGAGCAGAGGAGCCTGAGAGGTGACCTCAGCAATGGTTATGGACATGTGCAGGGTGAGTGGCAGGAGGCTGGAGCCAGGCTCTGCTGGGTGATGCCCAGCACAAGGGGCACTGGTGGAAGCTGAGGCTCAGCAGGTTCAATGTGAACCTGAGGGAGAATTTTTTTCCCTGTAAAGGTGACAGAGCACTGGAATAGGCTGCCCAGGGGGGTTGTGGAGTCTTCCTCTCTGGAGCCTTTCCAGCTCAACCTCATCAATCTTTATAAAAAGATGTGCAGGTGAGTGGCAGGAGGCTGGAGCCAGGCTCTGCTGGGTGATGCCCAGCACAAGGGGCACTGGTGGAAGCTGAGGCTCAGCAGGTTCAATGTGAACCTGAGGGAGAATTTTTTTCCCTGTAAAGGTGACAGAGCACTGGAATAGGCTGCCCAGGGGGGTTGTGGAGTCTTCCTCTCTGGAGCCTTTCCAGCTCAACCTCATCAATCTTTATAAAAAGATGTGCAGGTGAGTGGCAGGAGGCTGGAGCCAGGCTCTGCTGGGTGATGCCCAATGCCAGCACAAGGGGCAATGGTGGAAGCTGAGGCAGAGGAAGTTCCCTGAAGGGACATTGTGGAGAAGCTGCTGCTTGGCTCTGCTCACAGGGAATTGGAGACAGAACAAGAAGGAATGGCCTCGAGATGAGGCTGAGGAGGTTTAATTCACAGAATCACAGAATGCCAGGGGCTGGAAGGGACCTCAAAAGCTCATCTGGTCCAGCCCCACTGCCAGAGCAGGGTCACCAGAGCAGATCACACTGGAACACATCCAGATGGTTCTTGGTAGATAGATTGGATATTAGGAAGAAGTTTTTCCTGGAGAGAGTGGTCAGGGACTGGAATGAGCTGCCCAGGGAGGTGGTGGAGTCCCCAACCCTGGCTGTGTTTAAGGGAGGTTTGGATGTGGTGTTTGGGGATATGGTTGAAGGTGAATCTTGATGAGTAGGGTTAAAGGTTGGACTTGGTGCCCCTGAGTGGCTTTGCCACCCTGCATGTTGCTCTGATTCTGTGATTTTTTTTCCCTGTGAGGGTGACAGAGCCCTGCAACAGGCTGCCCAGGGGGATTGTGGAGTCTCCCTCTCTGGGGATATGTTTTCCTGGATGTGTTCTGTGTGATCTGCTCTGGGTGATCCTGCTCTGGCAGGGGGGGTTGGACTGGCTGAGCTTTGGAGGTCCCTTCCAGCCCCTGACATACTGTGAGAGGTTTGGTACCACTCGTGGGGTTCAGGCTGCTTTGTTTGGTGCTAATCCTGTGAGGCTTTATCCTCAGAGCAGATACTGGAGATACTGGGACAGGCTGCCCAGAGAGGCTCCATCCCTGCAGATCTTCAAGGTCAGATTTGATGGAGCCCTGAGCAACCTGGAGGTGGCCCTGTTGCATGCAGGGTGGGGGTTGGACAAGTTGCCCTTTGAGGGTCCCTTTCCACCCCCAAAGTATTCTGTGATTCCATGTTTAGATCTCTTGGGAATCTCTGGAGCAGAATGTTCTGCTTTTGCCTTTCCCGCTGCTCCCTGCTTGACTGGGCAAGTGGGAGTGCAGGGGAAGTGCTGACCAGAGTTATTCCACCTGGGGAAGAGAATCACAGAATCAGGCAGGTTGGAAGAGAGCTCCAAGCTCACCCAGCCCAACCTAGCACCCAGCCCCAGCCAAGCAACCAGACCATGGCACTAAGTGCCCCATGCAGGCTTTACTTCAACACCTCCAGGAATGGGAACTCCACCACCTCCCTGGGCAGCCCATCCCAATGCCAATCTCTCTCTCTGCCAAAAACTTCCTCCTAACATCCAGCCTGAACCTGCCCTGGCACAGCTTGAGGCTGTGTCCTCTTCTTCTGTCCCTGGGTGCCTGGCAGCAGAGCCCAACCCCAGCTGGCCACAACCTCCCTTCAGGGAGCTGCAGACAGCAATGAGCTCTGCCCTGAGCCTCCTCTTGTGCAGGCTGCACACCCCCAGCTCCCTCAGCCTCTCCTCCCAGGGCTGTGCTCCAGGCCCCTCCCCAGCCTTGCTGCCCTTCTCTGGGAACATTCCAGCCCCTCAGCATCTCTCAGGGAACATAAGGTTCTGTACTACTGGTGGCATAATTAAGCCAGAATCATTCTTCTGTTGCAGGTACTAATGCTGCACACTTCGGGACCATGGAGAAGCAAATCCCTCCCTGGGTTAGGGTCTCCAGTGCAGCACAAAATGATAATGCCTCACTCCAGGGGACTCCTGGGGCATGCAACACTCACCAGGTCCAGCTCTTTCTTAAGCTCTTCTGCCTTCTTCTTCTTTTTGTTGCCTTTCAGGTCTTTGTACTTTTCATTTTCATCTCCAAAGTCTGTTTTTTCCAGCTCTTTTGTCCCGTAGATCTCAACTGAGTAAACATCAGACTTCTTCTGCAAGAGAAACAAGGAGCTGGCAGTGCTGGGACGTGTGGAAAGCAACACAACAACCCCACAAAGAAGCCAAAGTGACAAATCTACTTCTTTTTTAAGGCAAATCTGCTTCCCTTTTAGGGCAAATCTACTCCTCTTTTAGGACAAATCTACTCCTTCCCTTTTAGGGCAGATCTACTCCTTCCCTTTTAGGGTAGATCTACTCCTTCCCTTTTAGGGCAGATCTACTGCTTCCCTTTTAGGGCAGATCTACTCCTTCCCTTTTAGGGTAGATCTACTCCTTCCCTTTTAGGGCAGATCTACTCCTTCCCTTTTAGGACAAATCTCCTTCTTCTCTTTTAGGGCAGATCTTCTATTTTAGGGCAAATCTCCTTCTCTTCTTTTAGGACAAATCTACTCCTTCTCTTTCAGGACAAATCTTCTCTTAGAGCAAATCTCCTTCTTCCCTTTTAGGACAAATCTATTGCTTCTCTTTCAGGACAAATCTCCTTCTCTTTTAGGACAAATCTACTCATTCCCTTTTTTAGGACAAATCTACTCCTTCTCTTTCAGGACAAATCTACTCCTCTTTCAGGACAAATCTACTCCTTCTCTTTCAGGACAAATCTATTGCTTCTCTTTCAGGACAAATCTCCTTCTCTTTTAGGACAAATCTACTCATTCCCTTTTAGGGCAACTCTTCTATTTTAGGGCAAATCTCCTTCTCTTCTTTTAGGGCAAATCTACTTCTCTTTTAGAGCAAATCTACTCATTCTCTTTCAGGACAAATCTACTTCTTCCCTTTTAGGACAAATCTAGTTCTTCTCTTTTAAGGCAAATCTGCTTCTCTTTTTGGTCAAATCTTCTATTTTAGGGCAAATCTTCTCTTTCAGGGCAAATCTACTTCTCTTTTAGGACAAATCTACTAGTTTTAGGACAAATCTACTTCTTCACTTGTAGAGCAAATCTAATTCTTCTCTTTTAGGGCAAATCTACTTCTTCTCTTTTAGGACAAATCTACTCTTTTTAGGGCAAATCTCCTTCTTCCCTTTTAGGACAAATCTAATTCTTCTCTTTTTTTGGTCAAATCTGCTTCTCTTTTTTTGTCAAATCTTCTATTTTAGGGCAAATCTTCTCTTTCTGGGTGAATCTACTTCTCTTTTAGGACAAATCTGCTCCTCTTTTAGGACAAATCTGCTCCTCTTTTAGGACAAATCTTCTCTTTTTGGACAAATTACTTCTCTTTTAGGGCAAATCTAATTCTTCTCTTTTAAGGCAAATCTACTTCTCTTTTGGACAAATCTACTTCTCTTTTAAGGCAAATCTGCTTCTCTTTTTGGTCAAATCTTCTATTTTAGAGCAAATCTTTTTCAGGGCAAATCTACTTCTCTTTTAGGACAAATCTACTAGTTTTAGGACAAATCTACTTCTTCACTTGTAGAGCAAATCTAATTCTTCTCTTTTAGGGCAAATCTGCTTCTCTTTTAGGGCTAATCTGCTTCTCTTTTTGGTCAAATCTTGTATTTTTGGGCAAATCTTCTCTTTCAGGGCAAATCTACTTCTCTTTTAAGGCAAATCTGCCTCTCTTTTTGGACAAATCTTCTATTTTGGGGCAAATCTACTTCCCTTTTAGGACAAATCTAATTCTTCTCTTTCAGGGCAAATCTACTTCTCTTTTAGGACAAATCTAATTCTTCTCTTTCAGGGCAAATCTACTTCTTCCCTTTTAGGACAAATCTAATTCTTCTCTTTCAGGGCAAATCTACTTCTTCTCTTTCAGACAAGCTACAAATTGCTACCAGCTCTTTCTCCTGGCAACTTCAAGCTCTTGTCTCAGCCTGAGATCTCTCCAGTGTCCCCTGCAGTAGTCATGGCCAGAGGTGAATGACAGATGTGCAACACTGTTTTGTCATCTAACACAAAGTGCTGCCCAGGCTCTCACAGCACTGCTAGGGAAAGCCACAAAGCCCAGAAGCAGCTCCAAGAAGAGATCAGTGTGAAAGCAAAAAAAAAAACAAAAACAAAACAAAACAAACCACTTTAAAAGGCAAGAGGAGAGCACAAATATTACTCATTGAGAATTTGCCTCTTCCTGAAGCTAAAAAGCTTCCTGGAGCTTTTTAGATCCTTGACTTCAATGTTTACTTTCTTTTTTTTTTTTTTTTTCTTTTCATTTTCACTCAAATTTACACCTACACATTTCTGTTTGCACATTGACACTGGGGATGGAGGCAAGCACCAAGTCTGTTGCTTTTGACAGAGCTCAGAAGTTGCAGGCAGTTAGCAAGCTCCCTGCTCATGTTTGCCAGCCCAGCATTGGGCACAGGGAGCTGTTGACCTAGGGGAGCTGCCAAACCTCTGACAAAGTTTTGCTTGTATTGATAACATGGGGGGGGTTGTGCTGTTTCCTAACCTCAAGGATTAATCCTGTGGTCTGAAGAGCAGACTTCCTGTGTTGCTAATTCACCACCTTCCATAATCACAACGTTCCAGAGCCTAATTATCTTGTGATCTCAATGCCATGCCTTGGAAAGAATATTGGGTGACCCCATTTCAGGGGCTTCCTTGTGGATGAAGCATCAGAGAGCTTCCAGAGACACAGACTGGGTCTTATCTGAAGGTGGTGGTGGGACAGCTGAGCTCGTAAGCTGCTGCTGGCTGAGTGCATCCACACTGTGCAGGGCACTCAGAATCAGAGAATCAGCCAAGGTTGGAAGGGACCCCAAGGATCATCTGACCCAACCTTCCCATCCACATAGAGTCAAAGAATCAGAGAATCAGTCAGGGTTGGAAGGGACCCCAAGGATCATCTGACCCAACCTTCCCATCCACATAGAATCAGAGAATCAGAGAATCAGTCAGGGTTGGAAGGGACCCCAAGGATCATCCAGTTCCAACCTTCCCATCCACACAGAGTCAGAGAATCGGAGAATCAGCCAAGATTGGAAGGGACCCCAAGGATCATCTGACCCAACCTTCCCATCCACATAGAATCAGAGAATCAGAGAATCAGTCAGGGTTGGAAGGGACCCCAAGGATCATCCAGTTCCAACCTTCCCATCCACATAGAATCACAGAATCACAGAATGAGAGAATCTGAGAATGAGAGAATCAGAGAGTCACAGAATCATAGAATCACAGAATCACAGAATTACAGAATGAGAGAATCAGAGAATCAGAGAGTCACAGAATCACAGAATCATAAAATGAGAGAATCACAGAGTCACAGAATCAGAGAATCAGAGAGTCACAGAATCAGAGAATCAGAGAATCACAGAATGAAGAGAATTACAGAGTCACAGAATGGGAGAATCACAGAGTCACAGAACCATAGAATAACAGAATCATAGAATCGCAGAATGAGAGAATCACAGAGTCATAGAACCATGAAATCAGTCAGGGTTGGAAGGGACCACAAGGAGCATCCAGCTCCAACCCCCCTGCCATGCCCAGGGACACCTCACACCAGCTCAGGCTGCCCACAGCCTCATCCAGCCTGGCCTTAAACACCTCCAGGGATGAGGCTTCCACCACCTCCCTGGGCAACCCCTGCCAGGCTCTCACCACCCTCAGGCTCAACAACTTCTTCCTAACCTCCACTCTGACTCTCCCCATTCCCAGTTTTGTTCCATTCCCCTCAGTCCTATCACTCCCTAACAGCCTATAAAGTCCCTCCCCAGCTCTCTTATAGCCTCCTTCAGGTACTGAAAGGCCACAAGAGGGTCACTTGTCAGGGCTGGGACTCCTGCAGAGGTAATATTTCAGATGAGCTGAGAGTAGACATCTTAATTACATACAGACTAAAGCAGAGAGCTCAGGGAATGGCAACAAGGGGGAGGGGGGAAAAAAGAGCTTGAGACATCTTATTGCTTAATGCTATTTTGAGCTAAAGAAGTGGCATCTTACCCTCAGGTGCCCTTTGACTAGAGAAAAGTGGAAGCCTTGACTTTGTATCTTGAGGAAGGAAAAAAGCTCAGGGCTGCTGAGTGGGCTGAGGAGTTAAAACTCTGCAATCCTTTTCCTAAAGCACTTGGATGTGCTTGGTGGTAGCCCAGATAAAAGATGTCTCTTACAGGGTGTCCTATTTTTCTTCCCCCCCTGCCTTGCCAAAGATTCACAGTCTGCTTTTATCTATTGGGATTTTTAATTTTTTTTTTTTTTATTTCACTCTTCCTCCTTCACCTCCTCTCCCTCCTCCTCTCTTTTAATTATCCCACTCCAAAATCTGTTCAGCTTTTCAAATCCCCATCAAGCAGAGAGCCCAGGAGAGAAAGCAGGCAGCTAGCTCTGGTGAGAACCCAGCAGATGGAGGAGAGCAACAAAGGAAATTAATGAAGTTAGCAGCATTTATTGATCATTTCTCTACACAATCTCTCTTCAACCTTCAACTTGCACATTTTCATCACATCTCTTTTTTTTTTTTTTNTCAACTTGCACATTTTCATCACCTCTTTTTTTTTTTTTTTTTTCCCTCTTTTTTCCATTAGCAAAAGGATTAATGTCCATAAAACTGCTGAGTAGCAATGTAGGCAGTCCTGGGATCCTTCCCTACCCATTCTGGCTTCATTTTAGGATTATTGGTTCATGCCCATCTCCAGTGCCAGCCTTAGCCATGGCACTGCATGCCCAACAGTTCCATATTTGGTTTTGCTTAGCTCATCTCTTAGCTCATTTTTATATTTTAAACTTAAAATTAATTCTTGTTCTGCAACCCACCAAGTTCCACCTCAGTGTGAGGAGAAGCTTCTTGACTGTGAAGGTTCTGCAACCCACCAAGTTCCACCTCAGTGTGAGGAGAAGCTTCTTGACTGTGAGGGTTCTGCAACCCACCAAGTTCCACCTCAATGTGAGGAGAAGCTTCTTGTCTGTGAGGGTTCTGCAACCCACCAAGTTCCACCTCAATGTGAGGAGAAGCTTCTTGACTGTGAGGGTTCTGCAACCCACCAAGTTCCACCTCGGTGTGAGGAGAAGCTTCTTGACTGTGAAGGTTCTGCAACCCACCAAGTTCCACCTCAGTGTGAGGAGAAGCTTCTTGACTGTGAGGGTGCTGGAGCCTTGCAGCAGGCTTCCCAGAGAGGTTGTGGAGTCTCCTTCTCTGGAGATCTTCAAAGCCCACCTGGGTGCTCTCCTGTGTGACCTGCCCTAGGTCATCCTGCTTTGGCAGGGGGAGGTTGGACTCAATGATCTCTAAAGGTCCCTTCCAACCCCTACCACCACCATTCTATGGCTCTAAAGAAAAAAGACCAATGCAGCAATGCAGCAAAGCAGCTGTGGGAACAGTGGACTCACCTTTACCATCTTGCTGCCTTCACTCCTGATGGAACCAAACAGCCAAGCTCAGGTCTTTTGGATGAAAAGCAAAAGCCCAACTCGGAGAAGGCAGAGGCTCAGGGCAGCCTTGGCTGTCAGAGTGCAAAAGCTCCCAGGACTTGTAGTTCCCCCTCAGCTGGCAAGCAGACATTAGCTGGAATGCTGCTTGCACCTCTGCATCCTTCAGGCAGGACAGGTTTGGTGTCCAAAGCCTGTGGAGAAAGAGCACTGTTTGCTGGTGCTTTATAAATCAGCATCCCGTGCTGCCACTCCACCCCTCCCCTTCCAGGTCCAGCCCATCTTCTGTTTCACCTCTAGTAGGTGGAAAAATACCACAGTAATGGGCATGTGGGTTTCAGGTCAGATAGTTTCTAATTATTCCTTTGTAGTGTTTGCTCACAGCTAGGGAGCAGGTGGATTATTCAACTTGCTAGAAGCAAGGAGTTTCTTTCTGAGACTTTCCAGCCCTGGGCTGCCCTGGTGATTGCCAACTCCTGTGCCCAGGCACAGAGGGGTAAAGGGAGTCACAGGAAAGCACATTGAGGCTTTCCTCTTTTCATGTTTGCCTGCCCAGGGTTCATAAATGTCATCTCCATGCCCTGTTTTAGTTACCAATAGGGTTTGGGGTTGGGTAGCAGTAGAGCTTTGGTGGTGCACTTCTCCTTCAAGCCCTTAGCTTGGACTTGGCTTTGAATTCTTCCCTGGGATTTATTGTCTCTTTACCCTTCATGCTTAGCTAAAAAAAGCACTTCCTGGTGCATTCTCAGTAAGAGCACTTACCTGAGCAGTCAGCTATCAGCTCCCACACGGGAGTGATAATGAGATTTATGGCAGGTTTGGTACCTGGTGTGTCTCATCACTTCGAGGCAAACATCCTCTTCGCCTCTCAAAGTCAGCTGAAGGAAAACTAAAGGCAAACGTTACAGAATCACAGATTGCACTGGCATGGAAGGGATCCTCAAAGGGCATCTTGTCTAAACCCCCTGCAGTCAGCAGGGACACCTGTGCTAGTGAGAGGTGTCCCTGCCTGTGGCAGGGGGTTGGAAGTGGATGAGCTTTGAGGTCCCTTCCAACCTTCCCATTCTATGACCTCCAACTAGAGCAGGCTGCCCAGAGCCACAGTAGGTTTGACCTTGGATGTCTGCAGGGGTGAAGCCTTCACCACCTCTCTGGGCAACCTATTCCAGGATTTCACAACCCTCACTGTAAAGAACTTCCTCAACTCTGATGGCAGAGTTTTTGATGCCTTAACATGATTTTGGGGGGGAAGAAAGTCTGCCACAGCTGGCCTCTGTCTGCCACAGCTGGCCTCTGTCTGCCACAGCTGGCCTCTGTTTGCCACAGCTGG
>VWZE01015513.1:0-24399 GCA_013396675.1 Eubucco bourcierii
GATTACCCCTTCAGAGCATGGTAGGACAGCAATCAAAGTATTGCAAACATCAGGCAGGCTATATGGTAAATGTGCTGTGTAGGGGGTGGAAGATACAAAAGAATCATTCAAAGTCCTGTTGCTTCTGTAGTCTAAACCACTGCATGACAGGGTGTCATATGCATTTGTTTTTTACAAAGACTTGGCTGTAGTAGTTACGGTTTTTATCAAAATTCAGGTTTTAATTAAGGAATATCTCTATTTCAGATGTGTTCCTATGCTCATAGTCAGCAGTTCTGAGCAGCAGATTAATCTAAGATTATGTGGGGAAGACAGCAGTTGCTCTGCATAAAGATACATACACCTCAGGGTGTGTTTGTCCTTCAGTTACAATCTGCATCTTAATGTTTTTTTCTGTTGCTGGAGATTTGAGAAATGCTTAGACCAGCAAACATTCTCCACTAATTGCATAAAAGCAAAAATTAGAAGATGATCTGGAGGAAGGCAGTAAAAATGATGAGGATCACTTATGAGGAATGAAAGAATGGCAGAAGGTGATGAGTGTTTCGAAGTTTTTAGAAATCTCATTATTTTCATGCATCTGTAGTTTTTCCCCCTTCCATCCAGCATTACCAGGATAGCAAAGAATATCACACCTGCAAACTTCATGGCAGCCACATAATGATGACCTGAACTGAAAAGTCTGTGTCTGTCCCAGGGATTAGCTTTTACTTTAGAGGTCTCACGTGAATAGTTGTAGGCTTTTAGAAATAACTCCTTGAATTGCACTTCCCTTATGAAAGCCCTGTTTGTAGGAGTACGTTTCTTCACTCTCAGAAACCTGCTGTCTTTGTGCTCTACCTGAAATTGGAGGGATTTTCCTACGTAATCCCTGTGATTTCTTTAGTTGGATCTTCCATGGTGGAAATGTTTGGCATGCTCCTGTGTTTTCCTGTCCGCCTACTATGCAAATATTTATGCTTTCTGAGCTAGTCTCAGCCTGAGGAAGGAGGAAAGTCACTAGCTGGGGTGAGGGAGGACTAACCCATGACCTTGGCTGAAAGCTGTTTGTAAGCCTCTAGCTATTGTTCAGCTCAGGCTGGATGTTCTGAATTGCTTGTGACTGATGTGAAGTGATCAATCACATTGTAAGCTTTCCCAGCTCTGAAAAGCATACAGAGACAGGAATAGAGAAGTTAATGTTTCAAAGAACTGGTGTCTACGTGATTTTCAAAGTTCTGTCCACTCAGTTATATCTAGTTTGAATTTATACTGCACCATATCTTTTTTTGTGGGAGATTGTGAGTAGTGACTAAAGACATTTCCACAAAAGGGAAAAATTAACTTTATAGACACTTAAAAACTACCTATGATTCATTCTTCATTTTGTGAAACCATCTCCTTGAAGCAGCTCATATCGGTCTGCTTAAAAAGGTAAAAACTCTTCTCCTCTGTGCAGAACACAAACTGTTCTGTTTATGAAAATCTGTTTGACTTGTAACTGTGAACACCCAGACAGGTAGCTTCTCTTAATCTCTTGGGCGGAGGAGAAAAAGGATTTAGTGGTCATTAGTGTGCAGAATTATCTCAAACACAATAGATTTTCCTCATGACAAATCACACGTAATCTCCATAGCAACCTCACATAATTATGCAGAAGATTTCAATGTAGCAACAAAAATAAGCATGACAGGAATTGTAAAGAATAGCTATATAGTGTAAGACAGATGTGGGAGTAGATGGTGTATAGAAGTCTGAAACACGACTCTTCAAAGATGCAAAAAGTGAACAAAAGACGGAAAGATTGCCTGCTTTTTGTTGTGGAGAGCAGTGATTAAGTCAGTACATTATCTGGAAATTGGAAATGATGGACTCAAATATCTCCTCGTAATATAGAGCTTCCTGACAGTGCCATAACAGTTTCAGGAGTGCCAGCAGCAGTTTTACCCCACTTTTGTAGGATTATTACAGCTATAAAAATGATCTCTGAGCTGTAACTTGGTGTGCAAGATCTAAATGCAACAGGGTTTGTTTGGGGACTTTTTTTTTCCATTTATTTTCAGTTTATTTGGACAGATTGGTTAACAGGAGCTTATTATGGGGAGTTTCAGCATCATCTATCTATCTATCTATCTATCTATCTATCTATCTATCTATCTCTCTATCTCTATCTATCTATCCATCTATCTATCTATGCCTATCTCTAGACATAGGTAGATACAATAGATGGGGGGCAAGCGACTGATGTCATTTACCTGGACCTGAGCAAAACCTTCAACACTGTCCTGTACCACAGCCTGGTCTCCAAGAAGGTGAAACATGGGTTTGATATGTGGATGCCTGCACCCAAAGAGTGGCTGTCAATGGGTCCATCTCCAAGTGGAGGCCAGTGACAAGCAGAGTCCCTCAGGGATCAGTCCTAGGACCAGTCTTGTTCAACATCTTTGTCGGCGACGTGGACAGAGGCACTGAGTGCAGCCTTAGCAAGTTTGCTGACAACACCAAGCTGTGTGGTGCATCTGACATGCTGGAGGGCAGGGATGCCATCCAGATAGACCTGGGCAGGCTGGAGAGGTGGGCATAAGCCAACCTCATGAGGTTCAACAAGACCAAGTGCAAGATCCTGCATCTGGGTCGAGGCAATCCCAAGCACAAATACAGGCTGGACAGTGATTGGCTGGAGAGCAACCCTCAGGAGAGTGACTTGGGGGTGCTGGTGGATGAGGAACTCAACATGAACCAGTAGTGTGCACTTGCAGCCAAGCAGATCTTGAGCTGCATCTCGATCCCCTATTACAAGAAAGATGTGGATATGCTGGAGTGTGTCCAGAGAATGGCCACAAGGATGCTCAGAGGGCTGGAGCATCTGGAGCTGTCTGCTATGAGGACACACTGAAGGAGTTGGGGCTGTTCAGTCTGGAGAAGAGGAGGCTCTGAGGCAACCTTCTTGTGACCTTCCAGTACCTGAACGGGGCCTACAAAAATCCTGGGGAGGGACTTTTTAGGCTTTCAAGTAGTGACAGGACTAGGGGGAATAGAGCAAAACTGGAGGTGGGGAGATTCAGACTGGATGTGAGGAGGAAGTGCTTCACCATGATAGTGGTGAGCACCTGGCATGGGTTGCCCAGGGAGGTGGTTGAGGCCCCACCGCTGGAGGTGTTTAAGACCAGGCTGAATGAGGCTGTAGCCATCCTGATCTAGGGTAGGGTGTCCCTGCCCATGGCAGGGGGGTTGGAACTAGATGATCCTTGTGGTCTCTTCCAACCCTGACTGATTCTGTGATTCTATGATTATTTCTATCTATCTATCTATCTATCTATTAATTTATCTCTTATTTGGAATTCAAGACTGCTGATATTTTCCAAGCAAGCAGATTGCTAGTGAAAGAAGGCCATTTTTTTGTTTTCAGTAGTGCACATGGATGTAGGGAGAGAAGTTATATTTGCATATTGCATTGTTCTTTCTTTCTTACTATGCTCATAGTACTTTGCAGTGTCTTAGATTGTACAGGGTCTTAGATTAGCAGCCCAGCCACTTGTGAATGTAGTCGTTCTGTATCATTAGCAAGCACATTAGCATCATAAATTCAACACATAGACTACATATTCTGCTTGTGTATTCCTGTGCTGAGGAACCCAATGATCCCATTGTTGGAGTGGGTCCATCTCAGAAGTGGGGGCATCTCAGGGACCCTAAGTACTTTCAGCTTCAACAGTATTTGAGGATTCCCAGCAGCAAATTCAATAATTAAGTTCATGCTTCAAGGGTACTAATCCTGAGTCAGGACATATCTATGATTACATCATTCTGATGGTGATTTTCTTTTAATTATCATGGCCCGATTCAGAGCTTTACATCTACCCTGGTCCTTCTGAACTCAGTCAGGTACTTTGACTTCAGCTGATTTGGACTAATACCACATGAAAAATGGTATAATCATGTTAATTAAAAGTTTGAGTAAAAATACAGGAGAATATCTACTGAACTGATCCATAAAATTTAAGTCAACTGTTTCTATTCAACTAATGTTACATGCTTTATTTCAATTCAAAGAAGTATTTCAATCCAGAACAAATTTAAGCCATAGAAATGGAAAGCAACTTACATTTACTATTTTATACAATGATTCAACATCCCTCCAAATTTGTCTTCTTCAAACAGCATATTACAGGGATAGCAGAGGTGTCATCCCATTAATCCCTCATTAGACTAGATGTTAGGAGGAAGTTCTTTGCAGTGAGGGTGGTGAGGCACTGGCACAGGTTGCCCAGGGAGGTTGTGGATGCTCCCTCCCTGGAGGTGTTCAGGTTGGACGAGGCCTTGAGTAACCTGTACTAGTGGGAGGTGTCCCTGCATATGGCAGGGGGTTGGAACTAGACAATCATTGGAGTCCCTTCCAACCTTACCATTCTATGATTCTATGATTCTAATCACAGAATGCATTGACTTGAAAGGGGCACTCAAAGGTCATCACTGCTAATTTGCCTTATTGAACATTCTCAGATTTGTTCACAGATGAGAAAAAATTAAACTAAGAACTGATCGTGATTCCTAATCCATGTTTATCTCATCCCTGGCTAATTAATAGTTTTTAATTTGGGTAATTTTTAATCCTATGTGAAACTCTCAGTGAAAATCATACCAAGACATTTCTTTTGCTTTACACTTTCCAGCCTTTTAAGGACATCATCTTTTCCTCTGTAGGTCTCCTGAATCTTTATGTTAAAACCAAAGATCTTGTCTTCCAACAGCTGTTAAATATCTTCACTTCTCTTATGGCTGATGACAGGCCATGGGCAGTCTCTTTTGGGCACCTCAGACAAAAGTGTTGTGACATGGCATGGTGAGTTAGA
Organism: Eubucco bourcierii; assembly: GCA_013396675.1. Taxonomy (NCBI): domain Eukaryota; kingdom Metazoa; phylum Chordata; class Aves; order Piciformes; family Ramphastidae; genus Eubucco; species Eubucco bourcierii. The sequence continues at coordinate 4,833 of VWZE01015513.1, forward strand.
TTTACCCCGAAAATAAATTGCCACACTAGCTCAGAAGGCTTGGAAGCAAGATGAAGCTATATTTACAAGAGCAAGCTAAAAATCTAGAAGTATAAAATAAAATTAATATGGAAAAAATATCTGTATTTACAATTCAGAAATAAACCAAGGAGCCCTTGAATTGTTCCCTTGGACATGTCCAGAGGGGGGCTACCATCAGCCTCCTTCTCCCCATCCTTCCCTTCCCTTCCTGGTACCTCACAGACTCAATATGCCAGCAGAAAAGAAATTCAGGAAAGAAATAAGGGAGTAATGCAAAGCCAAATTGAACAGAGAAGTGAAAAGGAGAAGAAAAAGAATAGTTTATGCAGCAAACTTTATTCTAGTCGGCAAACCAAGGACTCATATAGACTTATTATTTTTCTTTTGTATCCTGTCCCCTATTTTATTTACCTTCTGGAATTCTCTAGAATTTTCCTATTCTTTTTTATAAGCAAGACACTATGCTAAAGTGTTAGTTTTAATCTACCACACATGGCAAAACATCTTTTTCTATGAAAATTATTAACAAGTATTACAGGTAAGTAGTAATAAAAGAGTTACTTGAACTACTGATGAACAATGAATGCAGATGCAAGCAACTTGCTTTTTTTGTTAACATTATCTGGAAATTATCACCAATTGCCTGTTGCCACACAACCAGATGGTGGTCAACATTCAGACATCAGCCAAGACTAAGGACAACATTTAAAATTTATGTCGTATTATTCCTTCTCCTCATCAATATTTGAACATTCACATGACTGCAGTGTGTAGTGCAGTGGAATAGTCTAACAATGGTCCATGCTAACCATAGCAAGGTTTATCAGGATTCTCAGGGGTTTGATTCTATTGACTTGCACTAGTATGAAGTAATTGTTTTGAATCCTCTGTTATAGAGCATTAAAGACTACATTATCTTCTACTTTTAATTCATGTCGCTTCTAATAAATAGGTTTACTAATGTTAAGTATTAATGGGGTTTAGATATTTTTCCTTCATTCAATGTATCTTTTTTTTTTCTTACTGTTCAGTTAAAATCCTTTCCAAATGAAAGGATTTTGCTTCCAAATGAAGCAAAGGTGACTAACAGAAAATAATTGAAAATTTGACTAAGATTTTCTAGAAAGAAGGAAGCAAGAAATGCATCCTGTTGAACTCTATTAACATTTCATACCACAAGATGTTCTGTCTGCTAATATAAAACATAATAAGATGATTTGCCAGTAGATATATGCCGAACATTTTATTCCACTCTCAGTTCATTTTATTTGCATATAAAGTGGCACATTTACACTCAACAATAACTAGTCCTGAAGGAATGATATTTAAGAGGAGAACATAATTAATCTATTCAGGTCATAAACATTTTCTTCAGGGCAATGGGCAACCATCTAAGACAACCTTCATAATCACTCATGTACGTTACTAAAGTACTTTGGAATGAGCTGGCAAAGCTGAGGATACACAAAATATCATTTTAGTCCAAGGAAATATTTCTGTTTGCCTTATCTTTTGAGAATTATCTTAAGAGAAAATTCCTCTGTATTTTTTATATTTGGCTTTGTGTTGATGCTGCATTCTGTTCCATTGTGTGCTTAAATAAGACAGGTATTTAGTTTCCCAGCTTTTCATGTCAGAGCTCAAAAAGTATACGGGGATTTTTTTTTTGTTGTTGTTGTTTTTAATTATTTTATTTTCAAATACTATGATTGCCTTATATGGAAACTACTTATAAAGCTACTTAGTAGTTCTAATTAGAATAAAAGATTTTCAGCAGGTCTGCCAAAAGAGAAGGCTCTTTTGGAACATTTTCATGCTACTTCATCTTGAGAGTCTTGACACATGATTTTATAAACTTTAACTATCTTTGTATTTTAATTGACATAAATTGAAGAGGAGAAAGAGAAGTGGAGATTGGACAGTGTGTCAGGGAGCAAACACTCTGGTATGCTGCAATATTCCACTGACTTGTAGTACTTGTAGAAGATGTTCCTGCCCTCTTTACCACATCTACTAACTTAAGCTGCAAGGACAACTCATAGTGATTACAAATTCTGTAGAGGGATAATCAGTTCAAAGAGACAGATTTTTATGGGCATAAATGAGATCCAAATCTGTTGATTTCCCCCCATACTCTTAGTTACTATATTTGCTCTGGGGAGCAGTGTTTTGCACTCAGATCTGATTCAAACCTTCTGGCCCATTTCCATAACTCCAGCCCCATAGTTTATAGTCGTAAACTAATTCATATTCCAGGAGGAAGGGTCAGAGCATCCGTAGTTCACCCAGAGCACTCGCTATCTGAACTGGAAGACAGCTCTCTCCCCCTTTGCAGGCTGAGCACATCCTCTCCTGCTTTTAGTTTCTTGCAGACTTGAGAACAAGGGCCCAAACCACGTGCTTTTGCAAGGAGGTCTCCCAAAGTTCAGTACAGTCTGCTGCCACTCAATATGCATGATCTTTGAGAATTTAGCAGAAAAAGCCTTCAGTCCTGCTGTTGTTGAAGCTTCTAAAACGTGGCCTATTCACCCTCCAAGAGGTAATCCCTTTTTGTCAAGGAGTGCACAGCTTGGTAACAGGTGATAAATGGGTGAACAGGCAGAGTGTGTGTGAGGGAACATGGGGGAGATAGTCAAAGCTACTTGAGTCTGCATGTGTACCTATTTTGACATAATATTAAAAATAAAATAAAGGAAAAAAATGCTGAGTAGTCACAGAAGTCCATAGTCAACAAAGCATTTGTTTAAACCACTATATTGCTCTGGAACAGCCTCAGGTCTATGCACTTGGTTCCCTTTAAAGCCACTGCAAGGTTTGTACAAAGCCTTGTGGAAAAAAATAGCAATTTTTATTTAATTTTTTTTTTTAACATTAGTTTTATTTTATTAGGCACAAAACCCCAGGAAGTGAGTAGGCTTTGAGCCACTTCTGAGGCACTGTTATTACCCTATGATAAACTGACTTAGCACACATAGATAAGTCACAGACAAGTAGCACTCACAAGAGTGAATCTGTAACACCTGTTAATTACTGATCATAGTACAATGCAAACTTTTCATATATTAGAATCACAGAATCATAGAATGGTAAGGTTGGAAGGGACCTCAAGGATCATCTAGTTCCAACCCCCTGCCATAGGCAGGGACACCTTCCACTAGTACAGGTTACTCAAGGCCTCATCCAGTCTGGCCTTGAACACCTCCAGGGAGGGAGCATCCACGACCTCCCTGGGCAACCTGTTCCATATTGATTAACTGTAACTAATTATGTGAGTTTCTCATCTTTAAAATCTATTTTGAATGTTTTGTGGGTGTAGCTGAAGAAAACAATAGCCCATATTTACCAGTTAGGAACCACTTCATTACTCAAGATGCAGCAAGCAGTTCAATCACATCGTCAGACTTCAGGTTTGCCTTAATCTCACGTTCCCAACAAATCCAAACTGCTCTTAGAGCACAGTCAAAGGACTCGCCACAGCAGAAGATCAATTTGTCATGCTCTTATTAGCACTGTGCTTCTCCTTGCAGGGAAAAAGTTTGTCTGGAGGTTGATAGACAGAGGAACTGATGGCTGTCGCAGGGTGGGTGGGTTGGTGTTAGCACTTGGCTCCGTGCAAGGCAGAACAAGTATATAGCTACTGTATGTGAATCACACCATTTTCCTTGTGATTGGGTTTTTAATAGTCAGAATCTAACTGGCCAAACAGATGGCTTCTCAGAAGAAAATGAGAAGGCTATAGGGACAGAGCTGCCTTTCTGAGGGCCACATATCCATTTGGGACTTAGGTCTTCTCTGGAAATGTGTTTCTAATTTGGGCATATCGGTGAGAAAGAAATTCCGAGCTTAAGTGGCATGGAGTGAAATGGGGGCTTTTAGAGAGAGAGAGAGGTATAGTTCAGGCTTTTGAGTTTTAGCACCTTTTAAAAATGTAATCATATTTTCCCTGTGAGCTCCTTGGGTTCTCTCACTCTTAATTTCCTAGTGACACCCATGCACCTATCTCATAAGACACAAGACGTCGGCACGCTCAGCACCTCTGACTGAGCAGCTGCACGGTTCCGATATGGCCAATCTTCTGTCAGTGGACAGACTCTCTCATCCTCTCTCTGCTTTGTCCTCTGTAATGGGTTTTTACCTTCCTGATTAAAACTCAAGCCCTTGGTGGGAACACAGTAGGGTGCATCGCAGCAAGCAAAAGGCAGAGCTGGCAAGGAGAAGGTAACAGGATTTCAGCAGTTTCAGTGACTGTAAGAGTCACTGCATCTGGACTAACCTTGTAGAAAGAGGCTTTCTGTCCAGATAAGACAGGAAAGGCATGGCCTAGAGAACATCAGTGATGAGGCAATTGAGAGCAGTCAGCTATTCCTGTAAAGTGCAAACTTGTCAATCAACATCATGGGCAGGTAATGAGAAGCATTTCATTTACACTGTAGAAACCGGTTCAAGGCAGCATCAGAGGTGTGCTAATGGAGTTTGCCTCAGGACCTGGCAGTGAGGGATTGAGGTAATCCTCAGGCAAATACCTGTCCCTGCATTTCTCCCTTCTGTTTTATGAAGGTTTGTATTTCTTTCTGCAACTGGAGGCCTTCTGCAGCTTCTTGAAGTCTTGAACCTTCAGTGAAAGGGCTGCTGAACCAGTTCTGGGGAGTACCGACACCACTGCATGAAGCAAAGCTTATAGAAATGGGAGGTTGTAGGAACGAGCCACCATTCCTTGCCAGCCCCAGTTCCCCTCCCTTGATGACAGCACCACAGGTAGATCCAGTTCCTGTAGCCCTAGCAATAGTACTACTGTTCACTCTGTTCTTCTGGTGGAAGGAGAAAGCAGTGTCCTATATACTGGTGACATAATGAACAGAAATTTTGGACATGCTTGGGTAAAAGGTAAAACTCAGCTGCATTTGCTGCTACCTTTTAGTTATTACAAGCCCTGCAAGGCACTGGATGGCTGTTTAAGGCACTCTGGGACTTCCTAGTCCCACACCAAAATTTACTTGTTCTTCTGAGAGACCTGTAGTAAGTAGTACTGTAGCTGGACTTAGAATCATAGAATGGTAAGGTTCGAAGGGACCTCAAGGATCATCTAGTACCAACCCCCTGCCATAGGCAGGGACACCTCCCACTAGTACAGGTTACTCAAGGCCTCATCCAATCTGGCCTTGAACACCTCCAGGGAGGGAGCAGCCACAACCTCCCTGGGCAACCTGTTCCAGTGCCTCACCACCCTCACTGTAAAGAACTTCCTCCTAATATCTAGTCTAAATCTTCCCTCTGCCAGTTTAAGCCCATTGCCCCATGTCCTGTCATTGCAGGACCTTGTAAATAATCCTTCCCCAGCCTTCCTGTAGGCCCCCTTCAGATACTGGAAGGCTACTATCAGGTCCCCTCGAAGCCTTCTCTTCTCCAGGCTGAAGAGCCCCAACTCTCTCAGCCTGTCCTCATAGGAGAGCTGCTCCAGCCCTCTGATCATCTTTGTGGCCCTCCTCTGGACCCGCTCCAACACTTCCATGTCCTTCCTGTGCTGAGGGTTCCAGAACTGCACACAGTACTCCAGGTGGGGTCTGACAAGAGCAGAGTAAAGTGGCAGAATCACCTCCCTTGCCCTGCTGGCCACGCTTCTCTTGATGCAACCTAGGACTCGGTTGGCTGTCTGGGCTGCATGTGCACACTGCAGGCTCATGTTGAGCTTTTCATCAACCCAGACTCCAAGGTCCCTTTCCTCAGGGACCTTTTCCTCAGGTCCCTTTCCTCTCCAGCTCTGTCTTCTCCTCATCACTATCATTTATGCATTCTATTTCAAAGAAGTTGGAAGAAATCAGCTAGCACATATTTATCTATGATTCTATGATTTAGGGAATATAAGAAGATGGAAAGCTGTCAGGCTGTTCCTCTTCGAAGTCTGGAGACAGCCTGAGGTTAATAGCTTTGCAGAAGAGGTCAGCTTTGAAGGCTGTGATCACTTGTAATGGGGTTCTCTTGAGTATTTCAAGTTCCTCCTGAGATCCTAATGATCTGCCTTCAGTGTTTCTTTCTGAATGCCTGTACTTTATTACCTCCTACGAAGCTCCCAGTGAAATTTGTTCAACTGTTTGCAATCACACCAACCCACCTGCCCATCCCCATGAAGTCATGCACAAAAACTGCAGGATGTCAAATGTCTTTGGCATTTCTTCATTGCCTCTGGAAGCCAGGATCCCTCTGCTAGTAATAATCCAAGCCCAGTCTTATTTATGACTTATATCTAGAGCAATGTATTTGTTTTTTATTAAGCAAAATAGCATGAGACCAGTTTTAAAATGAAACTAAAAAATGCACAGGAGTTTAAATATCTGTAATTTCTGTAATCAAAAGACTCTTCAGCTAGTCATCCTGCAATTAGTAATTTGCATAATTTATGCTACAAAAGAATAATTTCAAGATGGCTGAAATGGGCTTTTAATTCATTTATATCCTTCCTGGAGTTGCAAAGGATCTGACACATTCACTTTAGCTATAACAAGGATGAAAAGCACAGTTATTTTGAATAGGAAACCACTTTTATTTAATCAAAACATTTTTGGTCAAGTAGATTTTTTCCTGGTGTTTATGGTCCAGGTGGATTGCATGACTGTTGCTACTGTCCTTGCTATTTCAATCATTTAACTGTTAGTAGAGGCAATGACCGAATTTTCTGTCAGGCAAACCAGAAATTAGATGCTTGAATTATTTGTTGTCAGTTAAATTATTATTTGTTTTATACATAGGGGTTTATTGCATGTTATTATTTAACCTATCACTAACAGCTATTGGGATAAAACGAACCATTCAAAGTACTCAGCTTTTGGCTAATGTGCTTCAGAACCTCACAAGAAGACTTACATTTCTAACTACTGCAGCAACATAACCTACTGGAAAAAAAAAAAATCAGAAATATACCCAAACCTGAAAGACAAAGTTTTAGGAAATCCTGTATGCCATTAGAAAACTGTAGTGAGCCTTCATATTACAAATGATTGCACAAACTTGTATTTCTGTTTCTGCAATTTTCTGCCCACGTGGGACAAGAATCTGTCTGCATGAACTAAAAATGGCTCTAAAACTGCAGGCACCTCCAATTTCTGGGAACCCTTAACTCCTTCCTCCAGTTATTGTCATGAAAGAAATTAGGTTTTAATATCAAGGAAGTGGCCATTCTGTAATTCCAAAGTTTTAGTATCTGGCTGTAGATGCCTTTATGAGCCCTGACTTTTCTAACATAGAGGAAACAGAAAACCACATCAATTTAAAATGTTCCAAGTTGCCATTCCCAGATGGAAAGCTTCAGTATAATTTTCTGCTTATGCAAAATTCAGTGGTGGCTTTTTTCCTACATAGTTTGGGGGGTATTGTAAAATTGTAAGTTTCTATGAAGAAATTCTTCCACAAATGGATACAAATTAATGTATTTGCACATACTCAACTGGATCACAAAATAACAAGATTACTTATTGTAATGTAAGCATCTCCCAAGGTAGTTGGATACACTGGCAAATTTGTTGCCCAAGTGAAAAAAACACCTTATCATTGTTTTGAATTACATATTTCAATAATATAAATGATCTCACAGCTCTTCCTCAAGGACATTCTGCTGTCTGTTGTGCGGCTGGCTGTTTGCTGTAGCAGTTTCCAACAGATTTCCTATCAAACTGGTCTTAAGCAAACAAAAAGAAATACAAAATGATGTTAGGTCTGCAAATGTTTTTGTATTTGCTCCTCCAGTTTGCTTTTAACTCTAAGTAATAACACATTATACCTGTGCTTGTCGCCGTGTGAAAATTGTAGTGTGATGACATTGTGGCATCTGCATTTGATTCAAATTCTGACTGGATTCACTGGGTTGAAAGGTTGTATCAAATAATATAACTGCAGCCTGGGCTGACTACTGTTAAGGAGGTAGGGGGCTGCATTTTGACATACATTACTGAACTCTTCTTGACTTCTGGACAGCTGATGACAAAAATTATACTGCAATGACATTGCCATTTACAAAGCAGCAGAAATGTTCTAAATAATGCCCAATACAGTTTGATGACTTGAGGTTAAGCACCCACATCTAAAGAGGTTTATTTATTTTGTTTAACTCCTAGAAGCTATCCTTGACTCTGGAACATTGCTTTTAATTGCCTCACTTAAATAGCACATTTTTGAAGGCTGAAATTGTGTTTACAATTGTTAAAACATGTATCATACAGCTAATATCCAGAAATTAATTTTTTTTTTTTAAACTCTTCTTGAATTTTCAGCATGGAAAATGCTTGGACAATAAGTAACATTCAAGTGAGCTGTCCCATGCAAGACAAATTTTAATAATTGTCTTATGTAGCAAAGAAGTATAGTTGCAGTCACGTAGTGTTTAATGTGCACTGGTGGGAGCACAGTTGCTCCTGCCGTATGTCACAACATATAGACCCAGCAACATACACCTATGGCAGCCCCAGTGAGTGTAACCAGCAACTGAAAATGTGTCTGTGCTTCTGTTCTTGGCATGGAGATGTGTTTAATTCCCTACAGAAAGGACTAGGATTTTTTAAAGAATGCATTTCTGTGCACTGCTCTGTGACCTAGTGACCACTTCCAGGATAGTCCTTTTTATTTTTTTTTAAGGAAAATCTATTCTCAAGCATATCTATCTGTAAACTGTCTTCCATTTAGACACACAACCTGTATTTTTTTTGCTCTGTGTAGACAACAGATTGCTTTAGAGATAAAGTTGGTTTTGCAACATCTTGGATAAACTCTGTGTTTGAAAATTCCTATAAAATGACCGAGGTGCTATAAACTTCTTCATTTTCTTGAAATAATGTGAAGGGAAAGTTTTTGACACCCTGCATCAGGCCTAACACACACCCAGGCTGCCAGCTGCATGTCTGCATCCCAAAGGGAACACGTGTTTAATTACATGGCCACTGAGTTACATTACATCAGTGTTTTGCTTAATATTTTCCCCTTCTTATTGCAAAGACATTCTGTTGACATCTATAACTTGGTGAGTGCACTCATTTGAGTCACTCTTCTTACTACTTATTGCCATTAGGTGAGGTACTTTAGCAGCCATATAGAAAAAAAACTAGGTCTGTAAGTTGGAGGGACAGGGGGCATTAATTTGGAAGATTGTTTCCCTGAATTGGTTAAGAAAATTCTGCCAAAACCAGCAGCAGGTTCTTAGCAAGCAGTATGGAGAGCCACAGAGGTGCAATTTATCCATGACCAGATAGCCGTGGGTAGGTGAAGTTTGTTCTAAGATTTGACCTGTCCTGGGCAGTAAGGTAATGGGATTTGTGGTGTAAAACTCTTCAATAAATTAATCTTCAATGACATAATGATTCTCTCCTCTTTCTCTCATTTCTCATCCCTTTTTCAATTTGCTTGTTCCCATGTATGCCAAAGAGAAGAATTTATGATATGAGACTGAAACGCAAAACCTTGTCAAAGCTCACGCATTCAGCTGCTTTGGTACCCCAAACCACTAAATACTACACAAATAATATTGTGTCACTGAGGTTTTTTTACTTTTGGTGTGACATTATTCCTAGGAGTTAAGTTCTGGTAAAAAGTCTAAGATTTTTTGATGACTGAAGTATAAAGTAATTTAGAGATGTAAAGAACTATCTAAATGCTAAGTGTTATTATTCATGAGTAATCAATGGAACAATTAGCATAAAGAATGGCAGTCCTCTTGCACTTTTGATGTTAAATGAAGAGAGACCAATAATAAATAATGAATGTAGATAAAGCCAAATGGATTTCTGATTTCTGTTTGTAGATGAGTACATACATCAAACAGCCATCTGCCCATATAGAAAGGATTAGTGGATTTCTCATCCACAGCTGAGAAAAGATGGGAAATAAAGAGTTTCTCTTCTGCATTCTGTTGTAGATATGACTGTGATAGTAGCTGTGACTTTACATTAGAAGGTCATGTGAAGTTAGAAAGTGAAGGATACAAAGTCTGATTTCAAGAGCCATAGTGAACCTTATGAACTTTCATAGGGCATACTAAGGCAGCTGTGATTCTCTGATCAAAGTGGGTGTAATAATGAATCTGGAATTAAAAGTTAGTTTTCCAAGAAAAAAGAAGCAGAAGAAAAATGAAAATAAATGAGATAATGAAATAAAATAATGAAATGAAATTTTAAAATGAGATGAAATAATAAAATTACAAAATAAAACAAAATACAAATGCTAAACATTTTGACAACTCATATACAAAATTACTTGGAAAGGAAGCACCCAGTCTTGTTATGTTTATATTATCATTGCATTTTTTTGGTATGTCTCAGGAAAGACCATATGCTGTATTTATTTTCAAAGTCACAGCTTAGGATTTTATAGGTCAAGCTGTTAAATACCATTTGAGTTCATGGACTGCAGTTTTGAACAGTTACCTATGCATATGCCAGAGTGTTTGAATTTGGCTAAATGCTCTTATTTCTAGCATATCCTGTAAAAGAATCATGATCTGTGATGCTCACCCTCTGTTTTTTACTGATCTTTTTCTGGGCTTCTGACCAGAAATTCTATAGTAAAACATATGAGGATCATTGAAGTTAGGTGAACAGAAAGTTGCTCTTCAGCATAGTAATTTTTTTCTCTGTCATTTCTAGTAATAAACTGTACTAGAGCACAATATTTAAATTTGTGATAAAATAATTATCTTAGAAAAGTGTTTTGTGGCATGGGAAGGCAGAAAGCTAGGGCAATATTTTATGTACTCTATTATACAATATTCCTTCTTCGCCTCATTGTAATTCTTGGCCAGCAAGAAGTGATGTCTTTGGGAAAGTTTATGCTGGGGTACCATCTGCATTTGTGGTGAAACAAAACAGAGAAAAGCCTGTCAGTAGTATAAAACACTAGGATATATTTTTTTTTAACAAACAACAGAAATCTAGTGTTCTTCATACTGTTTTCCTTGCATAAGTTAATGTTAGATATTTAAATTGCAGTGTTAAATTGCAGCATACTACATATGTCTTACACTCTGTAGTAGGGTAATACATATCACCTTCAGAACTGGAAAAGAATTGTAGCACTTCAGGCCCTTTCTGATTCCTGCAAACACTACCAGCAAATAAATAATGTCGTATCTTCACAACCACTAGCATTTCAAGAGCAAAGTTAATAGGTGATTGGTTCTCGGTGGCTGTTGCAGGAGCAGTGTGCACACTGTATCTGAACTGGGGAACATGTTTAATTTATTATGTGAGTACTGTTCTCTGAATCTCTCTACTCAGTGCTAGCTTGCATGGGGGTAACACTTCCCTAATGTGTGTTCAGTGAAAATGTGTGTGTGTGTCTTTTGGTGTTGGCTGGCTCTACCCAAGATTTGCAGAAATGTGATAGAAAATACATCACAAACACTATAGATTTTAATACATAATTCATCTGTGGCATTACTTACCACAGATTTCAGAAAGTGATGTAGATTTAGGATTTAGATATTCATCCGTCTCTCAGTATATCCACAGCTTAAGTAGGTGATTTGAAGAATAACTGGGAAGCTGTGTGCTTCAGAGCAGGAGCTGTTTAGCTAATGGGAAGCCAGAGGAGTCTTGCATAGTAGTTCCTTACTTGTCTATTCTGGACAAGCTGGATATGATCCAGAGTTACCCACCAAAATAGGCCTAGGACACCAGATGGAGAGGGTGAGAATTTGATCAGGAGTATGAAGAGAAGGCTGAGGGGGCACCTCATTGTTTACATCTGCTTAAGGGAAGAATAATGGGCAACAGTGAGCTAGTTTCTACTTAGAGGTGTAACACTGCTAAACCTTTCCAGTCCATTCAATGTGGATAGCATAAGAGAGATATTTTTAAAATGCCTATAAATAGATATTTTTCTATAAATATGGTCACTACATGTAGTGCTTCATATGAAGTGCTTCATAGTGCTTCATGAAGGGGGCCTACAGGAAGGCTGGGGAGGGACTATTTACAAGGTCTTGCAATGACAGGACAAGGGGCAATGGGCCTAAACTGGCAGAGGGAAGATTTAGACTGGATGTTAGGAGGAAGTTCTTTCCACTGAGGGTGGTGAGACACTGGAACAGGTTGTTCAAGGAGGTTGTGGCTGTTCCCTCCCTGGAGGTGTTCAAGGCCAGGTTGGAGGAGACCTTGAGTAACCTGTACTAGTGGGAGGTGTCCCTGCCTATGGCGGGGGGTTGGAACTAGATGATCCTTGAGGTACCTTCCAACCTTACCATTCTATGATTCTATATGAACAAATTGCTTTTCAGCTTGCTTTGTAAGAAATAAGAGTTTGTATAAAGGTGTATTTTCTTCCAAATTACCAGAGTTATATAGACAGTACCTCCAAAATGTGTTTGTCCATGATCCCTATTTTAAATATTTAATGACAGGACAAGGGGCAGTGGGTTTAAACAGGCAGAGAGGAGATTTAAATTGGATGTTAGGAGGAAGTTCTTTCCAGTGAGGGTGGTGAGACACAGGAACAGTTTGCCCAGGGAGGTTGTGGCTGCTCCCTTCCTGGAGGTGTTCAAGGCCAGGTTGGATGAGGCCTTGAGTGACCTGTACTAGTGGGAAGTGTCCCTGCCTATGTCAGGGGGTTGAAACTAGATGATCCTTGAGGTCCCTTCCAACCTTGCCATTCTATGCGTCTATGATTCTATTAAGTAACAAATTCTGTTCTGTTCTGTTCTGTTCTGGCTGGAATCATAGGGTATTAAAAACTGAAGACATTTTTCTTTTGTTACTTGAAATGATGCTGAATACTGAGGCTGCTGATCCTTTCTCTGGAAGTGATTCTAGATCCACTTCCCTGGTTCCCGGGACAGTGATCAGTAGTGTCAGACACTTCCTTGTATAATAAGTGTAAGATTAGTTTTTCTTAAATTAAATTGTACTTGTGCTTGTTTCCATGTATTTATATGCATTTTCTTCACTTCTATGAAAAAACTAATATCTAAGAAGCAACAGGCTAATGAGAAACACACTTAGTGTATCAAAAGCTACATCTCTTAGCATATATTTCCTTTCACATGTGGGTGTACATATGTATACAAATGCACACATTTTGTAAGTTTGATTCTTTTATTACTTTTGGCCAGTTGAAAATGTCCAGTTGTTTTATTTCCCATTTTGATTAGAAGTCTTTTTCTGTTTGCTAACAGGAGACTGTACAGAGAAACAGCATCTGACAGTGTGAAAATAAAATACCTGTCTCTTTGTCAGATTTACAGTCACATAAAAACATAGAAAAGGAGTGAAAACAATTGCACCAATGGAGGGCAGATAAATCCTGAATAAAGCTGAAAAGTATAAACTAACTCCTGGAATAAGGAGGAAGAGGGAGAACATAATGTTTTGAGGTGTCCTGAGCAGGAACTAAGAGCACATAATTCACTCTTACTTTCCATTGATTAGACACAGTTACGGGAAAGGCACTTGGGTTTGGCGTCTTTCCCTGTGCTTAACAGGAGCTGAAGGTGACATCCAGTGAGATCCCAGCCGGGGTTCCAAAGTGCCTAACCACTTGCACTGGTACAGAGCAAGATGTTTATATTTTTAAGCTCTAAAGCACTACACAAATAGGCCCAAGATGTAGCGAGGACACAATAATTGCTTTCCTTTCAACAGCAGGTAACATGTTTCCCACTGAGAAAAATATAATCCCGCTGCTTTTAATCATAACAGAAGCAACAGGAGAAAAATAGATGAAGAAGTGGGAAATGTCACCAGTTGTGTCTTGGAAAAACTGTTTGCAGGCATGAGTGAGCCTCTAAGTGCACAAAATTAAAACATTAATTGACAGATTTAAGTTTATTGTCCATGAGCTGCAAGTCTCCAAATGATATTAAATAATGAACTAAAACTTTCCAAGTTCAGAGAATGGTGTGAACTCTTCATATTTCCTTTTTCCTTGCTGTTTTTGCAATGGGTAGACCACTTTGACTGGACAGGGTGAATGTGTGCACCCTGAGCAGCATGAATACAGACAGCAGGTCCACGGGCTGGTCCAGAGAGGATGAGCACACAGAGGGCTGTGACACTGCTCTTCCCAGCACAGGAAAGACATGGAAATGTTGGAGTGGGTCCAGGATGAGAGAGTTGGGGCTCTTCAGCCTGGAGAAGAGAAGGCTTTGAGGAGACCTTATAGCATCCTTCCAATATCTGAAGGGGGCCTACAAGAGGGCTGTGGAGGGACTATTTACAAGGTCTTGTAGTGACAGGACAAGGGGCAATGGGTTTAAACTGGCAAAGGAGAGATTTAGACTGCATGTTAGGAGGAAGTTCTTTCCAGTGAGGGTGGTGAGGCACTGGAACAGGTTGCCCAGGGAGGTTGTGGATGCTCCCTCCTGGAGGTGTTCAAGGCCAGGTTGGATGAGGCCTTGAGTAACCTGTACTAGTGGGAGGTGTCCCTGCCTATGGCAGAGGGTTGGAACTGGATGATCTTTGAGGTTCCTTCCAACCTTACCATTCTATGATTCTATGATTCCCATTTAGCAATGTAGACATCTGCTGTTCTGTCATTTTAGTTGATAGCAATATTTCCCCTCTTACTGAATATCTGATGTCAGTATCTCACTGCATCCCTTTCTGCATCACTATTCATGTAGCCACTGAACCTGGAGTTCATTTCAGAACTCAGTCTTGGTTAGGCTGAGGTTTTTCCTCTGGCCTTGAGGTGGCAGAGGCAGCAACATTGCCTTCTTACAGCAGTATAGCTTGGCTCCATGTCTGACTGTCTGGCAGTGGTCATGGTAGTGTTGGGTTAACAGTTGAACTCTATGATCGTGGAGGTTTTTTCCAACCTTAATGATTCTATGATTAAAGTAATAATGTAAATTGGTGGTAGAAATGGTGAAATCTAGTCTAGTATTCTACTCCTGTGTCAATGGAATTGCAGCCTATTTTGCAAACTTTCCCAAAATTTTGAGGGAATGTGAATAATAATTGTGGAACTAATTAGTGTTTCCATATAGATTATAGGTTAGTAAATACTTCTGGAGTTTGAAACTATGTTCAAAAATTTCTTCTTGGCAGATATTAGGATGTCTCATGTCTCTTTGGTGTGTGTAACCATTTCCAGGTAAAGCAGTTACAGCGTATCAGTGCTATAAATTAAAATTAGATGAGGAGGAACTCCTCAGCTCTCCAAGGAGAATAGCTACATCTCTGCACTGTTCCAAATCCAAGCTACATTTATGATGTACGATATCTGTTAAGAGTTGAATGCTGCCTTTCTTATAACAAAGTTTTCCCCATGTAGCACTAATGGTAGCTTAAAGCACTGATTTGTGGAAAGCAGAAAACTCTGCCTTGGTTAATTTCGTAGTATTAGATTTGAAAGAAGCAGTTCCAATCAGGAGTGTTTTAGGAGAAAAATGATCTAAAGGTCTTAATAAAATATAAAAGATAAAACAGTATGGCTTGAGATTCATCAGCTGATACATATCAGCATAGGCAGTACAATCTGTCAAAGCAGCAAAAAAATCACTTGTCCCTTAGATGTTGCTAGAGCTGACTGTGTAACTTTCTTTTGTCTTCAAAAGCTGGAACATCTCCAGTTTCAAAAACCTTAAGATTAAACCACAGTATCCTAACTAAATATATGCTTTGTGAACTAGATTATTTTTTGCACGTGTGTGTGTCAGTATGTATGTATAATGCACATACATACTTTCTGATGTCATGTTAGGGAGATAGATGTAATAAAACTGAAGGACTGGAAGGGCTGAAGACACCTTGCTTTCAAGCACAGTCTTGACAGAATGACTTGAGAACAGGACTTGTTCAGTGACTTAGTTTCCCCTGACACGGAGATCAGTTGAATCATCTCCAAGAAAATCTTCACTCTTTTGGCATTGCAAAGTTTTGCTGTCTGAAGTGGTTGACTTGCCTTGTCTAATCCTTCCTTCAGCGTATTTGCTTTGTGGCTACACAGACCCTCTCATATTCAGTGTGTCCTTCTGGCCTCAGGCATCTCATGTGTGAATACAAAGTAATATAAGAGGGAATTCAGCTATCCAAAGAAATGATTGTGTCTTCCAAATATGTACAGAGGATGGTTTGTTGTTTTTTTTAACTTTATGCAGTATGAATGCAAGTATCAAAGGAAAGGAATTTATATCCTGGGCTTCCTTTGCCCTCCCCCTCTCAGAAAGAGAAAAGCAAAGCTTTTGGATATATAGGAAGAAATAGGGAAACATATGTGAAAACTTAACAGAAGTCTAAAGGCATTTCAGAAGTCTCCAAGGGAGCTGACTGATCACATTCTCATTAAATTCTTGTTAGGTGTCTACCTGTGTCTTTAGATGGTTAAATGTCCCATCTAACCCCATGCTGTTTTGATTCCTTTGTGATTTGTGCTTCTTTCAACAACCGGGACAACATGAGTAAGAGTGGCAGGACAGATAGACCCACACCATACCAACCTCTGAGATATGCTGGTTTAAGTAAGCACTGCAGAGTTGGGTATAATCTGGAGTTCTACCCTGAGCATCCTCATCATGAAAGACTACAGCAGGAGAGCTCATTGGGAAGCCAGGTTTAGGGCCTTCTCTGCAGGGAGGCCATTTTAGCCACATCCCAGGTACATGTTGGAGGTGCTCTCTTTTAAAGCCCTATTACTTCATTGCTACTGCAAAAACTTTTTGGTCAAACAGTTTGGTTTTACAAGACTCATAATTATGAAGGGTGCTTGGAAGAAGGGGAATTGAGATGAGAAATGGCTCTGCTCACCAGCAAAACATTTGAGTGCTTTCTTATAAGTCTCCAACCATAAAGTGTTAAGGCATTTTCCTGCTAGGAGTGTTTGCTGTGCTATCACAGCCTGCCACCATGTCCACATCCAAATAGTGAGTTTGTGATACTTAAGTTTGTGACAAAATTTCAATTGAGTCCCACAAGAAGGATAGTACTGTTGTGCAGTGAGGATGTTTGATATCCAAGCAGAAGGGTAGTACTGTTTTGCAGTGAGCATGTTTGATACCCAAACAGAAAGGTAGTACTGTTGTGCAGTGAGGATGCTTGATACCCAAACAGAAGGGTAGTACTATTGTTCAGTGAGGATGCTTGATACCCAAACAGAAGGGTAGTACTGTTGTGCAGTGAGGATGTTTGATACCCAAACAGAAGGGTAGTACTGTTGTGCAGTGAGGATGCTTGAAACCCAAACAGTTGGAAAAAAGAAGAGGAGAAAGATTATTATCCAATGTAAAGGCATTTTCCTTGAGAGGGGAGCTGCTGGAGTACAGATGATACGCATTTATATAGCAGTAATTTGAAAGCTTTAGACTCACTATCTTGCTTTTGTTCTTAAAGCTTTTGTAGATGATTTATGAAAAGTGTTATTTCTATTACTCGGCCATATGAAAAGAAGCAAATTATCTTATTGCATTATGTGGACAGTCAAAGGAAGAGTTAAATGGACCATATGACTTTCTCTTAAAACATTAATTTTCTCGTGTTGTCTTTAATTTCCTTGATAATGAAATGTGCACAATAGCCACTGGGTATTACTGCATGCAGATAAATTAGATCATTCCTATTAGATGTAAATCCTCTCCTAGACTTGTCATCGAGATATGATTACTGTAAATTTCTCTGTACATGTGAAATGCCAATCCCTGAAAACATTTCCTGTTGAAAACAAGAGATTTTCAGAGTCTTTTAATTTAAATGCTGTCAAGCTGATGGCTATGGAAATGCTTTTTAAATGAATGATTAAGGACTGTATCTAAAGTTTGAAAATTGCTTTTCCTCCCCTGAGTAAGTTTAATTCTGCGGTATCAATGAGACTTGCAGATGCTCAGCACTTTTCACAACGAAGCCATGCAAGATTACATGAGCATGGCTGAGTGGGTACAGTGGTTCAGTTTTATGACTAACTTGGTGCCTGTAGCACCTTAAAACCATACTTATGTGGTGGGCTTCTCTTTATGGGAGATGTGAGATCTGAGTAGTACCTACCATTTCTGCAGACCTCCCGTTGGAGCTGGACACCCATGTGACCTGCCCCACCACCACTACATGTACTGTAGTTCTGCCATTGCCTAAGCCCTGAGACAGGGCAGTGCCTTCAGGACTAATCTACTTTTAAAATAAACTTATTTATGAAAGTTTGTGTAGATGGTCAAGACTTGAAAGGGAATGTATATCTTATTCTTTAGCACTTTCTGAGATGGAGTCTGTCTTAACTTTGAGTTCCTTAAGGTTGTGGGTTTTTTCCTTCCGTGACTTCACACAAGCTCAGTCTTTCCGATCTATAGAGTATGCATGCAAACATCTTAAGGCTTATGGAAATTAATTTACATTCTCAGCCTTTGTGATCATCATAACAAATTTTCTGTGATTCATGTGTGGAGCAACTACACATTTCAGATGCAATATTTCAACCCTTCTGTAATTGTAAATTATTGCCACTAGTTTTGAACACTCAGAACACTCAGCTTCAGAAATGCTAGATGACAGCAAGAAGTCAGTGTTTATGTAAAATAGTTAGTATCCCCAAATGACATTTTTTTTCAGAAAAAAACCCCAGTGTTTAAAAATCTTTTTGTGCAATTATTCCAAAACCCACCCATTAACAGTGGAGAGGAAAAAGAGATTACCTGGAGTACCTCTTATGTCTTCATTTTGGACTGAGATGCCCGCAGTTAATTCTATCCAGGTCAGCACGATTCCAGCTGCAGCTGACCCATAACACCCTTACACATAGGACATCATCTTTGTAGAAAACAAAACACTTTTAGGTACAAGATTGATAGATATTTTGGTTTGGTTTATCCTCTGTGTCTCAGATCAGTGAGATCCAAGTCTTCTACAGGAAACTCTGTCTATGTCTGTTTCCCAAGAGAGAGACACAGGATTGAAACATCTCAAAGTCAGCAGCAGAGCAGCAGATACACCAACCTGACTCAGCAGTTCTTGTCATAGATTTTCCAGCTGATGGTGATAAAGATCTTTAAAATGTAATTCAGTTACATATTGAGAAGAACTTTTCCAGTAAGATGCAGGTTTATGCTTCTGTTCTCATTGTTAATTCGCATTAAGATCCCTGTAGATTGAAAGATCATGTTTAAGAAATATGGACAGCCAAGTATATCACTTGCTAGTTCACACATAAAATTAAGGGGATTTATAAAGTCATATTTTTGAATGCTAACTGACAAGATAGCATATAAAACAAAAAGCTATCATGTAATTTGAGTTCTCACCATATATCCTGCATGGCAGTCAACAATGAATATTTATCTAAACATGTACTTTCAAGCTTTTCATGTTGCAGTTTGGGTTTTCTGTTTCAGTCTTTTTAGAATGGACAGGATGCTTTGCCATAACAGTAANTTTCTGAGAGGCAAATAAATAATCTTTAAATTGAGTAGTGTCATTACATTTGTATAGCACCTGCTGTAGATGGCACACTGAAGTTACAAGTGTTCAGAAAACTGAATCTGGTGATGTATTAGACCTTTTTCAAATGCAGAAGATAATAATGATTATTAATACAATTGTTATATGCAGGAGTTAGAGGAGGAGTTCTTTGCTTTGTTTGGAACATAAGGGAG
>VWZE01015515.1:633-15792 GCA_013396675.1 Eubucco bourcierii
AACCCTACAACTAACCCCTAACCCTAACCCTAACCCTTACCATAACCCTAAACCCTAACCCTAACCCTAAACCTAGTCCTAACCCTAACCCTAACCCCTAACCCTAATCCCTAACCTTAACCCTATCCCGAACCCTAAACCTAACCTTAAACCCTAAGCCTAACTCCTAAGCATAACCGTAAACCAAAGCTTAATCCTGACATCTACCCCTAACCCTAACCATAACCCCGACCCTAACCATGACTCTAACCCTAACCCTAACCCTAACCCTAACCATAAACACTAACCCTAACCATAAAATTAACCCTAACTCTCTCCCTAACCCTAAAATTAACCCTAACCATAACCCTAACACAAATAATAACCCTAAACCGGAACGATAAAACTAACCTTAACCATAACCTGAAGACAAAAAATAACCCTAACCCTAACCTATAACCCTAACCCTAACTCTAACCCAAACCCTAAGCCTAACTCTATCCTAACACTAATGCTAACCCTAACCCTAACCGTAACTCTAACACTAACCCTAACCCTAACCCTAAATATAACCCTAACTCCCAACCCTAACCCTAACCCTAACCCTAACCGTAACTCTAACACTAACCCTAACCCTAACCCTAAATATAACCCTAACTCCCAACCCTAACCCTAACCCTAACCCTAACCGTAACTCTAACACTAACCCTAACCCTAACCCTAAATATAACCCTAACTCCCAACCCTAACCCTAACCCTAACCCTAACCGTAACTCTAACACTAACCCTAACCCTAACCCTAAATATAACCCTAACTCCCAACCCTAACCCTAACCCTAACCCTAACCGTAACCCTAACCCCTAACCCTAACCCTAAACCTAGCCCTAACCCTAATCCTAACCCCTAACCTTAACAGTAACCCTAACTCTGACCCCTAAACCTAACCCTACCCCTAACCCTAACCCGTAACCCGTAACCCTAACCTTAACCCTAACCCTAACCCTAAGCCTAAAACTAACCCTAACTCTCACAGTAACCCTAAAACTAACCTTAAACCTAACCCTATTCCTAACACTAACCCTAATCCTAACCCTAAACCTAATCCTAAACCCTAACCCTAACACTAACACTAATGCTAACACTAACCCCTAACTCTAACCCAAACTCTAACGCTAACCATTAACCCTAACTCTAACCCTAACCCTACACCCTAAACCTAACCTTAACCCTAACCCTAACCTCTAACATTAAACCTAACCCTAACCCTACTACTCACCATAACCCCTAACCCTAATCCTAACACTAAACCTACCACTAACCCTTAACCCTAACCCTAACACAAACAATAAGCCTAACCCCAGACCCTAACCCTAACCCAAATCCTAACCTTAACCCTAACCCCTATACCTAACACTAAATCCAACCCTAACACCTAACCCTAAACCTAACACTAACCCTAAAACTAAACCTAACACTTACACCCAACCCTAAGTCCAAATCTAACCCTAAAACTAACCCTAACTCTAAACCAAACCCTAAGTCTATCCTAACACTAATGCTAACCCTAACCCTACCCCTAGCCCCTAATCCTAACCCTAACTCTAACCATAAAACCAACAGTAACCCCTAACCCTCACCCAAACCCTAATCCTAACCCCTAACCCTAACCTTAACCCTACCCTAACACTAACCCTAACCCTAAACCCTAACCCTAACTCCTAACCATATCCTTAATCCTAAGTATATCCCTAATCCAATCCCTAACCCTATACATCTAAACCTAACCCTAACTATAACCCTGACCCTAACACTGATCCTAAACCTAACCCTAACCCTAACCCTAAAACTAACCCTAACCCTAGTCATAAACTTAACCCTAACTCTAACCACTAAACCTAACACTAAACCTAAGCCTAAACCCTAACCCTAACCCTAAACCCTAAACCTTACACTAACCCTAACCCTAAACCGAAATGTAACGCTAACCCTAATCCTAACTATAACCCTAACCCTAAACCTAAACCCTAACATTATCACTACCCATAACGCTAACCCTAATCCTAACCCCTAACCCTGTCCCTAACCCTAACCCTATCCCTAACCCCAACCTTAACCATAACCCTAACTCTAACCCTGACCCCTAACCCTAACCATAACCGTAACCCTAACCCTAACCCTAACCCTAACCCTAACCCTAACCCTAACCCCTAACATTAAACCTAACCTTTACACTAACACAAATCCTAACCCCTAACCCTAATCCTAACACTAACCCTAACACTAACCCTTAACCCTAACCCTAACACAAACAACAACCCTAACCCAATCCCTAACCCAAATATTAACCTTAACCCTAACCCCTAAACCTAACCCTAAACCCAACCCTAACACCTAACCCTAACCCTAACCCTAAACATAAAACTAAACCTGACCCTTACGCCTAACCCTAAGTCCAAATCTAACCCTCCCCTAACACTAACTATAACCCAAATCTGAAGTATAACTCTATCCTAACATCAATGCTAACCCTAACCCTAACCCTAACCCTAAACCTAACCATAACCCTAATCCTAACCCCTAACCCTAACCCTGACCCTAACCACTAACATTAAACCTAACCCTAACCCTAACACTAACCCTAACCCCANTAACCCTAACCCTAAACATAAAACTAAACCTGACCCTTACGCCTAACCCTAAGTCCAAATCTAACCCTCCCCTAACACTAACTATAACCCAAATCTGAAGTATAACTCTATCCTAACATCAATGCTAACCCTAACCCTAACCCTAACCCTAAACCTAACCATAACCCTAATCCTAACCCCTAACCCTAACCCTGACCCTAACCACTAACATTAAACCTAACCCTAACCCTAACACTAACCCTAACCCCAACACTAACCCTAACCCCTAACCCGAACACAAAAAATAACCCTAACTCCAACCCAAATCCTAAACTTAACACTACCCCTAAACCTAACCCTCAGTCCAACCCTAAAACCTAACCCTAACACTAACCCTAAAACAAAACCTAACACTTACGCTTAAACCTAAGTCAAAATCTAACCCTAACCCTAACCCTAACTCTAACCCAAACCCTAAGTCTAACTCTATCGTAACACTAATGCAAACCCTAACCCTAACCCTAACCCTAACCCTAACCCTAACCCTAACCCTAACCCTAACCCTAACCCTAACCCTAACCCTAACCCTAACCCTAACCCTAACCCCTAAACCTAACCCTAACACTAACCCTAATCCCTAACCCTAACCCTAACCATAACCATAACCATAACCATAACCCTAATCCTAACACCTAACCCTAACCATAACCATAACCTAAACCTAACCCTAACCCTAACCCTAACCCCTAAACCTAAACCTAAAACCAACCCTAACACCTAATCCTAACCCCTAACCCTAATACTAACCCTAACCCTAACCCTAACCCCAACCCCATCCTCTAAACCTAACCCAACCCCTAAACCTAACCCTCTCCCTGACACTCACACTCAATCTAACCTNACTAACCCTAACACTAACCCTTAACACTAAAACAAACAATAACATTAACCCTAACCCCTAACCCAAACCTAATCCTAACCCAAATCCTAACCTTAACCCTAACCCCTAAACCTAAACCTAAAACCAACCCTAACACCTAATCCTAACCCCTAACCCTAATCTTAACCCTATCCCTAACACTAAACCTAACCCTAAACCCTAAAGCTAACTCCTAACCATAAACCTAACCCTAACCCTAACCCTAACCCTAACCTAACCTTATCCTAACCCTAAAACTAAACCTAACACTTACCCCTAACCCTAAGTCCAAATCTAACCATAACCCTAACCCTAACTCTAACCCAAACCCTAACCCTAACTCTATCCTAACACTAATGCTAATCCTAACCCTAAACTTAACCCTAACCCTAACCCTAATCCTACCCCAACCCTAATTCCTAATCCTAACCCTAACCCTAACCCTAACCCTAACCCTAAACTTAACACTAACCCTAACCCTAACCCTAACCCCAACCCCATCCTCTAAACCTAACCCAACCCCTAAACCTAACCCTCTCCCTGACACTCACACTCAATCTAACCCTAACCCTCACCCTAACACTAACCTTAACCCTAACCCTCTCCCTGACACTCACACTCAATCTAACCCTAATCCTAACCCTAACCCTAACCCAAACCCTAACCCAAACCCTAACCCTCACCCTAATCCTAACCCTAAACCTAACCGTCAGCCTCATCCTCAGTCTAACTCTTAACACTAACCCTCAACCTCACCCTCACCCTAAACCCAAACCCAAATCCTCACCTCACCACAAACCTCACTCTCACCGTAACCCTAAACCTCACCCTCAACCTCAACCTAACCCTCACCTGAACCGTAACCCCAACCCCTAAAACTAGCCCTTACCCTAACACTAACCTTAACCCTAACCCTCTCCCTGACACTCACACTCAATGTAAACCTAACCCTCACCCTCACAGTAACCATAAACCTAACACTCTCCCTAACCCTAAACCTTACACTAACCCTCACCCTCAACCTAATCCTAATTCTAACAGTAACCATAACACTACCCAAAACCAAAACCTAACATCTAAACCTGAGTCCTCCCCTAACCCTAAATCCTAACCCTAACCTTAACCTAAGCCTTATCCTAAACCTAACCCTAACCCTAAACCTAACCTTAACCTAAGTCTTACCCTAACCCTAACCCTGACCCAAAATTGAACCGGAACCCTAATCCTAACCCTAATCCTAACCCTAACACATAATCCTAACACATACCATCAACCTAACCCTAACCCTTACCGTCACCCTAAGCCCTATCCCCTAACCCTAACCCTCACTCCCATACTAAACCTAACCATAATCCTCTCCCTAACCCTATCCTGTACACCAACCCCTCAACCCAACACTAAGACTAACCCTACCCCTAACCCTAATCCTAACCATAACCATAACCCTAACCCTAACCCTCAACGTAACCCTAACCCTCAACGTAACCCTCACCGTAACCCTAACCTAATCCAAAACTTCTCTAAACCCTAACCCTAAACCTATCCCTAACCCTAACCATAATCCTAACCCTAACCGTAACACTAACCCTAACCCTAACCCTCAACGTAACCCTCACCGTAACCCTAACCTAATCCAAAACTTCTCTAAGCCCTAACCCTAAACCTATCCCTAACCCTAACCATAATCCTAACCCTAACCGTAACACTAACCCTAACCCTAAAACCTCACCCTAAACTTATCCCTAACCCTAACCATAACCCTAACACTAACCCTAACCCTAAAACCTCACCCTAAACTTATCCCTAACCCTAACCATAATCCTAACCCTAACCGTAACACTAACAATACACCTAACCCTAACACTAACCATCACCTTAACCCTAAACCTAATCCTAACCCTAACTCTAAATCTATCCCTAACCCTAAACCTAACCCTCACCCTAACAGTAACACTAACCCTAACCCTCACAATTACTCTAACCCTAACCCTCACAACAACCCTAACCCTTACACTAACCCCTCACCCTAACCATAACCCTAGCCCTAAACCCAACCGCTAACCCTAACTCTAACCCTAAACTGAACCCTAGCCCAAACACTGATCCTCATCCCAGACCTAAACCTAACCCTAACACTTACTCTAACCCTTAACCGAACACCAACACTAACCCTAACCCTAAACCTAAACCTAACCTTAACACCTATACCTAAACCAAACCCAAAGTCTTACCCTAAACCTAACCCTAAACCTAACCGTACCCCTCACCCCTAACCCTAACCCTAACCCAAACCCAAAGCCTAAAACTAACCCTCACCCCTAACCCTAACACTAACCCTACCCCTCACATTCACCCTAAACCTAACCCTGAACCAAACCATAATCCTAACCCTAACCCCTAATCCAACCCCTAAACCTAACAGTCACCCTAAACCTAAACCTCTCTCTCATCCTCACTCTCACAATAAAACTAACACTAACCCTCTCCCTAACCCTAACCTGTACACCAAACCCTCACCCTAACTCTAACCCTACCCCTAACCCTAACCATAACCCTAACCATAACCCTAACCCTAACCGTAACCCTAATCCTCACCGTAACCCTAACCCTGACCCAAACCCTAACCCTTAACCCTAACTGTGGAATCATGCGCTGTGTGCACAGAACAATTATTGACCATGA
Organism: Eubucco bourcierii; assembly: GCA_013396675.1. Taxonomy (NCBI): domain Eukaryota; kingdom Metazoa; phylum Chordata; class Aves; order Piciformes; family Ramphastidae; genus Eubucco; species Eubucco bourcierii. Next base: position 6,842 of record VWZE01015515.1, read on the forward strand.
AACAATTAGATCACAAACCATGGGTACAGACTATGTAAATCAACACATTCCTTCTTAACAGGAGAGGTAACGAAGAAGAAACCAGAAGTCAAGATGCTCTGTTACTGTAAGGAAATTAGTTGATAAGTAGTCTTTGAAACACAAATGAAAAAACATGGAAGGGTTAGCTTGCCAGACGACCGTAGTAGATAGTGGACAGTACATAGTGGAATAAACAATCAGTAGATGACACATTGTTTAGAGCAGATCTTGGAGACTATATAATGCTGACTTGCGGTATAAATAAATGGAACCTTGTTTGCATCAAACAGCCTCCCCATCCCTCATTGCGACAAATGGTGAATCCGACATGATACCGGATGAGACTGCACAGAAGTAGCAACCGGACGCAAGTCTCCAAGAACTTTGAACTGGGACTGAAAACTTGGAGAAACTTCTTAGCATGGGTAACCACGGTTCTCATGAAGAAAGGGATGTTTATAAACTTATGAAGGAACTGATGGTTAAGCAGAACAAAGAGATATCTAGGCATGAATTTAAACTAATCCTGAAGTGGGTTCACTTGTGGGACCTGGGTACCCGAGGAGACCAGGAAGCACTGAAACTGCTTTCCCCCTGGCGTATGGTGTTTGAGGGGATAAAAGGACAAGAATCAGGGAAAGGGGAGATAACTCCCAGCGTTCCTTGCGCCGCCCCCCCACACCCTCCACACCCCCGACAGGGAGGGTCAGGATGCCTCTCCAAGCCCCTCTAAAGCAATGAGGGATAATGGGCAGAAGGCAGTCCCCCCTCCTATGACTGCGGCTGCTGTTCGGTCAGCACCGCCAAGTGAAGAGCCATTTGAACCCAATCCTTTTGACCCGGAAAAGGAACCAGACTTGTTTCCTGATGATTATGACCTGTGTACGGTTTGGGCTACCGTTAAAAGACAGGCTTTAGATGCGGGGGAAATAGAGATGGTTAGTGTCATAAATATACCTCTGCGGCCCCCACAGCAACAATACAGTAAAAATAATCCCTTCATCGCTCCAGTAATGTATCCAGCTAGAGGGGACCCACAATGGGTGGCTCTTGATTTCTCCATTACCAAGGAACTCCGCAGACTAGCTGCAGAAAATGGGTTTGACTCTCACTATTTTGCAGGACTGTTGGAATCAGTATGTGAGGGGCAAGTACTCACACCATAAGACCTAAAAACGATAACTCACCTCCTTTTAAACTCCTCACAATATATGCTTTGGGAATCTAACTGGAGACACGGAACAGAAAGGATATTACAGCAGTTTGCGGCTGGTAACAATCATGCACTGCAAGCTCTAACTGCAGATCACCTAATGGGAAGAGGGCAATTCACAGATCCAGCAGTGCAGGCACGCGATTGCCCAAGGGAAGCCCTAATTGCTACAACCCAAGAATCAAAGAGAGTTTTTTTTAAAAATCCCCAATGCAAATAAACCACAAAAAGCTTTTACAAGCATAATGCAAGGGCCTAAAGAATCATATACGGATTTTATTGCGAAACTACAAGGGGCATTAGAAAAACAAGTTGATAATCCAGAAGCCAGAAATACCCGATTACTCAAACTCGCTGTTGAGAATGCTAATATGGAGTGTAAGAAACTTCTTAAATCCCTGCCAAATCCAAACCGTACGCTAGTTGAGATGACGGAAGCATGCAATTGTTTCGGAACCCCTGAACATAAGTATGAGACTAGGGCAGCTGCCTTCATTGCAATGCAGGGAGCTGACCAAGGGACTAAGAGTAGCCCGATTTGCTTCGGGTGCAGGCAAGTGGGACATTTGAGAAAAAATTGTCAGAAGGAGAAAGACTCACGAAACATACTTGTTTGTAGTAGATGCCAGAAAGAATGGCATTTCATGAGCCAATGTTGTTCTAAATTTGACAAGCATGGGTGGTCACTTCAACAGCAGGGAAACTGGCGTTTCAGATTGCGGGACGGCGCTGTGCTCAGACACAAATTCCTCAACCGTACCAAGCCCCTCCAATGCAAAGAAATCCAGTCTTAAGCGAGCAACAGCAGGCAGTCCTGGACTGGACTTACCAGCCTGGTACACAGTAACCTTGACTGATTCCTCTGTACACATTTTGGACACTGTGTTTCAGGGACCACTTCCTTCTAACACTACGGCCCTCATCATAGGACGATCATCAACTACTTTTAACAGTCTTTTTGTTTTACCCAGAGTCATTGATGGTGAAGCATTAAAAGTCAAAATAATGGCATGGACACCCACACCACCTTACACGGTACCTGCGGGAAGTAAGATTGCACAACTTATTTTGCTTCCTTTAAATACTGAATTCCCATCCTCAGACTCTATTCGGCATGGTGCTTTTGGATCCACAGGTCAACCGCAGATTTTCTGGACACAAACGATTTCAAAAAACAGACCCTTGAAACAACATAAAGTAAAACAGGGAAGTCAGCAGGTCTTGTTGACCGGACTAATTGACACAGGGGGAGATGTAATGGTAATTTCACAGGTTAAATGGCCTCGTCACTGGAAACTGTCTTGTATGGCCCAGACTCTCACAGGCATAGGGGGAGTAGGTAATAGCTATCAAAGTGAAGAAATTGTACAAGTTATTATTCTGGAAGGCAGAGTGGCTAGTGTCCAACCCTTTGTGCTACCAGTACCAATAGTTTTGTGGGGGAGGGATGTATTGTCACAATGAGGAATACATTTGGAAACACTTTTTTAGCAAGGGTCACTGATGAGGGGCGCGATGTTCCCGAGTTAACGTGGACAACACAAGACCCAATATAGGCCCTTGTCAGAGGAAAAACTCAACACCCTGGAGCACCTGGTTCAAGTACAATTAGAAAAAGGACATTTGGTTCCGACCTTTAGCCCTTGGAACACCCCTGTCTTTGTAATACAAAAATGATCAAGGGGTTGGTGTTTAGTGCATAATTTGCGCAAAGTAAACGCAGTAATGGAGTCAAAGGGAGCATTACAACCGGGTCTCCCGTCGCTGGTAATGGTTCCACGAAATTGGAACTTGACGGTAATTGATTTGCAAGACTGCTTTTTTGACATCCCACTACATCCTGAGGATGCTCCTAAATTTGCATTTTCAGTACCTAGCAAAAATATGGAGGCACTGCTTAGGCGTTACCATTGGACTGTGTTGCCCCAGGGCATGAAAAATAGTCCTACAATCTGTCAGTGGTATGTGGCCAAAATACCAGCTCCAGTACTCCTTGAATTTCCAACTGTTGTGTTGTATCATTATATGGATGACTTGTTTATTGCTGCTACTTCTGAAGGTGAATTACAGAGTGTTACAGAGGCAGTAGTAAGAACTATAGAAGGAGTAGGCTTGCACATTTCCCCAGAAAAAGTTCAAAGACAAACCTCTTGGAATTATTTAGGGTGGAGGATTACAAACCACTCTATAGTTCCTCAGAACTTATCTATAGACGCACATATTCAAACTTTGCATGATACTCAGAAACTTTTGGGGTCTATGAATTGGTTACAACCCTTTCTTGGGATCTCCAATCATGATTTAGCTCCTTTATTTGATCTTTTAAAAGGGGATACAAATTTGTTAGCCCCCCAACACTTAACACCTTCGGCAGAAACGGTGTTAAGTAAAATTCACAAAGCCATTCAGAAGAGGCAAGCTTCCCGCTGGGATCCTGAATTATGTCTTCAGTTGATAATCTTGTGGGACCATGTTAAACCATCAGGTGTAATTTTCCAATGGGATCAAACTTTGCCAGATCCTTTGCTAATATTGGAATGCATCTTTTTACCGAGTCAACCATCTAAGACTATCTGGCAACAACCAGAAATGCTCTCACAGATTATTATGAAGGCAAGGGAACGAGTATTGACTCTTTATGGGAAGGCCTTCTCCGTGATTTATGTACCTATTATTGATTTGCATCTTTCTTCTCTCATGAAGAATTCACTTCCTTTCCAAATTTCAACACAAGGATATTCAGGACAGTTTTCAAATCACCCTCCACCGCATAAGTTCATTTATCTTTCTCTCTTGCAGAAACTCCTAAGAGAAGTGTGAAACCTTTAAATGCTGTTACGCTTTTTACAGACGGTTCAGGGGTCTCACATAAGGCTGTTATTGTATGGAGACACCCTGAGAAGGACGACTGGCAATCTGATGNACACCCTGAGAAGGACGACTGGCAATCTGATGTCACATTTTATCCAGGTTCTCCACAAATTGTCGAATTGGTTGCTGTCACACGAGCTTTTTCTCTTTTTAATAAGTAGTCTTTTAATTTGATTACAGACTCGGCATTGTCATGAGAGCTGAGGCTTCTGCACTCAAAGAAGTTTCGAATTTACAATTGTTTAATCTTCTCAGAGTTTTAATCACCCTCATCAATGAGCGACAACATACCTTTTTTATCATGCACATTAGGTCAGATACAGCCCTTCCAGGGTTTGTCGCTGAGGGAAATAGAACAGCAGACCTCCTGGCAATGCCAATCCTACCTCTCCCAGGTCGCTTAGAGCAAGCACATCTAAGCCACATGTTTTTTCATCATAATGCAAAAGGACTCAAACGACAATTTGATCTGACCACTCAACAGGCAGCAGATATTATATCTGCCTGCCCTGACTGTCAACGATTTGTCCTACAGCCTCCGGCTGGAGGAGTCAATCCTAGAGGTTTACAGAGCCTCGAACTTTGGTACACAGATGTTACTCATTTTCCTGAGTTTGGTCATCCCAAATATATTCACTCTTCCATTGATACATTTTCAGGAGCAATTTTTGCCTCTTGCCATACAGAAGAAAAGACCAAAGATGCCAAAAAACATTTCTTCTTGGAAAATAGAAAGGGGGAGGAGGCATGGCAACTACACCAGAGGAGAGATTACAAAAAGTTATATATACTTTCAGGTTTTTTGAACTGTTTTACAGAAAATACCCCACCAATTGCGAACATTTTAGAAACAATCACCTTTGTAAATTTCAGGAAAACCCCCCAGTGTTGGTGCACAATTTGGAAACAGGAAAAGTGGAAGGTCCATTCCCTTTACTAAAATGGGGAAGGGGCTATGCTTGTGTTTCCACAGGAACAGGACCTAAGTGGTTTCCTGCTAAGAATATACGTCCTGATAGAGAAAAAATCATCTGAGTGATTTCTACAAGAGATTATAATACTATGAAGAACTCTACTGTGCTAATTTTATGTATATGGGTCATTAGGTTAGGAATTAGTATCTTCACCTTATCTAAAAGTAATGTTTGGATTACATTAGCTAATACTACAGGCTTACAGTCTCTCTGTTTAGCTACAGCTACACTGCAAAATCCATTTTCTACATGCCTGGTGGGAGTGCCTATAGATCAATGGCCAGTTCCTCAGGGACAAAAAGTCATAGCCAAAGGCAAAGGCATTGTGGACAACTGGGATGGATGGGTTCCCTATTTGCCTCAGGCATCAATGGAACCACAAGAATTAGAGCTGCTATAGATTTTCTGCTTTTAGTCCAAAGACATGGTTGTGAAGACTTTGAAGGAATGTGCTGCATGAACCTATCCAACCACTCCGAGTAAATACACGCCAGCATACAACAAATATGTGATGGAGTGAAGAAACTGCAAATGGAAGACAATTTGGACTGGTTAGATAAATTGTTCTGGGAGTGGGGATTAACGGGATGGATTCGGAGTCTTGTAAAAACGTTGTGTCATGTAGGTATTGTTGTCCTTGTTTTACAGATATTGTTGCCTTGTATCCTTCAATATATCCAAAATATTGACCATGAAACAATTAGATCACAAACCATGGGCACAGACTATGTAAATCAACACATTCCTTCTTAACAGAAGAGATAACGAAGAAGAAACCAGAAGTCAAGATGTTCTGTTGCTGCAAGGAAATTAGCTGATAAGTAGTCATTGAAACACAAATGAAACAGCATGGAAGGGTTAGTTTGTCAGAAAACCGTAGTAGATGGTGGACAGTAGATAGTGGAATAAACAATCAGTAGATGACACATTGCTTAGAGCAGATCTTGGAGACTATATCATGCTGACTTGCGGTACAAATAAACGGAACCTTGTTTGCATCAAACAGCCTCCCCATCCCTCATTGCGACAAATGGTGAATCCGACATGATACCGGATGAGACTGCACAGAAGTAGCAACCGGACACAAGTCTCCAAGAACTTTGAACTGGGACTGAATGCTGACCTGTGGTACAAATAAATGGAACCTTGTTTGCATCAAACAACCTCCTTGTCCTTCATTGCGACACCTAACCCTAAACCTATCCCTAACTTTAACCCTAACCCTAACCCTAACCCTAACCTTAAACCCTAAACCTACGCCTAACCCTAACCATAACCCTAATCCTAACCCTAACCCTCATTGTAACCCTAACCCAAACCCCAACCCTAACCCTAACCCTAAACCGGAACCCTAAAACTATCCCTAACCCTAACACTAACCCAAACCATAAACTTAATGCTTACCCTAAACGTAACCCTAACTGTAACCCTCGCAATTACTCTAACCCTAACACTAACCCTCACCCTAAAACTCACCCTAACCCATACAATTACTCTAACACTAACCCTCTGCCTCACCCTAAGTCCAAACCCATCTCTCACCCTGACCCTCACACTACACCTAACCCTAATCCTAACCCTCACCCTGACAGTCATCCTAACCCTAACCAGCACCCTCACCCTTACCTTAACCCTCATCCTCACCGTCAACCTGACCATCACCCTAACCCTAACCAGTACCCTCACCCTTACCCTAAACCTCATGCTCACCCTAACCCTAACCCTAATCCTAACCCTAATCCTAACCCTAACCCTAACCCAAACACCAACCCTAACCCTTACCCTAACTCTAACCCTAACCATAACCCCTAAGCCTAATCATAACCCTAATCCGAACCCTAAACCTAACCCTCAGCCTCATACTCAATCTAACTTTAGCACTAACTCTCAGCCTCCACATCCCCCTAAACCTAACCCCATCCCTCAATCTCACCCTCACCACAACCCTCACCCTCATCCTAACCCTAAAAGTCACCCTCAACCTCACTCTAACCATCACCTGAACCATAACCCTAACCCTAACCCGTAATACTAAGTCACCCCCTAACCCTAACTCATACCTTAAACCTAACCCTCTCCCTGACACTCACCTTCACTCTAATCCAAACCCACAGCCGCACAATAACCCTAACCCTAACCCTTACGCTAACTGCTCACTCTAACCATAACCCTAACCCTAAACACAACTGTTAGCCCTAAGACTAACCCGAACCCTAAGCCTAACTCTAAACAAATCCCTAATCCTCACCCCAGCCCTAAACCTAACCCTAACCCTAACCTTAACACGTAACCCTAAACCAAACCCTAACCCTTACCCTAACCCTAACCCTAAAGCTAATCCTACCCCTCACCCCTAACCCTAACTGCAACCCTAACCCTAAAGCTAATCCTACCCTTCACCCCTAACCCTAACTGCAACTCTAAACCTAACCCTAACCCTAACCACAACCATAAACCTGACAGTCAACCTCACTCTGACCCTAATCCTCACAATAACCCTAACCCTCTCCCTAACCCTAACACTAACCCCTCTCCCTAACCATAACCCTAACCCTAAACCCAAGCGCTAACCCTAACTCTAACCTTAATCCTCACCCTAACACAAACTACTAACCCTACCCCTAGCCCTAACCCTAATCCTAAACCTCACCCTCAACCTATACCTCATCCTAAGGCATACCCTAACCATAAATCTAAACCTAAACCTAACCCCAGCCCTAATCCTAACCATAAACCTAACCCTAATCCTCAACCAAACCTGAACCCTAACCCTAAATCTAACACTAACCCTAAGCCTGACTCTAACCCTACCCCTACCCCTAACCCTAATCCTAACCCTAACCGTAACCCATAACCTTTACGCTAATCCAAAACTGAACTGTAACCCTAACCCTTACCCAAACCCTAACCATAACCATTGCCCAAACACTAACCCTAACTCTAACTCGAACACGAACAGAAAACCTAACCCTAAACTTAACCCTCACCATAACCCTAACCCTAACAATAAACCCTAGCCATAAACCCAACCCTAATCCTCACCCAAACCCTCACCCTAACAATCACCTTAACCGTAAACCTAACTCTAACCCTAAACCTAACTGCTAACCCTAACCATAACCGTAACACTAACCCTCTCGGTCACCCTAACCCTAAACCGAACCATCACCCTCACTCTAACCTTCAAGCTAACCCTAAACCCTAACCTTGACCCTCAGCCTAACCCTACCCCTAGCCCTACCCCTAACTGTAAAACTAACCCTAACCCTTACCCAAACACGAACCCTAAACCTTACCCTAACTCTAACCCTAACCGTAACACCTAACCCTAAGCAAAACCCTTATTCGAACCCTAAACCTAACCCTCAACCACACGCTCAATCTAACTCTAACACTAACCCTCACCCTCATCCTAAACGTAACCCCATACCTCACTCTCACCCTCACCGAAACCAAAACCTCACCCTCAACCTCACCCTAAACCTGACCCGAACCATAACTCTAGCCCTAACACTAACACTAACACTAACCCTCACCCTAACCCTAACCTTAATCCTAACCCTCTCCCTCACCCTCACCCTCACAATAACCCTAACACTAAAGTTCACCCTTACACCAACTTCTCACACTAACCCTAACCCTATCCCGAACCCAAAGCCTAACCCTAACCTATACCCTAACCATAAAGCCTAACCCTCACCCTCACCCTAACCCTAACACTAACCTTCGCCCTAAACCTAACCGTAAACCTAAATCCTAACCCTAACCCCAACCCCAACACCCAAACCTAACCCTTACCCTAACCCTAAACCTAACCCGAACCCTAACCCTAGGTCTAACACCTTGTGCTGGTTTGAGGCTAATTAGAATAT
>VWZE01015517.1:0-11186 GCA_013396675.1 Eubucco bourcierii
GAGATTCTGCATCTCTCTCCCTGAGAAGGGCTTTTACTCCTGCCTGTCATCTTCCATCTCTTTTCAACGAACTTCAGGGAGAGGAGTAAAACCAAAAGGGGCATAGGATTGAGATTCTGTATCTCTCTCTGACCAGGGTTTTTACTCCTGCCTGTCATCTTCCATCTCTATACTCAACTATACCATCAAGAGTTGTCGTCAGGTGCTGTGGTTTACTGGACGTTGCTGGACTGACATCTCTATTCCTGGCTCGGGACATGTGTGAATAGTTTTGGTTCCTACTCCGGACATGCTGATGACTTTGTGACCTCTCTGTGTTTTGGTAAGAGATTTAATACACACTGAAAAGTCCAAGGTGTACTGAAAAAGCTCTCTCCTCCTCCATATTCCCCTTCCTCTCTTGGGTCCTGTACTCTGCAATCTTGTGCCTATGAATACGTTTATGTACATAAGTATTTTTCTTTAGCGGTGTGAAGAAAATATACTCTTGTGTGAGTATTTGCCAGATTGAGCCTTAAATCTGCAATGTAGTGTTTCCCTGTTCTGTTGCATATTTATCATTCTTTACCCCAGGGATGGCTGTATTTCAGTGAAGAGCTGAGTTGATATATCAAGGCTACGAGCCTTGCCAGAATCTCACTATATGTGTAGTCCTGAATATAACAGGGCAGTAATGTAGCTAAACTTGCTCACTGGTGTATTTATTGACAGGATCAACTCCTGCTTCTACAAATGTTCAAGGAAGGCAAGAGTAGTATTGATTTATAGAAAGAGCAGCTGAAGGAAAAAAACATCAAGCATATTAAAATGCTTGTAAAAATTATTTTCCAGCTGAATGCTGGAAAGTAGTGCCTGAAATTTTGTTGAAACTGTTTCCTACCAAATGCAACAATGAGCAGTAAGAGACATTGCTCAGGAGATGTGCCAGCACCATGAAAATAGCACTGGCACTGGACCATTGCTTCATCTGTGATATTTATCATGGAGCAATATTCAGGATCTTGATTGTGAGTTCATGCTGTGAAGTACAATGAATGTAATATCTAGGAAACAAGAGAACAGATGTAGTTAGATTGTATAATCCAGTGCAACATCCACCACGTTGTGAAAAGAATAACCCCTGAACTTGAAAGACAAGAATATATGGAGCAGAAGTGGTCCAAATTGTCAGTGGTTTGAAAAGAAATGTGTTAACTTTACAAACTGTGAAAAATCTTGATAAAGTAGCTTGGCTGATACACCTGAAGGCTGTGTGGCCTGGACTGACAGAGCTGGGCACAGAGGAACCAAGTGAGGTTTAACAAGGACAAGTGCTGAGTCCTGCACCTGGGGAGGAGGCCATGAAGATGATGAGAGGGCTGGAGCAGCTCTGCCGTGAGGACAGGCTGAGAGAGTTGGGGCTCTGCAGCCTGGAGAAGAGAAGGCTTCCAGAAGACCTTAGAGTAGCCTTCCAGGATCTGAAGGGGGCTACAGGAAGGCTGGGGAGGGATTATTGACAAGGTCTTGCAATGACAGGACAAGGGGCAATGGGTTTGAAGTGGTAGAGGGGAGATTTAGACTGGATGTTAGGAGGAAGTTGTTTGCAGTGAGGGTGGTGAGACACTGGCACAGGTTACCCAGGGAGGTTGTGGCTGCTCCCTCCCTGGAGGTGTTCAAGGCCAGATTGGAGGAGACCTTGAGTGACCTGTGCTAGTGGAAGGTGTCCCTGCCTATGGCACAGGGGGGCTGGAACTAGCTGATCCTTGAGGTCCCTTCCAACCTTACCATTCTATGATTCTATGAATAATAAACTGCAGCAGTACAGGCTGGGAGGTGATCTGCTGGAAAGCAGCCCCGTGGAGAGAGACCTGGGAGTGCTAGTGGGTAACAAGTTGTCAGTGGCACAGCAATGTGCCCTGGTTGCTAAGATGGCCAATGGGATCCTGGGGTGCATTAATAAAAAGTATGTCTAGCAGATTGAGGGAGGTTCTCCTCCACCTCTCCTCTGCCCTGATGAGACCCCATCTTGAGTCCAGCCTTCAGTTTTGGGCTTCCCAGTTTAAGAGGGACAGGGATCTGCTGGAGAGAGCCCAGTCGAGGGCTATGAGGATGATGAGGGGACTGGAGCACTGCCTGGTGAGGTGAAGCTGAGGGACCTGGGGCTTTTGAGTCTGGAGAAGAGAAGACTGAGAGTGGATTTAATAACTGTTTATAAATATCTGAGGGCTGGAGGACGGGAGGAGGAGACACAGGCTCTGCTCACTTGCTCTCTGTGACAGGACAAGGAACAATGGATATAAACTGCAGCACAGGAGGTTCTACCTCAACACAAGGAGGAATTTCTTTACTGTAAGGACCACAGAGCACTGGTACAGGCTCCTCAGAGGGGATGTGGAATCTCCTTCTCTGGAGACTTTCAAGGCCTGTCTGGATGTGTTCCTGTGTGATGTGAGCTAGATTGTCTGATCCTGCTCTGGCAGGGGGGTTGGATTCAATGATCTCTTTGGGTCCTTTCCAACCCCTGACATCCTGTGAGCCTGTGATAATTTTATTTGTTCTTAACCAACACAAGAGTCTACTGCCATATGCTGTAAAACCTGTCCTATGTCTTTGAAGTTGTCTAATTCTACTGCAGTTGTCCCTTACTGACACATGATGTCAGATGGTATGGAAGGCTGATAAAGGAGTGCTTTATTTAAAAATAAATTACTTTTGTATTCTGCAATTTGCAAAGCAAATAAAAACATAAATGTCTTTATTCGAGGGTAAACCATGAACCATTGTTTTATGCTATTTGCATTGATTAAATGTTTTTATAATAATTTAAATCAGTGCAAATGATATTCAGAATTGAAAGAAAGAAAATTATCATCTGAGGTGTAGGTCAGAACTTTTCTTCAGTAAAGAATTCTGATTATTGGTACTGCTTACATTGTTTACTACAAGCACTGCAAATAGATGTTGCAAAAAAGCAGAACCACAAAGTCATCTCTTTGTACTTGGATTTATGCATAACTCTGTGTACCCCAAAATTTCCTCTGTGTGAATGAGCATATACGTTCACACTCAGTAATCTATTCAAGATCCAAATTCATGGAAAAAACTCCTTTTTTTTTTTTTTTTAAGTATAATGTGATTGTGCAAAGATATTTTCAGTTCCACATGGATAGATGTATAGAATCATAGAATGGTAAGGTTGGAAGGGACCTCAAGGATCAGCTAGTTCCAAGCCCCTGCCATAGGCAGGGACACCTCCCACTAGTACAGCTCACTCAGGGCCTCCTCCAACCTGGCCTTCAACACCTCCAGGGAGGGAGCAGCCACAACCTCCCTGGGCAACCTGTGCCAGTGTCTCACCACCCTCACTGCAAACAACTTCCTCCTAACATCCAGTCTAAATCTCCCCTCTGCCACTTCAAACCCATTGCCCCTTGTCCTGGCATTACAAGACCTTGTCAATAGTCCCTCCCCAGCCTTCCTGTAGCCCCCTTCAGATACTGGAAGGCTACTCTAAGGTCTCCTGGAAGCCTTCTCTTCTCCAGGCTGCAGAGCCCCAACTCTCTCAGCCTGTCCTCAGAACAGAGCTGTTGCAGCCCTCTGTGCATCTTTGTGGCCTCCTCTGAACCCTTTCCAACAGTTCCATGTTCTTTCTGTGCTGGGGGCTCCAGAACTGCACACAGGTCTGCAGGTGGGGTCTGAGGAGAGCAGAGTAAAGGGGCAGAATCCCCTCCCTTGCCCTGCTGCCCAAACTGCTCTTGCTGCGGCCCAGCACACAGTTGCTGTCTGGGCTGCACTCACACTGCAGGCTCATGTTGAGCTTTTCATCAGCCCAGACCCCCAGGTCCTTTTCCTCAGGGCTGCTCTCAACCGTTCCCCACCCAGGCTGGAGTTCTTGGTAAATGGTAGCATCTTGCTCAAAAGAGAATTTGACACTCAGTTCCTGCAACTTGGTCTGGTTTGGGTTTTAATTTTGCCTTTTGAAGACAAATAGCTATGAGGAACATTCATTGTATCTTTAGTGCAGGATATTTTTACCTCAGAGTGGGGGAAAACTGAGCTAATCTGTGCCTTTTTGGATCTCAAAATGGGTGGTAGAATTTTGTTTTAATAGGAAGGCTTCGGGTAGTCCTTATGCAGCATACTTGGTTTCATTAACAGTGTTAATGTACAATGCATTCTGCACCTGAGAACTCCTACAGGTTCTCTTGAATCAGAGTGCCCTTTCCTACTGTGAACAGATGGTGCCCTGGACCTAGTTGGTTCCTCGAGTGTCTGCTGCAGGCTGCTGTCAGACCTAAGGTACTAGATGAACCTTTGCTCATTTGGTGCCTAGTCATGTGGAGAATAAGGGGGTGTTGCTTTTCATTGATTCTCACCTCCTTAAAAATACTTAAATGAGTGAGCTTTTGAACTTGTTAGAAATCAGTAGCAGGCTCCCACTGATGGTGACACTGTTGAATCAAGTCTCAACTGGGCGTGTTGGTGGTATTACATGTAGGAACCACAGAATCCATTATACTGAGGTTCTGAGTGCCTGCTGTAAGAAAAAATGCTCAGTGTTCTTTTGTCCCACTGGTTCCCCAAGTTCTTTATGGGCAATTCCAGATAATGAGGAGCGTGTTGCAGACGTGCATTTGAAATGTGTACATCGCTAAGTATTTAGTTAAAGTTTTATACTGATTGCACAGAAATCCAGGGAAGAGTCTCCAGATGTTGACTCTGCAGCACAAATTCAGTGAAGTACTCATGTATATTAGCATCATTGTCAATTGTTATGAGCATGAACAAATTCAATCTTTCATTGCCCATTGTGCTGGAGTACTTTGACTTAATGATCCCCATCCTAGAGAGAACTCGATTAGCACTTGCAGATGTCACTATAAATGTAGGGGCGAAGAAAGCTTTAGGATGGAAAATAATCAGGCTATATGCTGCTAGGTTCTTGCTGTTGTGGAGTATTTGAGATTCTCAAATTGGTTTCTTTTGAATGAATACTGGATTTTAAACTCCCACTTGCAAGTCTCTGTCACTTAGTTAATAAGGCTTGCTTGAGGGTGACTGAATTTCATCTTCAAGAAACTTAACAGGCTTTAGAGATTCTAATTTAAATCACATAATTAGAGTATCATGAGAGCTCTGAGAGGCTGCTAAAACTCTTACAATGCTTGGTCAATAATGTATTGCATCTTAACTGTTATGTAGAAAAGATTGCCCTTTGCTAGTCCAGGTGTTTCATGAACAGATGCTTTCATCTAGGATCTATACATGTCACAATCTTTTTTTTTTTTTTTTTTTTTTCCCCTTCCTCCTTGAGTGCAAAAGTCTGTTATACATTTCCACTGACCTCATAACTATCTGTCTGTTCCACTGACTGGACTGCATTAGTGCAACTGTGATGCTCAAGGTCAAAACGCTGTAAACAGTAATTCCGTGCAGAGTCCCAGATGATGTCTGTGTGTAATAAGGCACAAGAAAGCTCAAATGATGACATTTTGCCCAAACAATCTGCTCAATTCTATGGCTGTCTCAGGGACTTTTGATGTCTCTGCAATGCCATCTAAAGTTTCCCACATTGTTTTAGAGGTTCTTTTGTGTGCATTTCAATTATGGCATTCAGCAATACCGTTTAATTCCTGACAGTTACTTCATTTTGACAATCTCTGATTTAGCTGTTATCTATTCTGCAGCAATGTCAAGAGTGGCATGATAAAGGGACCTGCTTTGATTGAATATGATCAGGACCTGGACAGTTCAATATGAGTTCCTTGTGTTTTTAATTCCTAGCTGTCATGGTATCAGCAAAAAGCATATAAGAAGATTTAAGATGATCTTGGTTCACTTCCTTTAGCTCACCTAAATGCAGTCCATTAACAGGTTTATGTTTTATGCATATTAATTGCATAAATAGCTTGGAGGAGGTCTTGAGTGACCTGTACTAGTGGGAGGTGTCCCTGCCTATGGCAGGGGGTTGGAACTGGCTGATCCTTGAGGTCCCTTCCAACCTTACCATTCTATGATTCTATGATTCTAGAGAGTGTCAGCTGCTTCCACCAACTACCCAAAAGGGGCATAGGATTGAGATTCTGCATCTCTCTCCCTGAGAAGGGCTTTTACATCCTGGAACTGGATGATCCTTGAGGTCCCTTCCAACCTTACCATTCTATGATTCTAATTGTACTGCATACTATTTTGGTGTGGCAGGACAAATTAGAATGAGGTTAAAAACCTTTTTAACCCTATTTTTCCTTTATAAAGGAGTTTTCCCTCCATAGAGGACCCAGATGAGCTCTGCAAAGTGATAACTAAACTTCAAAACTAGCGTGGTTTGATGAGGTTCTCATTATCAATTATTATTATTATCATTGTCAATTATTACTTGTATATGAGGAGGATCCAAAATTAATTTGCTTTCTGTTTCTCTATTAGATTATTTAAATCTCCTCAGAGTGGAGAACCTGGGGAGTCTAAAGTTCACATCTCCTCTCACACAGCTTTAAATTACTTTCCACTAACATAAGCAAAAAAGGCATAAATCAGTATCTCACATAACTACCTATGGATGTAATTTCAAACAAAACATGTGAATGCAAATACTTTACAGTCTGCATTTTTTAAGAGCTCCAGTTCTGGAGTCTCTTTGAAAATATAAAACCTGTGCTCTTGGCACAGTTTCTTTTATTTTGAACTTTAACTATGAATTTCTTTTTTTTTTTTTTTTTTTTTTTTTTTTTTGACTGACCTCTAAGCAATAGCTGATGGTAACTGCTAGATGGCTGGTTTTGCTTTCTTCTTAGGGGGAGCTGGACTTGCTTTTGTTGAAATTATTTGTTAAGTGAGGAATGCTGGGATAAGTAATATGAAAACAGCAACAAAGTTGCTGTTTGTGGTAGTTTGAGGGGTCTCTGGTAATCTTAAGATGACTACAGAGATGAAGTCCCATCCCAGGGGGACAGACCTGCTTGTCCCAGGATATGGTACCATTGTTATTCTATTCTGCTTTCTGCCACAGCTTATAAGGCAGTGCCTGGCTGCTGTCCCTCTCCTCCCTGCCTATCATAGAATCATAGAATGGTAGGGTTGGAAGGGACTTCAAAAGTCATACAGTTCCAACCCCCTGCCATGGACACCTCCCACTAGTACAGGTCACTAAAGGCCTTGTCCAGCTTGGCCTTGAACACTTCCAGGGAGGTTGGGGATCACAGAATTACTTCAATCTTTGATTGAAGATCACATTGGGTGATTCTGTACTCCCCAACCTCCCTGGGCAACCTGTGCCAGTGTCTCACCACCCTCACTGCAAACAACTTCCTCCTAACATCCACTTTCAATCTCCCCTCTGCCAGTTTAAACCCATTGCCCCTTGTCCTGTCATTCCAAGGCCTTGCCAATAGTCCCTCCCCAGCCTTCCTGCAGCCCCCTTCAGATCCTGGAAGGCTACTCTGAGGTTTCCTGAAAACCTTCTCTACTCCAGGCTGCAGAGCCCCAAATCTCTCAGTCTGTCCTCACAGCAGAGCTGCTGCAGCACTCTCAGCATCTCTATGACCTTCTCTGGACCCACTCCAACACTTCCATGTCCTTGTGCCGGGGGTTCCAGAACTGCACACAGGACTCCAGGTGGGGTCTGAAGGGAGCAGAATAAAGGGGTAGAATACCCTCCCTTGCCNNNNGCACACCTCTGCAGCCTGTGCAGGTCCCTCTGGATGGATCCCTGCCCTCTAGCAAGTCGACTGTGCCACACAGCTTGGTGCCATCTGCACACTTGCTGAGGCTGCACTGATTCCTCTGTCCATGTCACTGACAAAGATGTCAAACAGCACTGGTGCCAGCACTGACCCCTGAGGGACACCACTTGTCACTGGTCTCCAGGTGGACATTGTGCCCTTGATCACCACTCTCTGTGTGCCGCCATCCAGCCAGTTCCTTACCCAGCAGTGCTCCACACATCCAGCCCATGTTTTTCCAGTTTGGTGCCCAGGATGTCGTGTGGGACAGAGCCAAATGCCTTACTTAGGTCCAGGTGGATGACATCATTTGCCTTGTCCCTTGTCCACTGATGCTGTTAAGTTGGACTAGACTTAAGGCAGATGGCACCACACAGACCCCCAGAGGAAATGAGAATCAGTGATAATGAACTGGGAAGTGAGTGAGCAGTGAGTGTCTTACCTGTATTTTGCCTAGTTGCATTTCTCAGCAGAAGAATGAGTGATGTAGGTTACTGGTGTTTTGTTTTTTTTTTCTTTCTTCTCCTAGCTAAGGAATTAATTTCTCTCCATAAAACATTCCAGTTAGCCTCAAACCAGCACACATATGCTTTCACCAATGGGAAACACCCAAAGTACAGGTACATACAATTTCTGCTTCCTAGTCTTGTTTGATTTCTCCTTCACTTCCAGTAAAAGCTGGACACTTCCAAAACCAACTCTGTTTATAGAGTTGGATTTCAGACTGGTAGGTTGAGTAAATGCTACCCCATCAGAGCATAACTATAAAATAATTGCAATGCTGTGTTTTTTTGATCCATCATGCATACCATTTTCGCTCTTTTGTGTTCTTTTGAGAGTTTAGGTACTTGAGTCTGAACATGAACAATAGAAATAGGATTTGAAATACATTTTTTATTCTCACAGTATCACAGTATCACCAGGGTTGGAAGAGACCTCAAAGCTCATCAAGTCCAACCCGTCACCACAGACCTCAAGACCAGACCATGGCACCAAGTGCCACATCCAAATCCACCTTGAACACCTCCAGGGACGCTGACTCCACCACCTCCCTGGGCAGCCCATTCCAGCAGTCAATGACTCTCTCAGGTAAGAACTTTCTCCTCACCTCCAGCCTAAACTTCCCCTGGCACAACTTGAGACTGTGTCCTCTTGTTCTGCTGCTGCTTGCCTGAGAGAAGAAAGCAACCTCCTCCTGGCTACAACCACCCTTCAGGTAGCTGTAGACAGCAAGAAGGTCTCCCCTGAGCCTCCTCTTCTCCAGGCTAAACAATCCCAGCTCCCTCAGCCTCTCTCCATAGGGCTGTGCTCCAGGCCTCTCCCCAGCCTCGTTGCCCTTCTCTGGACACACTCAAGCACCTCAATGTCCTTCTTCAATGGAGGGGCCCAGAACTGGACACAGGACTCAAGGTGTGGCCTAAGCAGTGCAGAGTCCAGGGGAATGCAACATGCAACACCACAGAAGGAATGAGAGTGGAGCAGGAGAGTTTGGGAGCTGCCTTTCAACATGTAGGTTTTAATCAGCTGAGCTGTTTTACATGTGCTGTGCACGTCACTTGGCTTATTTTGGGACTGGCTTATCGCTTGGCCTGGTCTACTGTAAATGTTAATGCATGTAAATGCTAATCAAGGTTCTTGCTCTGGTTTCCCACCTCACCTAATTGGATTGCATTAGAGCTTGTTTGAAAGTTTGCCTTCAGAATCAGAAAAGGGACTGAATCATCTCTCCCTTGTCTTAGTGTGGTGGCAGCTATCACAGTATCACAGTCTCACAGTATCACCAAGGTTGGAAGAGACCTCAAAGCTCATCAAGTCCAACCCATTACCACAGCCCTCAAGACCAGACCATGGCACCAAGTGCCACGTCCAAACCTGCCTTGAACACCTCCAGGGACGCTGACTCCACCACCTCCCTGGGCAGCCCATTCCAGCAGTCAATGACTCTCTCAGGCAAGAACTTTCTCCTCACCTCCAGCCTAAACTTCCCCTGGCACAGCTTGAGACTGTGTCCTCTTGTTCTGCTGCTGCTTGCCTGAGAGAAGAAAGCAACCTCCTCCTGGCTACAACCACCCTTCAGGTAGCTGTAGACAGCAAGAAGGTCTCCCCTGAGCCTCCTCTTCTCCAGGCTAACCAATCCCAGCTCCCTCAGCCTCTCTCCATAGAGCTGTGCTCAAGGCCTCTTCCCAGCCTCGGTGCCCTTCTCTGGACACACTCAAGCACCTCAATGTCCTTCTTCAATGGAGGGGCCCAGAACTGGACACAGGACTCAAGGTGTGGCCTAAGCAGTGCCGAGTGCAGGGGGAGAATGAGCTCCCTGCTCCTGTGGCCACACTATTGCTGATGCAGGCCAGGATGCCTTTGGCCTTCTTGACCACCTGGGCACACTGCTGGCTCATGTTTAGGCTTTCAGTTTAGCTCTTTTTAATTTTTTTTTTAAGGTAACAAAGTTTCCAGTTAATTAGAATCAAATTTGGAAAGTCTCTTTAAGGGCAATTGGCTTTTTTCTTGGTATATTTTGTTTTGGCTTGTTGAAGATCAGATGGCTGGATAAAAATTAAGAAAATACTAAGTTGTTGGGATTTTTTTTTTTTAATAAAATAGTGTATGCTAAGAAGTGGAAAGGAAATTGCATTTTTTTCACTAGGAAAGGTGGATGTTAATAAATGTTTAGGTAAGTCTGAAGAAACTGTCTTCTAGGCATACTGGAACTTAATAACTGGAATGTGTCATGGTAAGTAATGCACCTGAGAAATATTCATAAAGGGAACAAATAAATCACCTCCAGCTTCAGCAGCAGTTATCCAGGAAGCAACAACTATTCAGGAGTAGCTTCCAACAACTTTTACAAATAAATATTAAGGACCTATTTCTTGTCTCATCACTCTTCACAGCAGCCTAAGTCCATTGTCTATGGTGGAAATGATCTCTGGTTTACATCAGACTGCGGAGAGGACCAGGGCTCATAACCCCTGAGCACAGCAGTGGCATGGCTGTTGCCCACTGAGCACTGAAAAGTGACATGCAGAAAACTCACAAGGTCACAGCTCAAACCCTGAGTGCTTGCCTCAACTCTCTGCATTGTTGAATTGCTGAACTGTGCAGTGTACTCTGTAAGAACAAAGTTCTTTGTAATAATTCTCTCATTACTGAGTTGTAGGCTGCTGTGACAGAGGGGAAATGGCTATTCTTAGAGTACTTAGGCTGTTATTTCAGCTTTACTTGGACAGATAAAATTCTGTCTCCTGTCTCCTTCCAGGCTCTCCATGTCTTTGATATTGAACTGCTCAGAAAGAATCTCAGTGTCTGCTGTGTCATGTATCCTGAGGCTTGATGTACCTTACTCTTCAGCTTATAGAATCATAGAATCATAGAATGGTAAGGTTGGAAGGGACCTCAAGGATCACCTAGTTTCAACTCCCTGCCATAGGCAGGGACACCTCCCCCTAGTACAGCTCACTCAAGGCTTCATCCAACCTGGCCTTCAAC
>VWZE01015518.1:1618-16670 GCA_013396675.1 Eubucco bourcierii
TGGACAGAGTCAAATGCCTTACTCAGGTCCAGGTAGATGACATCAGTTGCCCTTCCCTTGTCCACTGTCGCTGTGACTTCATCATAAAAAGCCACTAAATTTGTCAGGCAAGATCTGCCCTTGGTGAAGCCATTGCTGGTTCCCACCAATCACCTCTGGTTTGTTTTCCATTTGCCTTAGCAGAGCTTTCAGCAAGATCTGCTCCATGATATTGCCAGGCACAGAGGTGAGGCTGACTGGTCTGTAGTTTCCAGGGTCATCCTTTTTTCCCTTCTTGAAGATGGGTGTTATGTTTGCCCTCCTCCAGTCAGCAGGAACTTCACCAGTCTGCCATGACCTTTCAGATGTGATGGACAGTGGTTTAGCAACTTCATCTGCCAGTTCCCTCAGGACCCATGGGTGGACCCCATGACCTGACCTATGGTAAGAAAGGCATCTTACCATTCAAAATTAGCAGACAGACTTATTCTCCATCAGCACTGTTTTCTCAGAAATTAAACACAAGGGGAAAAAAAACTGGAAGACCCTGACTATCTCTTCCTAACTGATCCACTATTAAATATGCTGTGCAAACATTATCATCCCCTTCTTTCTCCAGCATGCCCACAAGCTTCCATTTGTGTTGCTGCACCTGTAAAACTGTCTGCTTGTCTGCTCTTACTTCTGTAGGTTTTGTGTTGTTTTTCAGTCTATATCACAGCTTTCCCCAGTGCCAGAAAACAAGGAGGTTTGTTTTGGTTTGGGTTTTTTCCTCCCCCCCCCCCCCTTTCTCTTTCTTTTATCTTGTTTTACCGTTTCTGTGCCTTACCAGTGCTGTCCCTCTACTGCAGTCCTGGTGCAAGATGGAGAAGACGTCTTGCCAGAATACCTGGTTCTTACTTTGTTATTTCTGTGGTACTAACTAGGTATCTAATTAGTGGTCCCTCTTTGCTTTTATTAAAAAGGTGTGTCTTGTAGTGAAGTAGCAAAGTATTTGCAGATTTTCACCAAAAAGATACCTTAGAATGATTGTCTCAGCAGACACAATTTTACTTCCTAACTGAAAGCTGAGAGATTCATTGACCAATAGCAAAACCAAACTGATTTTCAGTGAAAACAATTTTAACACTACTATAAAAAGCATGGTAGAAAAAAAATTCTAATCAGTACCTCAGATAACTTTTTTTAAAAGGAAGCTATCAGATTTTTAACTTACTTAAATGCAAATTATGAGAACTAGGTGTAGATGCTGATGAGGTGTAAGAGAATGTTAATCTTGAGAGATGTCACTGGTAAAGCAGCTGGAAATGTACCTTGTTGATGTGATGTCAATAGTTTCTGCAAGTTCCAGAACGTGTGGTCTTTATTTCACTTTCTGTTCTTTCTATGCATAATTTAATTAGTTTATTTCAAATTACAAGTCTGAGTAGGAGTTGGAAGTTGTGAGTTGTTTTACTTCTCTGCTCTCTCAAATAAATGTACAATACTGATGTCTTCTACTGAATTTCAGACACGGTGACTGAAAAGTCATCCAGCTAGTAGCTGCTACTAACTCTCTTTCTAAAAGTGGTGCAGCCCTTTTGTAGCTACAAAATGTGTTTATTTGGATAAACTGTATTGCTTACCAGTATTTAAAACAGGCAAAGTAGTGCTGCATCTTTAATTGAATTCAGTGACATTCAGTGAGCAGTGCAGCCCCTCACAGTTGCACACTCACTCCACCCACAGTGGGATGTGAGGGAGAATTGGAAGAGTAAAAACGAGAAAACTTGTAGGTTGAGTAAGTAAAAGAAAAAAAGAGTAAAACAAACAAACAAAACCCAACAAACAACACCAAAAGTAAACCCAGGAACAAAGCCACTGGCTCACCACCAACAAACCGATACCCAACTCATCTCCAAGCAATGGCAGCCCTGCTGAAACTCACCCCACCCCAACCCTCACTTACCCTAGCTTTAATTGCTGAACACAATGTCATATAGTATGGAATATCCCTTTGGTCAGCTGGGACCAGCTGTGTCCTTTCCCAGGTTCTTGTGCACTCTCAGCCTACTCACTGGTTGGGTGGTGTGAGGAGCAGAAAAGGCCCTGACCCTGTGTAAGCATTTCTGAGTGTGTTACAAGTGTGTTACCAACATTGCTTTCATCAGAAATCCAAACCATAGACCTTTTCTGCCTGCTTAGGCCTTTTCTGGAAAATTAAAGACCAGTGCAACTTCAACAGCTATAGCACTTGTCCTGTGGCATACTTCTTCTAAAAACACTGTGCACACAGAAGCTGACCTTTGTAAATCCATTTGTGTCCATTTGTGGCACAGCACTTTGTTCTAAGAGGCTTTGCAGAAGTTCTGGCTTTGCAGCCATTCTGACTGCTGAAACTGCAGATACAAACTGATGGCTTTTCCTTGTTTTCTCTTTCTTTTAAATGAAACCTTCATCAAATATTCTAGCTTATTAGCCATCCAGCCATGTTGAGGTACTCTGGAATCTCCCCTAAGGGAGAAAACAAAGCTTTTAATTTGCCTGTATTCTTGTTTATTTATTTCCATATATACAGTTATGCTCTTCAGAGCTGAGAAGAAAGTTAAGGTTGCAAAGTCAAGCAATCCAAAGATGGGAAATGTCAGAGCTAAAATTTCCTGTGTGACCTCAGTTAACCTCCCTTCAACACATCCATTCTGGTAGCTCTTTGTGAGATGGAGCACAATAAGCACAGAACTCAAATGAGTCTAAACCATCCGTACTCCTTCACTGCTGGTTGCCTAACCTGGTCAATGCTTGCATTTAGGAAAGTATAATAGTGAAACTAGTGGCTCACTGTGCTTTTACAAAGACTGCATCACCTCTGATCAATAGTATCCAACTCTTAGTTTCTGTAGTGGTGCATGGGAACAAGCCACAGCTTTGGTCAAGAGCATGTTCAACGCTCAGTTTTATGGCAGCAGTAGCATCCAACTCTCCTAAATTATTTCGCTCTTGAAAAGCCCAGCTGTGATTTGCATATGTTGCTTATCATTGAGAGGGATACTCCTGGTTGAGAACTGACACTCGGCTCCAGCTATCTCACATTGAGGTAAAAGTCCAATTTTCTTTGGTTTGAGAGAGCCTATGCTCCCTCTGGAACTGATTTCTTGTTGGCATCAACCTGCCTCTGTGAGTAACAGCTGAATTAGTACCCAGTGGGATCTCAACCCAGCAGAAACACAGCCCCTCTCAGAGGCAAAATCAGTGGGTAAGGCAATTATGTTACAAAAAAAAAAAAGAAAAAAGTGATGGTGCTTGATGATGGCATGCTCTTATTCAGACTGAAAGGGATGTATGGTAAAGTGCTGCTGCAGCCTACCTCCAGCACTGTTTATTTTGAGAGGAATAATGAAATGGTTATCACCTACCTGTAGATCCATCTACATCTGTAGATGATCCTTTCCAAGGCCCATCTATTCTTAGTAAGATGTACTTCCCCTATTTTTGTTGCTACAGTTTAAGCCCATTATGTTATCATCATACTGTGGAAGTAGGCCTGGATTCATCCCATCTAAACATTTAGCTCAGGGATTTACGAAATCATATTTACAAAACCACACATGGTGCTGAGAGTGTAGATGGAGGTTGACTCTCTCCTACAAGAAAGAACTAGGAGCCAGGTTCAAAACTAACGTAAACAATTTGCTCTTCATGCCATCTGAGTGACCCGTGGAACTTGTTTCTAAAGGATATTGAGGACTTTGTATAGTTTGTATAGGTTCAAAGGGAAACTGGACTCATTAACTGTTAAGTAGATGGGCAAGCTACATCAGACTATCTGAACCAAAAGCAATTGGAGGCTGAGAATAGCAAGAAAATATTTATGGTTGCCTTAGTACCTACACAGCTGTGCCTTTTGCTGCAGAGTATAGGGTACTTCGGCTGGGTACAGCAGTGGCATGAAGCAGTGTGGATGCCTTTGTCCATGGGGAGAGCAGGAGCTTTCAGGCTGTAGTGCATTTCCCAGGATAGTCTCTCAGTGAAGTGCTCAAAGGTTAAAGGAATGAATCCAGACTAAATCTTTTTCTTTTCTCTGCTGGATCAGTGATTGAGTGGTGCAAATATGATTTTTGTCAGGCATGCTGGTGACATATAAGCAGCAGCAAAAACCCACTAATGAGCATGGTATAAGATGCTATATTCCTCTGCTCCCTTAAATAGCTAGATTAACTGTGTGTTTTCATATATCCTGGAATGTGGTCAATGGCAAACCGGGGAGTGCACTGATCTTTAGTAAAACACTTCAGCAATTTACACAGGAATATTATGTGTAGCAAGTTCTAAAGTGTTTTTCTGCTGTATCCCATCCAAGTCATTTTTCACAGTGCATTTGGTCAGGAGTTATTAACTGCAAAGAGATTTAAGTGCCGAGGACTCTCTAGATCTAAACCAGTGCTTGTCATTCAAATGCCTCAGTGTGAATCAAGTACAAATGTGAATGTTCACAGCCAGTGCAGTTCATTTAGTAACAAGCATGCATTTAGCATTACACAAAACACAGCCTTCTGCTCCCTGACAGTCCCTTGCTTGTCCTGCTATTTTGAGGGAGAATGTTTATCCCTGATGGTGAACTTTAGAAGTATATTTTCTTTTAAAATATCAACCTATTCCTTTTCCATGTGTGTTTCAAAAATGTCTCTGACACTTTGGCTCGATACCCAGGTATTCCAACTGTTATTCTAAGATGGTGGAAATTAAAGTTCTGTTGACTTCACTGGAGCTTTGCCAGCTTTCCTCAGAGAAAGATTTGATTTCAGAATATGTTGTGGAGCCTAAACCTGACACACACACACTGCAGACGCGGTGGGTGCTGGGTAGTAGTTGCACTGATGCAAGTAGCTAGAGTCATTGGAGAAAGGGAATTCCACTGTGTAGCAACAGTTGTGCTTCCCACCTTTGATCTCATAGAGGAATGAAGTGCTCAAACTGTCTTTTGCAAAGGTGAAACTGTCTCAAATTGTCCTTTCCTGACCCACAATGATGTGCTAAAGGGTTAGGAGTATGGTCATGACTCCAGGTAGACTTATACAGCCTTGATCACTCTTAACCCAGGAGAACAGAGATTCAAACTTTGGCCTCCTGATTTCCCTGTTGGTGCCATAATCTCAGATCACTACAGCCTGAAATCTTCTTCTCACAGCACAGACCTGAAATAAAAATGCTTTGGCTTAGCCTTGGTAAAATTGAAATGCTGCTTTTCTCACGCTTTAAGAGTGAGTTAGTGCCCATAATCTTACCTGCTTTTCCTAACTGTATCATCTCTCCTATTAAAAGTTACTGTGTAACACCTGTAGTACTACTACCTCAAAATAATTAAAAATCCAATCTTAGCCCCAATTGTTCCAGCATACACAAAGCAGCAGAGCTAATGCAGGTTTAGTGTGCACAAGGACACCAGAACCTGAGCATATAAGTAATGAATCCATTTGTAAAGGTATCTACTGAGCTCCACAAATAAGTAGTTCTCAATCCTGACTTTATTTAGTTGTCTCTATACTTAATCCTGTTGTAGACATTGAAGTTAATGGTAAATCTCCCATGGATTTCAGTGTATGCAGGTTAGGGCCCTCATATATTAAGGGCTTATCATTGCAAATTTGCTGAAAGCACCAAACCCTCACAGCTCTCGTGCATCTCATCTTCGGTCCTGCAGAGACATCATAATACCATGCTTGTAATAGCTGAGTCATTCCCATGGCAACAAATGGAGTCAGAATCACAAGATTCTGACCTTACTGTGTGATAAAACAAGGAAGCTGGGCAGCAAAGACAGAAGATCATTAAACACAAATGCCTACAGACCCAGCATGTGGGTGGAAGAGAAGGAGTAGATAAAGACAAAATATATCTCCTTCTCTGGAGTTCTGTCCCCATGTAGATGTCCCTGTACCATTTTTTCTAATGCTGGAATCTGTTACCTGCAGAAAGCTCTCAGAGAGCAAGCATTAGGTTAATAATGTGAAATGGCTTTTCATTCATTCTTTCTTGAGGATAAACTTTGTAAAGCAATGCTGTTTTACAGCTCCTTCCAGTAGTTCTGAAAAAAAAAAAAAACAAACAACAAAAAAAACCACTTAATATTTCATCCAACTTCTTAGACGTGCATTAAGAGTCTTTGTTTCTGGGATCAGGGCAGTCAGTGACCTGCTCTGAATCAAATGCTGCAAAAGAATTGAAGTAGGAAAAACACCAGTGACTAATTGGCCATGTGGTTGTCTTAGGAAGCCAATGTCAAACCAGAGTGACAATAAGACACCTGCTTCCAGACTGTGGCAGGAACACAGATGAGACATACCTGGAAAAACCAACTATTTTGCACTAGTTTATAGGCAAAAGAAGATAAATGGGAAGATAGGTGTTGCAGATAGTGTGGCAATGAAATAATAGTTTCAAATTGAAGCAGCTATCAAAACTAATGCTAAAGGACTGATGGCTGTAAAGCTTAAAGTTCTGGGTGCTGCTATGAAGACTGGCACACCTTCTCAAAACCATGGCAGTGAAAGCTGGACTTCTGATTCCCAGGTTTGAGTTTGTGACTTCCAACCATAATGAACTATTGAACAGTCAGTTTCAAGATACTACCCTTTAACAACATCAACATGAAGTCTTACTACATCTTGGTATAAGAAAGAGCATAGTTTGAGTTGTCCCAAAGCAGAGGTATTTTTAATCTGATCTTCCACTGACAGAACTACACCTGCTAATACATACAAACAAACTTGTCTGTGGCTTCTGGAATCTGGAAAAGGCTTTTTTCCTTATAGATGGAGCACTACAATTGTCATATTGCCATATAATATGGATGCAGTAAGAATGTGAAACAACCTATGAAAAGAGAAGAAATACAGTGTAAACACATTGGTTTATACTGACACACAGGAGTCACTGCTTTGTAAACCAAGCCCAGAAAGCTCTGCCCAATAACTCCTGACAGTTCCAGTGTCCAATGATTTGAGCTTTCACTGGCCACAGCAAGCAAGCTACAACTCAGTTCCTGCAGGCCAGAAATGATAGAGCAAGCAGCTATTGTTCTGCTGCCTCTGCATCTGCCTGACAGTAATTAAATCTTATCAACATTTCAGTGTAAGGGAAGCAAACCAACTGCAGCAGAAGGAATTCACAGCACAACTGTCTTAGGATCTGTAACTGCCACTATGTATTTGCCCTCATAATTAAATCTATAAATATTTACATGGATATGCTGGAGACTGGGAAATTCAGAAAGCAGTAGAACACATCCTTTAAAAAATAGTAAATTCTGTAATTACCATCGTTCTGCTCCTTTACTGCTTAACTTTTCTCACAGATTATTCATGGTAATGTTGTAGCAAGACAGAGGCACTGTCAGTTAAATCAAGTATCCATTAGAGGTCGAAATTCCTAATTTTGCTGCAGCACTGATGTCACCTGAGGCTTGAACACAGTAAATTAACCTCCTCTTGTGGAACACATGGATCTCACTTTAGTGGATGTTCTACACTGATATTTGTAATATAGGTGGGTACCTAATGTTGCAGCCACAGTAAGTGTTCTGTGTTCCTGGTATAAATCTGTGTTTGATGAAATTAACGGATTTTCTAAGCCCTCTTTTTCAGGGCTTCCTTAAAGACACTTGACTTGGTTGGATTTCTTTTCTTTTTTTTTTTTTTTTTTTTTTTTNNGTTGGTGTTTTTTTTTTTTTTTTTTTTTTTTTTTTTTTTGTGAAACATATAGTTCAGGTCATTGACAGGAGATACCTGGGAACCTTACCAGTGGAAATCTCGCTTCTTTAATTAATCACTTGGGAATTCTGGAACCCTAAATATGTTCTCTCCTGGTCTCCTGGATGCTAATCCAGATTAGATTAATGATGTTAACTGAGCTACTGTAAATTTGCACTACTTGGCACACATTTTATGTGCTACTCTTGTTGCTGCTCAGCAATAAATTTGACTTTTGTTCTTCTTCACTGTTAGTATTTTGTTTTCTCTTATTCTCTTGCATCACATTAAAATTTAAGATGGGCCTAGTAGGATGTTAGAGGTACTGAGGCAGGCTGCACTGTAGGGTCTTTTTTCTGACCTCAAGTCTTGTAGACCTCAAAATCAGCATCCAAAGAGCACTTTGCAGCTGCGTTGTTGACTGTGAGCTGGATGAGCTTCAAACAAAGCTCCTTTCTGCTGAGAGAAGGCTTGGTTTCGCTCTTCCAGGCTTCACAACTCATTTTACTGACAGGAAAGTTGCTAATGCAGACCTTCTGTATCATTCACTGAATGTAGAGACCAGTTCACAGAATCAGAGAATGAATGTCGGAGGTTGGAAGAGACCTCTGGAGATCATTTAGTCCACACTGTCTGCCAGAGCAAGTTCATCTGGAGCAGGTTGCACAGGACAGCATCCAGGTGGGCTCTGAATGACTCGAGAGATGAAGACTATACCCTCTCTGAGCAGTCTGTTCCAGTGCTCTGCCATCCTTAACATAAAGAAGTTTCTTCTCATGTTTAAATGGAACTTCCTCTGTTTAGGTTTCTGTCCATTACCTCTTTTCCTGTTGCTGGGCACCTGTTGCTACAAAAAGACTGGCTTCATCCTCTTGACACTCACTGTATAAGTATTTACAAGCACTGATAAGATCCCCCTTCAGTCTTCTCCTCTCCAGGCTAAAAAGTCCCAAGTCCAACAGGCTTTCTTTGCAAGATAAGATGTTCATCTTGGTAGCCCTTTGTTTGTACTCTCTCAAGCAGTTCCCAGTCCTTCTTCCACCTGAGAGCCCAGAACAGGACACAGTACTCCAGATGGGGCCTGACTAGGGCAGAGTAGAAGAGGTGGAGAACATCCCTTGACCTGCTTGCCACACTCTTCTTGATTCATTCCAGGATACCATTGGCCCTTCTGGCCATAAGAGCATGTTACTGGCTCATGGTAATCCTTCTGTCTACCAGGACTTTCAGGTTGTTTTTCCACAGAGATGTTTTCCAGAAGGTGAGCCCCAACTTGTACTAATAGATGGGGTTATTCCTTATAGGTGTAGTACCCTACACTTGTCCTTGTTGAACTTCATAAGGTTATTTTGTGCCTTAAGTCTCCAGCCTGGCCAAGTCACACTGGATAGCAGCACAGCCTTCTGGTGTGTCAGCCATACTTCTCAGGTTTGTGTCATCAGTAAACTTGCTGGCAGTGCACTCTGTCCCTTAATCCAGGTCATTGATGACTATATTGAACAGGACTGGCCTCACTATTATCCCTGGGGGACACCACTTGTTACAGACCTCCAGCTAGACTTTGTGCTTTGAGCTCTATCTTTAAGCCAGTTTTCAGTCTGCCTCACTGTCCATTCATCTGACTCACGCTTCCTAAACTTGCCTATGAGGGTGCAGTTGGCAGCTTTGGCATGAGCATTTGTAACAGCCACTTTGTAACTCGAAAATGGACTGGGAGGCAATTATTTTCTTCTGCTAGAAAGTCAGCACTGCTTTCCTTCTAGAAGGCAACAGTTTGCAGCAGTGGATTCTTGAAGAGTGAGATACTCTCCTAAGAGACATTAAAGCACCACCTCTGGTCAGCTGCAGCATACAAAGCACCAAGTCTGGATCCTAGGGCAAGGATAACGTGGGTAGTTCTGCTGCTCTGCCTAGCAGCTCAATGTGTTTGAAGTGTACCTCCCCAGGTCTGCTTTTTATGAGTTGCATTTTGATTTTGTGTTTTTCAGAAGCGCCCTGGAAGTGTGTGCTCATTCCTACGTCGAGTGTGCTGGGTAGCACTACCATTGCAGCTACTTCTTTTGCTTTTGCTGCTTCTGGCCTTCATCCTACCCCTGGCAGACGACACCCACAGCTGCACACTGGCCAACAACTTTGCTCGGTCCTTCAACCTGATGCTGAGATACGAGCGCCCACCTCCTACCTAACTTCCTGGCATTCCTACAACTCCAAGTATTGTAGATTTTAGGACTTCTAACAAAACCATCAACTGGGTAGGTCATATAAATGCAACATAAGGTTAGACCACTTTAACCAGATATTTGAGCAAAATAAATAATTTAACAATATTTTATTATTTATGATGTGTATATAGAGATTGTGTATGTATGTGCATTTTATATATATATATAAAAAACCCACATATGTGGTCAAACTGGCATCCTCCACCTACTCGTCCACTGTTTAAGGATAATCCTCCAATGTTTCTATGTTTGTCAGCTCTCAGTAAGGGACACTGAGTAATGATATTGTAGTTTTATTTGCACGATTTTTAAAATCACATTCTAGTTGTTTACAACCAAAGTTAGGGCAAGCATGAGAAGATACAAACATGCAGCAGAGTGCAACCTGGAAAGCAGGTAAAGTAAAAGCATTTTTGATTGCAGAGGTTGACTTTCAGCCCAGGGAAAATGGATACTATTCTGTTTGAAATCTTGAGCTATACTTTCTGTTATCTGGATGCCAGACCTGCAGGAGGTAATGGAGGTGTTTCCACTGACTTCAATGGAAGTGGGCATCCTCAGTGGGAGTGGGCATCCTCTTTTATGTTTTACTGGATCTGTTTTCCAGATGCTGTGCTCTCCAGCCCATTTGAATCAGGACAAGTAGAATACAGTAGGAAAAAAAAAAATGGGAAAAGAGAATGTGTTTTTTTAACATCTCTAGCAGGAGAACTTGTAAAATCAAGTTATAATTTTATGAACAAATTTGTGAGCACTGAACAAAATGTCATATCTATGGTTTTGTATTGAAAAAGTAGTAGAGGTCTTTTGTTTTGGGGGTTTTATGTTGGTGGGTTTTGATGTCTAGCCTTTTTTTTGTTTTTGGGTTTTTTTAACTCTATAAAGAAACATTTGGTAGTATATCATAAAGGCTGAACAGTGAGATGCAGCCTGGCTCAGTGTTAGTGAGGCAAAAGTCAGAAGTACTTTGGAAAAAAGATCCCTTCCTAGGGTGTTTTTATATCAATGGTTTTTTAAACTGATATAAACTGATTGTATTAAAGACTGTCAGGCCTGGATTTCTGTGTAGTCTCAACTCTAGGAGGATGGCAAATTACCATTTATTTAGCTAATCTGATGGCTAATTTATGAAATCTTCAATTGTGTGCTTTAACATTGCCTTTTAACATAAACCCAGCTTTCTAATGTGGTGAAACCATTCTTAGTGGCGTTTTATCTAAATGGCTCATGAGAGAGAAAATAGTTCTAGAATGTGCCATTTCTGGGACATTCTCACCTTTTGGGTCACAATGGTAATCAGGCAACAAGAATTTAACCAAATAAATAGTTACTTTTTCCATCCTGGCTGTGCTGTGGGAAGAACTTGTCTTCTGGTGTGTTCCAAAACAATATTAAATCTGTTGTGCTGGTATAAATTATTTAGTAGCTGAGGGACTGAAGGAGGAAGTCAAACATTAATGAAACCATGCAAGTTTTGCTAAAAAAGCAAAATCGGGTAGAATAGGGAGGCATAGCTGCAAGGAGCCTATTATAGGCACAGAATGAGGGAGAACAAGGAGAGCTGAAAGAGGACTAGCTAAAAATAGAGAAGAGAGGTCTCCACTTTATTTGTACAACCTAAAAAAATGAGTCACAGTGAACAAAGAGGACAAGAGTAGAGACTCTGTGGAGGAATCATAGAACTGTAGAATGGCTTGGGCTGGAAGAGACCTTAAAGGTCATCTAGTTCCAAACCCCCTGCCAGGGACACCTTCCATTAGACCAAGTTGCTCGAGGCTTCATCCAGCCTGACCTTGAACACTTCTAGTGAGGGGACATCCACAGCCTCCCTGGGCAACCTGTTCCAGTGTCTCACCACCCTTACTGTAAAGAATTTCTTTTTATTATCTAATCTAAATCTGCCCTCCTCAAGCATAATTGCATTCACTCTGATCCTATCACACCAAGCCCTTGTCAAATATCCTGTTTCTAGCTTTCTTTTAGGCCCTGTTCAGGTACTGGAAGGCCACTCTACGGTCTCCACAAAGCTGCCTTTTCTTCAATCTGAACAACCCCAACTCTCATAGCTTGTACCCATAGAGGAGGTGGTCCAGCCCTCTGATCATCTTCATGGCCCTCCTCTGGACCCACTCCAACTGTTTGATATCCTTATGCCGGGGGCACCAGAACTGGATGCAGTACTCCCAGTAGGGTCTCACTGGAGCAGAATAGAAAAGGGAGAATTACATCCCTCATCTTGCTGGTTACAATTCTTTTGGTGCATCCCAGGACACAGTTGACCTTCTGGGCTGCAAGTGCACATTGCCAACTTATTGAATTTTTCAAGTGACACCCCCAAGTCCTTCTCCTCAAGATTTCTCTTGAGCCAGTCAATATTTGTGCTTAAGATAACCCTGACCTAGGTGTAGGACCATGCACTTGGCATTGTTGAACTTTATGAGGTTGTCTTGGGCTCACCACTCAAGTCTATCCAAGCCCTCCAAGTGCCTCCCACTGGAGGCATCCCTTCCCTCCAGTGTGTCAACCAGGCCACACAGCTTGGTGTCATCCACAAACTTGCTTGATCCTACTATCTGTATCATTGACAAAGATGTTAAACACAGGTTCCAGTACTGACCCTTGAGGGTCATTGGTCTCCATTTGGACATTGAGTCATTGAATGCAACTCTCTGAGTACAGCCATCCAGACAATTCCTTGTCCAGTGAGTGGTCCACCCCTCAAAGCCATGCTTTTCCACTTGGTGACCAGGACAGTGTCAAACACTTTACACAAGTCCAGGCAGATGACGTCAGTTGCTCTTCCCTTATGCACTGATGCTGTAACTGCAACACAGAAAAGCCACCAAGTTCATCAAGCATGATTTGCCCATGGTGAAGCCAGTCAGCTCTTCTTCATTTTCCATATACCTTAGCAAATCCTTCAGAAGTATCTGCTCCATGATCTCATGATCCTGCTAGGCACAGAGGCGAGACTAACTGGCAGCACGCACAGAGCTCACCTGCAGGAGATCATAGAATCATAGAATGTCAGGGGCTGGAAGTGACCTGAAAAGATCATCTGGTCCAGCCCCCCTGCCAGAGCAGGATTACCTACAGCAAATCACACTGGAATGCATCCAGACAGTTCTTGAATATCTCCAGAGAGGGAGACTCCACAACCTCCCTGGGCAGCCCAATCCAGTGCTCTGTCACCCTCACAGTGAAAAAATACTTCCTCAGGTTCACATGGAACCTCCTGTGCCTTAACTTCCACCCATTGCCCCTGTGGAGGAGTTTGTCTGCTTGGTAACAGAACTCCAAGAGCAGGTGAACAGGCTGAGAAGCATCAGGGAGTGTGAGTCAGAGATAGGCCAGTGGAGTCTCACCCTGCTTTCCCCAAAGCAGATTCAGCCATCAGAGCTCACAATAAGGGGGATTGGAAACAGGTCTTGCATGGTGAAGCAAACAACTCCCACCGCAACCTCCCACACATTCCCACTTGCCCCTGCATAACAGGTACAGTGCTCTGGTCTCTCAGGGACAGTCAAACAATGACAAAGATGGAAATATCCCCAGGCAACTAATAAAGGTAAGGCAGCCACTCAAAAAACAGGTATGAGGCTCTGGTTGGGAAAGACAAGCCAAACGAAGACATGGACGATGGGGAACCTATACCAGAGGCATGTCTACATTCACACTCTTTCTGATTTGGATGATTTTATGGGTTCACAGATGCATTTGACACCACAGGAGTATGCAGCTGGGGACAAAGGTTCTACGCAGAGGACCACAATAGAAGAACTGCATCACCACCTTGATTTTTCAGTGCTGTGACAGGTTTAAAATAAACACCAAATTAGAAACATACTTTTTCTGCTGGGTTTGCATTCAGTTTATTCTATAAGTCCCTTGTCTGTAATCTTGGAATTTTTTCCTTTACATCTCAGCAAATCCATTCTCATTAATTTAAGTAATATAAATATCTCACCTAAGTGATTAATCTTTCTACTTCTTTGTGATGGAAACTATCCAAAACACAGGATCTTACCTGTCCAAGACAGATGTGACATTTTTCTAAGAAAGGAAAAAGATATTAAAAAATCATAGAAGTCTGCTTAAAATGTGAGTACAAAATCTACTTTTTTTTTTTTTTAAGTCTTTTGTTGGTTTTGTTTTTTTGTCTTCTCTGAGAAGTTTGTGATACTGATTCCTCAAAGTGGGTATAAGTATTAATCAAGTGAGTTTTTGGAATAGTGAAAACTATTCCAAAAAAGTTCAGTTTCCGGGTGTTGTGGAAAGGGTAATTAATTACTGCGAGATGATATTTTTAAAATATTAATAGAATTTATTAATATTAAATATTCAGAACTGGCACCACTCTGATCACCAAAATGATAATAGTAACAGGTTCTTGCATCATTATGAAAAATATATTCAGGTTATAATAGGGTCTAAAAATAACTATTAAATATATATATTAATTGAACTCGACTAAACTGGCAGAGAAAGCTTTGTAGTCAGTGTACCACTTGCAGTCAGTGTACCGCTTGCTCTCTAGATGGACACAAGGAGCAACTTTCTGCTTATGGCAGAAGGCAATTAACAATTATTAGAGGCTTTTGGTATTTACTCACAAAAAAATATTATCTGACGGTACCCAAAGCTCGTGGCAGGGTTGCTGTCGGTAGCTGTTAGAGGCTTCAGAGTTTCCCCAGGCTTCTGGGCGCTGGAGAAAGGAGACAGATGATCTCTGACCTGTTCCTGGCTTTCTGGACAATTTGTGTTACCTCCAGGGCTTCTGTCTGGGCAGAAGGCTTTCAGGTGCAGGCAGATGTCGTGCGGTGTGCAGTCTGGGCACGGTGTCATGCTGGCTATGCAGGCCAAACGCATAGAGGTGTCAGAACCTCAGCTCAGGATGAGTGAGGCAGCAGGCATGGATGCAATAGCAGACACACCTTGTAATGGCAAAGTGCACCCTGTGCTCCCTGCTGATCGCCTTTTATGCAATACAACCCAAGACTAATGGGCCTTTGGCCACAGGATAGCCAATCAAATGGCAGTTATCCAAGATTTGACCATGTTGGGTGAAGCCATAGGCTTACTTTACCCTTTTCTGGGCAGAACACAGCCTTGCACAAGGCAACCCTG
>VWZE01015518.1:18296-43914 GCA_013396675.1 Eubucco bourcierii
AAAGGGGCAGAATCCCCTCCCTTGCCCTGCTGGCCACGCTTCTCTTGATACAACCTAGGACTCAGTTGGCTGTCTGAGCTGTTCTTTTTCCCTGTTAGCACAAAATCCCCAAAGCAGGTACTAGCTTACCTGCCCTGATCAGGATACTTACTAAAGTCAAACGTTTCAGTCTCAAAAGAAAGCTGCTAGCCCAATTAGTAAAAACACCTGATCACTGAGTAATTTAGAGACTTTCTGGAAAGACTTTCCACTTCTCTTTCATCTATTATCATCTAGGTGTTCAAGGTGGGTTTGGACGTGGCACTTGGTGCCGTGGTCTAGTCTTGAGGCCTGTGGTAACGGGTTGGACTTGATGATCTTTGAGGTCTCTTCCAACCTTGGTGATACTGTGATATTTTTGTTGAGGTAGTTGAAGACCTCAGAGAGATGAAATGTCTTCAGAAAAGGGCCACCACTAGCTAGGCAGATTGTGATCCTGCCATGCCAGAGGCAATAGTATGTACTTTTCAGGTGCTCTAGGTTCACCAAATTTTCCTCCATTGGCTCTCTTTTCCAGTATAAATAGGAAATGTTTTACTTTGTATGTGCATGCACATCTCATTAGCGCTAAAGAGATCTGAAGAGTTTGTGTACAGAAGTTGTTTTCAACCCTGTGGACAGGAGTATACACTGTCTCAGTTTCTCAAGACAAAAAACACAACTCAAAGCAAACAAAACCTTTTGGAATAACTGAAGATTACAGACTGAAATTAAACAGGAGAAATTGTTTTGTGTTTCAAGAAATGCTGATAGAAATACTCTAATAAACATACCTTTGGGAGACACCATAGGTGTCTTTCAGGTTATGGGTTACACTCTCTTAAGAATGCTTCTGGAGACTTCTTTGTCTGTTGGTCAGTTGCTAGTCTGCCACTGCAAACACATTTGCCTAATGTACTATATCAGCTTCTTCCAGAATCACCAGGGGCTGTCACAGATATTCTTAGTAGTTCTCAGGTCTTTGACCTACTCTGAGCCATTATGAGTTTATTGCCTTCATCTGTCTATCAGTGGTTAGCAACTCTCAGAAACCCGTTTATTAAAATAGTAAAGATAACATTGTACAGGCATCACAACCCATTCAAAGCCAGTCTTGGGGGTTTTTTTCCCCATGTTTAAGCATAATTATCTGTTGTTTATACTAAGTTATAAACAGATTAGTCAGAGGTGTTGGGTAACTGTGTGGAGTGTTTTATGCACAAGGCGTTTTGACTTGTACATTTAAGAGTTGTGGGTTCTTTTCACACTTGCTCAATGGTAAAACAAAGACTCTTGAATGTAGCATAATAATAATCTCTCTTACAGTTTATTTTTTTTTAATTACTTTTTGTCTATCCAGTTCAAAATACGGAGGTGTGTCTACCAGACAGATAGCAGTAGATCTGTAAAGAAAAGGAGTATCTATCAGGAATATACCAATGTGATGAAACTGCACAGGTGAAGGTGTAACATTCCAATGGAGGCAGCAGGAGACATTAGGTCTTCAAAATGCACCCTGATATCTTGATGCAAGAGATGATCATGTAAGTTTGGCATGATAAGAGGAATCCAGGAGTAGCGACGCTGGAACAAAGTTTTGCTCTCCAGCTCTGCCAAACAAAATTTTGACGGTGGCTGTCAGCACCGTGTAATTTCGCATCCCTGACTGTGAAAGGAGGCTTCCCTGAGAGTAATTCTTTCTAGAGGAGATTTGAGTCTTGAGAGTGCTCATTTCTTTTCGTTAAATATTGTCGTGGGTTTAAAGAGCCGACAGAGTAAAGCTCTCAAATCCATTGGAGAAAAAAACCAGGATTATATTTGCAGAGAGTGTTACAGATAGAAATTACAAAAGAGATACAGAATCCATAAGCGAACCCCCTGAATTTTTCCCCAACCCAAAAATAAATCTATCATCCCCAGTGCTCCAATATCCACACCCCACCCCCCTCCCGCCCCCAATGCCTCTGCCATACAAGAGGCCTAAGCACAGCCTCTGGAGGCCCCAAACCAGGCCTATGCTTACATGTTTGTCCCGATAACACAGCTTCTGCCCGTTACAAGGCTGGAAGGGGAGAAGAGGAGAACAAGCTGGCCTTGCTGTGAGCTTATTAAGAGATAGCAGAATTATGGGATTGAATAACAATCTTCCAGTCCCCAGAGGACTCCTTTTAACCTTATAGTTCCCAACCTGGGACAAATACAGAAGAAAGAGCTAAATCAAACCCTTAAGTGACAGATTAATGATAGATGGTAGGTATTGATGCTCCAGGCAAAGATGCAGGAAATGCTTCTCTAGATAACAAGATAGTCATGCAGGTCTCTGTTCAACCCTTAGGAATTAGCAATTTCTTACAGAGCAGAAGCAGGAGGCTTTCTGTGCATTTGCAAGTAAATGGTAGCTGTTGCTTTTAATCTTCTAGATTTTGGGGGTGTGCCTGTTCAGTGCCTTACTGAATGCTGTTGGCTTTCTAGCTTCACAGCTGTTCACAGCAGTAACTTCCACATCTTTCTTACCAGCTGTGTAGAAAAAGTTGTTCCTGGAACCATTTTGAATCAGAAAGCTCTTGTCTGAGGGCTAAGGGTTGTTTGATTTTCCTTCTTTGGCTCCCACTTGTTGAATCCAAGGAAGCAGAAAGCCCAGCACTACCCTACGCAGACAATGTTTTTTCTTTGCTTCTTTCATCAGAGCGGAAGAGATTTGGCTTTGTCTCCTTCCTAAAATAAATTACCCCAATCTTTTCTGTTTTTTTTTCATGTTACAATTCCTCCATGCCCTTGATAATTCCTATCACCTTTTCCATAACTGTTTCCAATGTCAGTTCGTTCTCCATATGTAGAGCAAAGACTCCTATTCCTGATGCAATACACTGAAATTCAATACATTTTCCCCCAGTTGCAGTTTCTGCACATGCTCTGCCTGTTTCTGCTGCCCTCCACGTCAGACAGCCTTCATCACTGTCTGAGGGGACTCTGGTCCTTGTCAGACATCTCTTAAAAATCTCTTGGTCATGTCCTACCATCATCTGCCTTGTGTTTGCTGAGAAACTGCCTTTAATATTCACATCTGCAGATGGGAGTTCAAGGGTATCGTTTAATAACCAATAATTAATAATGAAGGATTTTCCATTTACATTGCCCATAGCCTGAGCAGACCCTTTTCCTTTTCGTCTCTGTAAGCAGGTTTAGATGTGTAATCCAGCTGTGTGCAGAATATTGTCCCTCACTCAGCCAGTGAAGAGGGCTCACTTTCTGGTTTCAGCTGTCTTACCCTCACATTGTCACTGCATCTGTAAGTGCTCCATTGTACTCCTGGTCCCGGGGCTGGATGCTTCAGGGCCTGTGCCCCTGAGCTGCCAGGAGTATTTATACACCCTTGTAATCAAGGACTCTTTCTTCTTGAGCTGGGGGAAAATTTAAAATAGGGAAAAGGGTTGCTTTTAGTGAACTGATTTCACAACTCATTTGTCACGCCCGATAGCAAGCCTTTTTCCATCATCAAAACCTGTATGTTAAAAGGGGGAGGTGAATTTTGAGAGACTGGGAACTGAAGGCAGGCTGCAGTGCCACCCCATCCTCATCAGCACTCTGCTAGGAGGCCTCCAGATAGCATTCAGGGGTAGGAGCTATTATTTTTTCTGAAGTGACTCTCACCTACAAAATCAAATTCTTTCTTTTGTCTAGTCCAATAAGCACTGAACACCACAGACTTGGTTTCACTGCAGATACGAATGAATGCCGCTGTACGGTGCTTTGCATTGCCATGAAATGTATCTAAATGTATGTATTTATGTATGTATGTATGTATTATGTATGTATGTGTGTGTATATGTAATGGGGACTGTAATTATTGTTTTACTTAATGGTGACATTCCACTTCAATGTAACTTTCGAGTGCAGCTTAAAAAAGAGAAACTCTGTCTTAAAGGGAAGCTGGAAGAGTTCAGAGGTATGTGTTTTAGTAATTTTTAAGGAACTCAAAGTTAGAATATCAGCCTCTAAGATTAAAAGCACTCAAGGTGATTTTCCCATTACCTTCCCAGACCAGACCCTCTAAGAGTTTAACTTGGGAGTTCCTGAAGGTATCAAGGTGCTGCATGTACTAACTGTGCCAGCTTATGTTTTGTACATGTGCTTGACTGAAAGGCAAAAGGCACAGTCTTGTCCTGCTCCAAGAGTCTGATGGTCTCAGCAAATGTCTTCCTTTTGATCTGTGTCATACTTTCTTTTCTTTTTATTTAATTTGTGCTGACTAAGTTTATCAGGTGATTTCAGGAGGGCACATTCCACCTGCCCTGGCTCAGAGCTTCCCTTCCAGCAACATACCTTTTTCTCATTTGTTTACTTGGGTATACTGAACCACCGTGAAGCAATTGCACAAGCAATAATGTGGGTGTTGCATTTTCCTGCCATTGCCTTTTTGGAAGATGTAGCACTCCACTGAGATTAGTAAGTGGTAGGAGACCCAGAAGCTGTGTTGTTATTCACTAGCAATACAACCAATGTACAGTGCAGAAGGACCTGTCCTCACTTCGCAAAGCAACTGGCTGTTTTGGGCACAATTTAATTCACAAGGCTGGATTATAAACAGTCTTGGATCCCTTTACCAACACTCCATCAATCTTGTTTCTATTAGGTTTTGTGCTTTTGTTTAGTTTCAAGTTAGAAAAAAATTGAAAGAAATGTGTTAAGACTCCCACACAGGGTTAGTAAACATCCCATGTATTTCACAGAAAAAGGAGTTTACTCTCACATTGAACAGAATTAATAAGAAAATTTTAACAGATGTATTAAACAGTTGTTAAAAACAGACAGGACTGAAGCTTCTGCAATCAAATTGTTCTCTGCTTTTAATTTAAAAATCAGCAAATACTGAGGTATGTTTTGCAACCTCCTTTTAAAGTGACCTGGAACTAAAACGTGAATCCTCCCAAATGGGAAGTTTATCGATGCGGATGTACATTTCACTGGTATGTCCCACGTTAGATCACTCGCCTCTGGGCAGACAGGTAACCTAAGGCTGTTAACATGTTGTGAATGGTTTTAAATTCTTCAGAGCTCCTATCCATTTCCAAACGTTGGTAATGGAGTGAGGGGATCAGAAACCTTCCTGTGAACCTTGTGCATTTCGCATGTTGAAATCCTGGCTTGGATTCAGGTCTCCACCTCAGCTTCTTGTAAATGTTAACATCCAAGTAGAACAAAAACGTTCGAGGCAATTACAGCATGAACATCTCTTCTTGTTTATGTATAGTAGCTGATAGCAGAGTCTGTAATAATAATCTGTGTTTGTACATGTGCTGTTCAGTGTAACATCTGGATACAAAATACCTTTTAACTGTCACAAGGAAATAACTGGATTGATGTCACTTTTTGCCTGTATGAATATAATTACTTGCCTTGCAGGGACCAGTTCCACTTTTGTCATGGTATTTATGATTTTTAAATTCATTGTGATAAATTAGGCTCGTTTCTAACATAAACAACGCTGGAGCCAAGCAGCTGTCTCTGTACATGTGCATGTTATCACAGCTGATATCAAGTCCAAGTCAGACTCCTTGTCTTGCTTGGACCTTTCCTTAACCTTTCTGGCTTCTTCAGGGAAATGTGGACTAGTCTATTTTCTTAATATAAAATATAATTTTTGGAAAAGTCCAACTAATTTTTTTAATCCTTTCTTTTTACACTTAAGGATTCAGAAAGACTGTAACAATCATATTTTTCTATGCTGCCAAGTGCTTGTGTTCAGAAATTATATATATATATATATATATTTTATTCTACAGAGTTCCATGTAGTTTTGAAATTCCTTGTTTTCATTTATACCCTTCTATTTGTTGGAATTATATCAAAGAGCTGTAAGCTTCTGTATACTGACCGTATGAAACTGTATAAAAATGTAGCTGTGTAAAAATTCTGGCGTTGTTTTTTATTGGAATTGTTAGAGATATCTCATCCTTAGTGTTACCCCATGCAAGATGCATGCAAAGAAATCAGGTCATTGTTTGGAAAGGCTGGACAGTGTTACATGACACTTTCTAAAAACTCTCAACTGAAGGTCAGGAGAGTTTACCCGAGAAATGGTGCCATTTGGGAGCCTTTTTCTATCATTTATTCACACTCTTTATATACTGGGAAATACTGAAAATAAGAGCCTATGATGTGTGAATAACAGTGATAGAATAAAGCAATTTCTAATGAAGAATGAGGCCTTTTAACCAGTTAAAAGGCTATATTTGAGGACAACCTTTTGCATTTTCTGCACTGTGTACTCCTTCTGTACATTCTGGACCTATCCAGAAAGCTGCAGTGAAATATTGCAGAAAATAGCCTCATTTCATTCTTCAGAGCAGCACTTAGAGTAACTCACAACCTTGGCTTCTCTACATCTGTGAAGCAGAGGCCCTTGCTTAGTGCCTCTGCTGTGGTGTAACATGGAAGGATTCTGCTCTTTGCCTGGAAAATGGTCTGCATTGCTCAGCCTTGTCAGAAGTGTAGTATTTTCTCCAATTAAAAAAAAAAAAAAATCTGATTCCTCAAGACTCATCTGGGAGTTAAAGGGCAGCTTGGATCCTCTGTGATCAGGCCACATTATTCCAGACGTTTATCCCTTGATGACAAACAAAATATTGATGTGGCTTAGCTGTTTGCAAGTAGGATAAAGAGACAGGAAATTCCTCAGCCCAGGCTCTAGCCCTGGGCCTGTTCTGTGATATATATATATTTTTTATTTTAAAGAACTTTAAATTTATTCTGTGGTGTGGTTTCACACTTTTGCTGTACTTATTTCTCACCGTCA
This sequence comes from Eubucco bourcierii, assembly GCA_013396675.1. Taxonomy (NCBI): domain Eukaryota; kingdom Metazoa; phylum Chordata; class Aves; order Piciformes; family Ramphastidae; genus Eubucco; species Eubucco bourcierii. The sequence goes on from VWZE01015518.1 coordinate 25,111, forward strand.
TATTTGGGCTGACCTAGAAACATCCAGAATATGTGAAGCAAGGATAAAATTTGCTGCTGCCTGCCTCTCTGCTCATGTGCCACTGGAAGCAGGTTGTGCTGAATGTACCTACTTCACTCCAGCCCTGGAAGATTTAATAGAAAATGTCAGTTTTCTATGACTGCACAATTATTTGAATAGACTTCTACAGGACACAAAGTAAACGTGAATTTGCTAAAGCATATTAGGATCCAGTAAGATTACTTAGAGTGTTGGCTTCTACTACTCTGTGTGGGATTTCCCTCAATCCCAAACCAGCTAAGACAAAAGGCAATTTTTTGAGAACCTCAGATTTTTTGCTAATGCAAATCACACATGGTGAGCAAGCAGTGTATTAGTTTAACCACTGTTGAGTTCTCCAAAGAGTAATTACTGCAGCGTATATGTGCAGATGCACAACTTTCATTAGTATCCAAGCATCTTATTAGCAACTTGCAGTTGCTGATTTCTTTCCTGAATCTTTATGAGAAAGACTGCCAGGATCTCTGACATTAAAGGGCTCCATAAGCAGTTACTGCTTCAGGAGCACTGCTACAATTTTTTGGTGAGCCTGTGGACTAGGTTACCTGTTGCTTTTATGAGCACACTGAGCTTTATCCAGAGTCTTTGACTTTCCTCAGTTATTTGGACCATGTAGTCCTGTGCTTTCCTATGAGCTCTTAACCACCAAGCCCTCACAAGTACAAATGCAAACACTTTAGCTTACCATACCTGTGTCCAGATCAGAGCAGCAGCTCAAACGCAGAGAAGAATGGGGTAAAAGAAGCCCAGAACTGTATGAAGAGCAGACTATGATGACAGTTACATTTCCATAAGAGCTAGAATCAGTGCACAAAAGAAACTTCTGTTCTTACCTTTTTGTTTGTTTTTTTTTCTTTTTTGTTTCCCCCTTTGAAATGCATTTTTTTCATCTTGCAGCTTATTTTTCATGGAGCCAGAAAGTAAGCTTCTTTGTGTATATCATGCCTTTTCTTCTGGAACCAGCAAAGAAGTCTGGGATGTGACTTTGTCACAGACACTGTATATAGACCAGGAAAGGCTGTTGTCAGGCACAGGGAGGAGAAAAAAAGTGCCAAAGAGCAGGTAAAACAGCTTATACTTGGATGACAAATTCTACTGACCAGCTTCAGGCTGTAGAGCTGATGAGTAAGAGTTAAGACAGTCAATGAGAATTACTGTAAACACTTTTAGAGGACAGTGAAATACTCTGGGCAGCTCTAAATCTCTTCAGTCAGATAGCAGAGAAACACCTGGTTTAGATAGCAACCCTGCTGCTTGAGGATGGAGGATCTGTTTAGGCTGTAACAGCAAAAGGTGACAAGTTCAATAAATAAGAGTAATAGGGTAAGACTCTCAAGTGAAGTAAATCTGTGTAGCTTCATTGAAGCTGTTGGAACTAAGTCAATTTACAGCAGTAAGAGTCTGGCTTGTAGTCAACAGGGATTCTACAGAAAGCTTAAAACCTCTCCATTTAGAGAGTTCTCCTCTGCCTTATGCCTGTGCACTAAATTGTACTGCACAAAAATCCTCACCAGGATAAAGGAGTCATTTTGGATATGAATGTTCATTATATGCTTAGGTAAATTAAAGGGGAAAAAATGCGTCACTAGCAAAGTCTTAAGTAAAAAAAGGATGGATCAAGGTTACAAAGTGAGAACTATTTGACTTAAATCAATCTCAGCCCTAGACTGGCAACGGGGAGTAGTTTTCCATGGAAAAGGGCTGATGGTGTGCTGATGATCAGCGTGGAAGCTGAGCAGTAGAGCCAGGAGAGATTAAAACTGCTGAGGGACTGAGATTTTTTTCTAGGTTAATATTTCAAGCTTTCTAATCATCATTCTGTGACATCGCATGAATGCAGCCTTGGTTTCCAACTGCAGAAAAACACTCAGATGAACACATTGCTGGAGCAAATGAAACTGAAGGCTCATCCGGTTTTACCATAGCACTCGTGGTATTAAGAAGGATTGTAATATAATCCTCTTCAATGAATAACCCTAACAGATGTTATCAGGGTTGCTCTGTATGAGTCGTGGACCTCTTGCTAGAACTCCCTCTGTGGAAGTCCAGTTCATAAATTGTCCTAATGGGCTGCCTGCCTCGTCCCACTGCTGCAGCAGCATGAAAGGGAGGTGGTTACCAGCAGCCTTGAAAGCCACCATTATTCCCATCTGGTTTGCATTACAATACTGCTAAATATTTCATGCTTTTTGTTTTACAAACAAATAAAAGCAAAAGTAATCTTTTTGTTTAATGTTTCTTGATTGACATTTCAGTGGAGAAAAGAAGTTTGGAGTTTGTTTTGATTTTTTTTTTTCCCCCCTTTACTTCAGATCTCGACATGGCTCTGCAAAAGCTTTTAATGGAAGATAGAGTAGATCCCCATCAACTTTTCTGGTGGGCTTTTTATGGCACCACTGATACAGTAACAGATACAGGGGGAAACCAGATGATGAATGTGCTGTTCAATCAGCTGGGATTTCTTTGCTTGCGAGAAGATAACTCGATGAAGTGCAAACAGAGACAGGGAGCAGACGCTGACTGCTTGTCAGCTATATACAGAACTATCTCTGGCTGGGACTGCTGGAAAACACAGCAGCTATTAGTACCCCTGTGCCCTTTCACAGTGCCCTGTCAGAGAGTCCCCAAGCACTGCAGCAAGAGCCATCCATTAAACTGCAGAACAGCGAGTCTTTAATCACCCCCCACTTCACAGGGAGGGGGAACAGCAGCCTGGAAGAATTCAGCCAGCATTTTAACCTCCTGCTTCCCTAAACTCCTGATGAAGTGGACGAGGGGACACATTCCCATAGGTGTTTAGCAGCTCCTGCAGTGGGTGATGCTTCTGACCCAGCAGGACACAGACAGCTGACCTCTGCACAGGAACCTTCATCGATGGAATGTTGGGAGTCAGGAGCCCTCATGGAATGTGCAGTCTCCCCTCAGGTGCCCACCTGTGAAAATGCTGAAGATTTTGAGTGGTTTCCTTCCAAGCCAAGTCAAGTTCCAGGACAGAGCTGGGCCTCTCAGCTGACATTTCTCTGCTCAAACAGCAGCATCAGCTGCTTAATCTGCCATTTGGACAAATATCTTCTTTAAGATGCCTACTGGGCTGTGTTAGCCATGAGACCTAATTGCAGTGTGAGATGAAAGGTAGGAAATGTCACTCAGAAAGGGCTAAATATTGAGAAAAGGTAAATACTTAATCTCTCATCCTGTTGTAGCTTGGCTGTGCAACAGGGTCGCAGTGTGTCAGTGTGGATGGTTAAATCACAGCACAATGTTTGACCATGCAATAATATTTTTGTATCACATTGCTCAAACAGAAACAAGTTTGTCCAATTCACTTTTGAGGAGAATCCTCTACAGTTACTGTGGGATGAATTTTATCTCATTGGCTGCCGCATCAATAATCCCATCCCTTCATACCCACTGGCCTGAAATCAGAGGCAAAAGTGAGCCTTGGGAACCAACCTTAGTTTTTGCCTGCAAATGGACTTTATGACTTTCCTGAACAAGACACTCAAGCAGTTAGACTGTATGCTGCTTCCTGTATTACAGTTCTCATTTTTTCTAGCATTTTCCTCCTGAGAATCTCAAGACATGCTGCCAGGTTTAATTAATTCTCAGCGGTCATCTGTGAATTAAGTTCTTTTTGCTAATTACAGCCAAAATAATATTGCCAGAGCAGAAGATTGTGATTCTTGAGCATCTCTGCAACAGCACACCGTAGTTTCACTCAGGATTGTAAAAATAAATTGCAACTTGTAATTGCCACAGTTCCTTGCATTCAATCATTTTCATTGTGGAGTTGGACATTCCACTTAAAAAAATTTCAAATCCAGCAATAGTAAATGCCGAGTCATAAAAGCTTAGGAAATGGGTCAAATCCAGAGTGCAAGGCAGCATTACAGTGTCTGATCTTCTGTCTCTGATAATACCCTCACAAGACAAGAGTCTCTCTCTCTCTACTTTTCTTTTTTTTTTTTTCATTTCTGAACAAATGAATTGCAGCATGCATGAAATCTCCAGAGGCCATCTGTGACTGTAATTCATTTACCCACCGTATTATGGAACAGATTTTCCAGTGAGTTCAAAACTCGGGAAAGGAGGGGGAAGGGAATAGTATGATGAGAAGGATCTGTGATCCGTATCTAAAAATAAAAATATTATTCAATTGTCATAGTTGATGGATAAAGTGTCTGACACACCGAGCAAATCCATGGCAACTAGATAAATATGTTTAAAACATTTAATTTTGATACATTAAGAATGAGTTTGAGCAGGGGCTTATCGACACTGAAATTAAGCAGACATTTCTAAGTTCCTAAAAGCCTCTGATTTTGTTTAGCTTGGAAGAAATTTTGCTGTAGATAATGTAGAAGTGTAAGGGGAAGTTGGCCTTGGTATGCAAAGGAGCAGCTCTGACAGGTCAGAACTAGCAATTACCTTTCTTCTGCATGTTACTTTCCAAGTGCCAGCAGCCCCCACCTGATTTGCATTAGACCACATAAGGCCCCTCGGCAAACTTACAGACCCTTGGATTCTGCTTTTGAATTGGAATTAGTACATTCATTTATGACCTTAGCTGCTACAAAAATATTTTTCTATATAGAGCACTTTCAATGTTTCTGTAGTGCTGTTAACATTCAGTAATTAGTTACACATCCTCTTAAAAAACCAGTTGGTTATGTGGTTGTAAGTATCACATCTCCTCCCTGAGTGATTCCAAGGATGTTACCAAAGTTACAGCAGGAATGAATTCAGCCCATGGTGGCAGGGTTAGTGTTTATACTGCATGTCCTGTTGGCACCCACTGAAGGATTTTATGTTCTGCACTGGATCCTGCATTTCATTATCAAGTGACACTATGTAGAAGAGAGACATGATGAAAACTTATAAAAGTTGTTTTCTGTATACAGCTGTCCAAGAGTTATGGCTGAAGGAAGAAAACATTCACTTCCAAGCAGTAGTTAGGGGGCTGCATCTGAGCAGAGATGAATGGAAAGGAAGGTAAGAGGTGTGACACCCAGGAAGAGCAGTTGAATTTGCCGTCATTCTGAAATCAATGAAAGGTGCTGCATCAAGCCTTTTACCTGTGGCCCTTGCCACTTGTAAGCACCAGTGACAACATTTTCCTCATAACATATCAGGCCCTGAAATACCTTTCTTCTGAGCCAGTGTAGAAGTGAGTGGTGGGGTTGATAAGTCTGGAGGATAGGATGCCATACAAAGAGACCTGGACAGGCTGGAGAACTGGGCTGAGGAGAATCTCATGTGGCTCAATAAAGCAAAGTGCAAGGTCCTGCACATAGGTCAGATGCAGACTGGGAGATGATGAAATTTAGAACAGTCCTGCAGAAAAGGACTTGGGGATACTGGTGGACAAGAAGCCGGATGCGAGCCAACAACACGCACTTGCAACCCAGAGATGACCTATTATCTCCTGGGCTGCATCAAAAGAAGGGTGGCCAGCAGATCAAGAGAGGTGATTCTACCACTCTGCTCTGACAGTCTTGGAATACTGTATGCAGCTATGGGACCCCCATGACAAGAGGGACATAGACCTGCTGGAGGGTAGATTTAAGTTGGACATTAGAAGGAAGTTCTTTATAATGAAAGTGGTCAAATATTGGAACAGGTTGCCCAGGGATGTAGTTGAGGCTCCATCTCTGGAGACATTCAAGATCGGATTTGATGTGGCCCTGGGTGGCCTGATCTAATTGGAGGTGTTCCTATTCACTGCAGGATAGTTTGGACAACATGATATTTGGACAAGATCATATTTGAGGGTCCCTTTCAACCTGATGCAGTCTATGAATCCGTGAAGACAATGCACGCAGCCATCGTATCTTCCCTCCTCTTCAAAAGACTGCAGATGCACTCATCTCACCTAACTCACATGAGTGCTGTGGGGCACAAACTGAGAAGGCACTTGGGAACAGCAGGTACAGCTGAACGGTAACAGCACAGCTTCCAGCCTTTGGATAAGGATTGGAAGGATTCACAGTTCTTCAGTTGTGCAAAGGAAGCCAAGTGTGTTTGCTTGGGGATTGACTGTAGCCTAATACTGCTAATACTGCTACATCACTGCTTTCAACATGACCATCACAGCCCGTTAAGGATGAAGAGGCTGCAGGTTGTATTTCTTTTTCGCTCATGCCTTCACATCTATAGCAGATAAAGTCCTTTGCAGAGTGCCCATAGTGCTGAGTGTAGCTTTTGACTGGAATTACTCCATACTGGCAAAACATTCAGTTAGGGGACATGGTTTATACCAGCAAAACTGCATCGATTTGGCAACATTATCGATTTTTCCAGTGAAGAACTAAGACATACTGTCAGAAATATGCTTTTACTGGTGCAACCACATCCACAGAAGAGCTTTTTTTGGCCATATATATATATATATACATGTACATAGACACCATAATATTCATGATCAGCAACATTTGTGGTGCTGGGTTTGTCTTAGTGAATACAAACACTGTGCAAGAGGTTAGCAAGGTTAGTAAGTAAGACTAGTTTAGGCTTCTTGCTGTCTCAGCTCTGCTTGTTACTCTTCAAATAACTAGGGAAGATGACAAGAAATGTCACTGCTTTGGCATCATTGCTTAGCTTACACAGAGTGGCATTTGGTCCCAGAAAACCAAAAAGTCAAGGAAAAACAAAATTTACTCAAACCCCAAACTGTCAAAGGGAAACCCAAGGCCAAAATAAAGATGCAGCAGCAAGGTTAAAAAGTAAAATAATAGCATTTACATATGGAAAAAAAAAAAAGCTAAATGACAAATGAAGTGACAGCTTTCAAAAGGAAAGTAGGCTGAGCTGCAGATGGAAATGCTGCAGTAGAGGGAAGAGGAGGGAGCCGACAGGGAGCAGGAGCATTCAGGAAGGAGGAGGATCCAGGCGATGCCGAGCACAGCGCTGGCCCAGTGGGAGGGTGACACAGAGGTAACAGCTTAATGCCACCACAGGCATTTCACAGAGGCACCAGACAGGGCTGAGATATCTGTCTGGGTCATGGGTGTCCTCCAGTCACTAGGAAAGCTGAGGTGAAACCCTGCTGCCCTCAGGAAATCACTGCCCAAACCTCTTTGGCTTTCACTGATTTCGCAGTGCAATGGTGATTTCACACCCTGGGAATCTCACTCACAGAAGTGAGAGGAATTTGGGAAGACCTGATGTTTTCTGTGGTCAGCTGTGGGCACCTGACTTGCAAGCAATCCACATCAGGCAGGACTACAGGCTGGAGTGAAGGCACACGCTCAGTCACAACCATGTGCCCCACTGGTTCCCCTGCTGTTGACAGGGGATGCCAGTGCCACCTTCCACCCATCTCAGAGAGCCAAGATGTGGCGAGACCTTCAGGAGCAGATATGGAAAAATGGGATAATCAGGACTCCACAGTGCTTCCTCCAAGTCTGACAAATTTGAGTGGCAGCTACACGCCTTGAAGCGGTGCTGGGTGTCTCAAAGGACTTAATAACACTTAAATAACACTTAAATAACATTTAACACAACACTTAAATAACATTTCCAATCAGAAGTCAAGTTGCTCATGGTACAAAATTCCAAGTTGATCTTCTTCAGTTGTTGCTGTCTCACTGTGTTTGGCATCCTAACTCTTTTGGCAGCCAGCCAGGGGAAAAGTGTTCCTGGTGCAGGAGGATGCCCAATGCCCCACAGACGAGTCCCATAACCTCAGCCCCATGCACTGCTGGCAGGCAGGCTGGCAAGGAACCAACAAGGCTGGTCTCCATCAGACTTTTGGCAGAATTAACCCATACCCATAGAATCCTTATAACCAGATTTTTTTTTAATGCTTCCATTTTCCCTCCAAAACCATCTTGATAGTGTTGTACTGCAAGGATGAACCTTCTGACCTCAGCTTGCTTCTGACCATGCCTACTGCCAGACAACACCCACACACTCTGCCTCTGCCTCTTGGGCTGTCACTAGCCTCCTCGGATGGTCTTAGCCTTTCCTTCAACCCTTTCCATGAGGTGCTGCCTGCCAGCAGCACAATCCTCTCCAGAAACCACTTGGCAAAGCTTGAGAAAAGCTAGAGGGAAGGAGTTTTGGAGAGTAAAGTTAAATTTCGGCTTGAATGCAATTAACCTGCGTCCCTGCTGTGCTGGAAAGGCAGCTGGGGAGTTTGAGTATCTCCTTTTGCTTCAGAACAGTCCTGAAACCTAAGCTTTCATCCCAAGATGAACCAGCTTGCCCACTTTTGTCTTCCTGGCACCAAAGTTTGAGGAGAGCTGTTCCTGCTCTCTTCTACACAGTACCCCCTCTAATAGTGTCCTTGCTTTGGCAGAGTCATTTTTACAGTATTTTAACCACTAGTCATCTGCCTCAGTTTTGCTACCGGAGAAGCTAAATGCAGCAATTAGAACTGGCACAGTGCCACAATATTTTGTAGTGTTTGGCAGCCCTGTCTCTTACCTGCCCAATGAAGAGAAGCATGTTAGCAGGGGTGATGCAGACAGAAATGCCCAGTGTGTGCATTGGTGGGTGATTCTTCCAGGAGAGCGAAAAGGACTTTAATTTCTGATGACAGAGAACAGAGTCAATAGAAGACAACTGGTGTTAAGCAGGAGGAGAAATCCAGACACTTTCCTTGGTGCCATTTTCCTCCCAGCCTTTGAATATGGAAATCCACATCCTGGAGAGCTGTTTTGAATCAAGCTGGTAATCCAAGTAGCAGATGCTACTGTGAGCACTGGCTTCGTGCTACCAGTATCTGGAACTGGATGTTGCATTGCTCTGGATGATTTTGCCTGAGTTTGAGGAAAACCTTGAGTTCAAGAAAAATTGACACTCACTGTTTTAGGGCACAAGCAGCTCTTACTTGCATTTATGCAAATCTATTGATTTAACAGAAGAAAACCAGAATATTTCTACAGCCCCCCAAAAGTATCTAACATCTAACAGAAATCAGACTGACCATGCTGACCGCTCTCTGCTCAGACAAGTGCAAGTAAAAGTGCTAGAAGATGGCAGAAAAAGAACCACTTCTATTTTAAAACCTGTTCATGTCAGCATCTTACTTATGAGGAGCCTGGGTGTCCAGAGGAAACCTGGGCAGTTTCATAAGCAGAAAAGTCCATAAGGTTTATGAGCCAGGGCCACCTCTCTGGGAGCCCCTCACAGGCAGGCATATTCCCACAGTGCTGGGTATTCACTCAGCAGGAAGGTGCCAAATGGCAGTGGTTGGGACTGGGCTACAGCAGAACGAGAGATTATACAATTTTTAAAAATTTTTTTTTTTTGGGTGGGGCGTGGGGGTTGGCTAACAGGACCATCCTTGGAAAGCCCATATTGATGGAAACAAGTCTATAGCTCTGTTATGGGAACTGTTATGGGAAACTCTTTGTGTGTGCATACACACGTGAGGCTTCTCAAGGGAAGGCAGCAGGCCGCATTTCCTTTGCCCCTTTCATACCATGTCCTGAAACATATGTGTTTAAATTCCATCACATAGTGTAAAACCACTTTTGTTTCAACTGGTCAAAACCAGCTGCTAGCTCTTCTTTTGTTTGAAATACCTAAGCAAAACAGTGTTTACTTTAATTCTCAAGAGTGTCACAGATAATCTGTGGAATGGAGTCCTCATTTTCCGCGCACTTTGAAACCACTGTTACACACAGCTGCTGGTAGTACAAAAAATGAAATCAAGTTGCTCAGCTGAGACAAAAGCAGATAAAAGTTCTGTGTATGTTTTTGTGCAAGGGAAAAAAAAAAGAAAGAAAAGAAGAAAAGAAATAAAGAGGAAGGGACAAGAATAATCTTATTTTAAAGGAAATGTGAGGATTTTAGAGAATCACAGGAGGATAAAAGAATCTGAAATCTGCCAGTAAAGAGGGATATGTTGCCTTCCTGAAGCTTGGGGATCTAATTGTTCTTCATTATACAGCAACTATTGAAGAACATAAATGACTCTGTAGACTCACTACACGTTCCTGCCAAAAAACGTATCCATTATCAAGTAATACATTTTCTGCTTGTGTAGCTCCAGTGTGCTCTTTGGAAAAACAGGTACATTCTCTTCTGACTCCCTTATCGCATTTCAGGATGCCTTGAGTCATGACACTCTGCTTATTCAGTAGATCATGTCAAATTTACTTCAGTAAGCAAAACTTACAGTTCTTAGGGAGTTGCTCTCCTGTTTGGCAGTGAGGGAAGTGTTGGGCTTGCTCCTTCTATCACTAAAATACATTTGAGGTTTGCTATTGGTTTCATGAAGGCCATGAAGGCACAAAACAATACTTCTTGAGACTAAGTCTCTCTGGAGCTATGCTAATTTACACCATCTTAAGTGTCTTTTTACAGCTAAAAGAAAAATCTGTGTTTGAGACAAACACATCGATAAGTTAAAACTAACTTTAAAATCTACCATAGTTCAAATCACCCTGGCTGGCTGTATTGCTATGCAGGTGGTGTATGATGTATAATTATGGCCTCTGACAGGAAATAACTTCGGATTTGTCAGACAAAAATAATTATTCATTTTAAAAAACTCAAATACAAGAAGCCATTTGAAATGGTGCAGCTGCACCCCAGTATCTTCAGAGGACAGTCAGTGCCAGCCCTTCCTCTTGAACTGTTCACAGCAGCACCCCAGAGCCATGCTCGTTGGCTCGATGACCATGGACCATCACAACAGGTTGATCACACCGAGGACCACACAGTGGGAATGGTGCTGAAAAATGTAGCACTACAAATGCATTTTTGAGGCCCAACTTCAGGTAAGTATGTTGACCTCTGCTGCCTAAACCTGAATTAGAGAGCCTTGCTTGGTGATAGAATAAGTGCAATAATACCAAAATTTTTCTTAAGAGTTGTGCTGGTTTGAGGTTAATTGGAATATTTTAATGAAAAAAAAAATAGACTACAGGCTAAGTGAAAAGTGAACAATGGTGATGTCTACTTCACTCATAGGTTTGCTGAGATGTGTAAGAACAAGAACACAAACCTAGGTGACACAGAGTCTCTTGGTCTCTCTGGGAGCCAGTGGGTCTTCTCTCTGCTGAGTAACCTAACTAACCACTCTACTTCTAACCCCTCTGGTCAATCCTCCAAACTCACCTTGCATGTAAGCCAGACCCTGGGGTAAGGTAGAGGGGTGGGAAGAAGATGGAAAGGTGGTTGGGAGCCCCTCCTGGGGACTCCGATTTCTGGGAGTGGAGTTGTGTTTCTGTATTAGCTTTAACTTGTATATTTCTGTAAATATTCCTGTGTATTGTGTAAATATCTGCTTGTACATTGTGCTAAGCTGTAAACAGAGCTTCCTTAACTTCCAGCTGGCTGAGTCTAGTTTGGGTGATTTTACAAAGTGTGTGTGGGGTGGGGGGCAGGGAACTCCCAAACTATCACAAGAGTGAAAAAATATCCACTATTTTTGGCTTAGAGAGTGAACCTTTTATTTGCTCAAAATAACTCATAAATGTGAGTTGTGTCCTTCAGAATTTAGCTACTTGGTTTCATTTAAGAAAACTTGAAATCACTATTTTTAATGTGTCCCACATTGTACTTGACCATAATGGTACTTGAGCTTTTATTGTTATTGTAAGATATCCAGACATTTTAGTCCCATGGGGAATGAAATGCCAACCCTCCTTGTATGATGTATCTTCTATCTGAAGATTTGCTGTAAGAGGGGGAAAGGGTTTGCAATAAAAGAGTCATAGAAATGCAGAAAATTGTTCTGATTTATTTTTTTAAAGATGTTTCTTGTTAGGACCTGTCAGTTATCAGAGCCTTCCCTGTGTGCCGAAACACTGAGTGTCCCACATTCACAGTGGGGTCATTAGTGGCCATCCCATGCACTCCATGCCTGCAGAGGAGGGTACATTATCTCTGTTATTCCATGGTTTCCCTAAATCCTGATGCAAGACAAATATCGCATGTGCTCAGGAGAGCAGCCCTGAGAAAAAGACCTGGGAGTCTGGATTGATGAAAAGCTCAACATGAGCCTGTAGTGTGCACATGCAGCCCAGACAGCAACCGAGTCCTGGGCTGCATCAAGAGCAGTGTGGCCAGCAGGGCAAGGGAGGGGATTCTGCCCTTTTACTCTGCTCTTGTCAGACCCCACCTGGAGTACTGTGTGCAGTTCTGGAGCCCTCAGCACAGGAAGGACATGGAAGTGTTGGAGTGGGTCCAGAGGAGGGCCACAAAGATGATCAGAGGACTGGAGCAGCTCTGCTATGAGGACAGACTGAGAGAGTTGGGGCTCTTCAGCCTGGAGAAGAGAAGGCTTTGAGGAGACCTTGTAGTAGCCTGCCAATATTTGAAGGGGGCCTACAGGAAGGCTGGGGAGGGATTATTTACAAGGTCTTGTAATGACAGGACAAGGGGCAATGGGTTTAAATTGGCAGAGGGAAGATTTAGACTGGATGTTAAGAGGAAGTTCTTTCCAGTGAGGGTGGTGAGGCACTGGCACAGATTGCTCAGGGAGGTCGTGGATGCTCCCTCCCTGGAGGTGTTCAAGGCCAGGTTGGATGAGGCCTTGAGTGAGCTGTACTAGTGGGAGGTGTCCCTGCCTCTGGCAGGGGGTTGGAACTAGATGATCCTTGAGGTCTCTTCCAAACCTACCATTCTATGATTCTATGATTTCAGGCTTTTCTTGGCCTAAGAATGCCAGTGTCATCACCAGGCTGAGATTCATTGCTTCTCCCAGCCGCAGTCTCTCCTCTCAGCCACCCTCTTGACATGTGAAAAGAGTGCAACATTTAAGTCTGAGCCACTGCTAGATGGCTAGACAGATGAAGCTTGATGTGGACAAGTAGTCCACTTTAGCAGCAAATACTTTGGCTTTGGCATAATTAAGGCTAGTCTTAACAGCCTTATGGGGCCAAGAGTTCTCTTCAATATCTGAGATAAGATCTCTTTCAAAGTTTGTGTCGTTGTCCTCACAGAGACACGAGGAGGGGCCACCGGCTGCCTTGCAGAGGGTTACCAAGCAGCAAGAGGGCCTCTGGATGACAAGGCTGGTGTGATGAAGAAATTCAGTTTTGGGTCTGGGAGTGCTTCTGCTGAGCCCAGCATCCCTCCTGGCCCAATGCTGCCCCAGAGAGCTGTGCAGTTGATGCTGCAGGGAGAGAGATCCTGCCTGGGATGGAATGATATTTCTCATTATATTTTTAGACTATTAATAAAATAAATGCAATAGAACAGCTTCGTAATTACCTTTAAGCAAATATCCACATCTATCAGTGTCAGAAGCACTAGATCCTGGTTTAAACTGAATCTGCATCTTGTATTTGATTTTTCTTTTTTTAAGCTGGGTTAGGCTAAAGGTGCAGTATGTGTTTGTGAGAGGTGATAGGGCTTTATGAATGCCTTTTGCAGTGGAAAAAGCTCAATCAGAATTACCTTTATTACACACAGGATATGTTCTTCATCTGGAAAAGACAACTTAAATGAAGGGTGGATTTTTATGTCTAATAAAGCATTAGCTGTGACCTAAACTTTTCCTGCAGTTATTTAGAATAGCTCTTTCCTGTGTGGATTCTCTAATGTGTGTATCCTCTACCTTTCTGCTTATTTAATACAGAAATTGCAGGAGCATCCTGTCTTTGTGATTTCTCCTCCTTGGTCAAACCTGGTTGCAACTGGTCCATGAGTTCAAAACTTATTACTGGAAGTGCAGGCAGAGATGCACAGATATACACACAGAGTGTGATCACATAAGCCTTTTTATCCAAGCTAAAAATAGAAAACTGATGAAATACCCCAAAATTACTTCTAAAGATAAAGCTTAGGCTAGAGACAGTTTTTTGGTTTGGTTTTTTTCATCTCTAGTATTAACCATCAGTGTTTTGCTGCCTGCCTTCAGCATGCCTATGGGGTGTATAGTAACCTACTGGCCCCAGCAGTGATATCAGTGATATGAACACCAGGCAAGAGTACCACAACCTCATCACCTGAAGGACTACCACATCCTTGCACATCATCCCTTTTACATGAGCCTCTCCAGCAAATGCCACTGGTCCCTGGTTTGATATCACAAATAACCATGGAAACAACATTAAGCCAACTCAGATGGGAATTTCTGTTGAAATTTACATCAAAATTCTCACAGTAGGGGGCCCCCCAGAGGGGCTGGGAGCCTGCAGCATCAGTACCTTGCTGACCTGCCTGCTAGTGTATGCCACTCTCTCTGCATAGAACCTTCCATAGGACAATGAAACCACCAGCCTATAAGAAACCAAAGCCAGTGTACCCTAGTGTAGCACAGCTCACCCAAGCAAATATCATCAGGTAAGTATATTAAAGAGCAGCTTTTTACAGGCAAGCAACCTGCTTTTCTTTGTCTACCCAAAGCCTAGGATTCCTCAGTTTTGCACAGAATTATTTCCATTCCACCTGTTGCCCATCACTAAGGTATAGTTGTCCCGCCATGCAAAACAGAGATGGTTTAAGAAAAGCACCCAGATTGCCTTGAGAAAAGGCCCTAAATTTGGGGAAAAATTTTTTTTTTTTTTTTTTTTTTAATTTAAAAAGGCAGGAGATGTATCTCAGCCAATGCAAACATGTAAGAAACTGCAAGGGCCCAGAAGAGAAACCAGATTGCTGTTGAAATAGCTGGTTAACATTTTGTCTGGAAGCACAGGTTCAATAAAATAGGTAAGGAAACCAACTAAGGACCCCCAATGGCAAACATATTTATTGAGAATCCAATAAAAGTCTCAGAACAAATAGCCTGAAGGACCTGTAGACACAGCCTCTGCTGTAATAAAAATGCAATACAAGGCATCAGGGAAATGGTAAGGGAAAAGGGCTGCTCCATGAGAAAACCAAACAGGAATCCCAAAGCACGAGGCCTGGAGACATAGGCTGGGATGTAATAAAATAACTGCCATTGGGGAAAAAGAAAGAAAAATAAAACATCTAACAAAGGCACAAAGAAGCCCCAGATACCCCAGCTAGTCTAGAAAATCACTACAAGTACTGTAAAAACACATGGGGAAATAGGAAAAGAATAATGGCTGCAAAGTGATCGACTCCTTCAGGTACCTAAAGGCAGCAGCATAGGCAAATGTCCACAGGAAGTCCTGTCAGCTGCAGTAAACTCCGAGGGTGCCTAGGAGACAAACCTGTAAAAGGTGACAAAACAGTGGCCTCAAAGGGGCTAAATCTCTGCACTGGAGAGAGATTTACATTAAATGCGAGCCCCCACATTGCACAAAGCTGAGGTTTTTGTTTGCTTAGAAAAACTTTTCGGTGGGTACCAAAAGATGCTAGAGGATTTCTGTTATAAATTAACAGGAGAAACTGGTTTCAGAAATATTTTGTTTGTTCAAAGGGTTCAAGCCATTCCCACTTAAAATAAATTTTCAAGTACCATAAAAGCAGCTAGAAAATGAGCAATTATTGTCAAAGTCATTGTCATGTTAAGTACTGTCAATGAAAATTATATAACATAAGGGTTTTCAGGAACAAGCAAGATTTTTTTTTATTAAGGCAAACGTGTAAATTGAGAAAGAAGGTGATTTTCATTTCCTGACCTCAGTCACACACTGCAGGTCATGGTCATAAAAGAATGGTTGCCTGTCACAAGGCAAGGACCTATATTCTCAGTCTTGTGCTGCTGCCTGGAAGCACGGCCTGCTAACAGAAACCACGCATGGACAGGGCAGGTTTAGGCTGGCATCTCAGCAGCACATCTTCCTGACTAGGATGCCTTGCTGCAGAGGTATGTGTCAATATAGGTAGGCCTGCCACAGACATTTCTCCTCACTGTTCCTGGTTCTACCATCAATGAGAAAGGGCAGTGTGTGACACTACTGCATAAGTTTGGGCAAAGATGTTCTCAGGACTACCCAAGGTGCAGATGTCACCTGATTTTTCTCCATATATATGTTTCTCAAAGGAGCTGTGGCACACACTTGTGCTACCGTTTTAATGGTTCTGCAGCTGAGATCTTTGAGTATATTCATAAATTCACTCAATCAATGCCCTGAGGTTTTAATCTTTTATGAAAAAATGTATATGCTTCTCCTGGAAGGACTGCAGACTTAATTTTCTTAGAAATGTGCTTGAAGTTGGTGGTAACAAAATATTTTGCTGTTTATGAGACTCTGAAGTAGGAGATATTACACTGACAGTGGTAAGTCAGGCCCATGAATCCACTCATCAAGTTTTACTTTAGAGTGCATGCAAAGAAGCATGTGCTTTTTTTCAACAGCTCTCCTGCCTCCTCTTTGTCAGCTGTGTTGTTTGCACCAATCCTTCTAAATTGCCAACACTCCTAAAATTTTCCTTCCCGCAGTGGGCATCCTGGGCTCCAACAGTACTAAGGGTTTACTTGGTACAAGGTTTAATGACAGAGGATGATGTTTTTAAGAGTTCTGAATGACTTTTCAGCTGTGCAGGGCTAGATCTCTCCAGCTCACGCGAAAACCTTGGAGCAGACTTTGTGCTCCTCAGGTTGTTTACAGTGTCACTTCCTGCCAGAGAGGCTTTGAGTTATAGCTTGATGTGGATTTCTCCGTTACTACCCCAAGAAGTTTCCATTTGTTGCCATGCCATGAAGTGCTCTGAGGACATGGCAGCGTCTGCAGTTCACAAAGCCATACGTGCAGGGGTGCTCTCATCACATGCGAGGCTGGAAGGAAGAAAACACAAAAAGACCAGTTACAGCAAAGACATTAAGCTTTATGTCTGTAGTCCAAAAGAGTGGTGAGCTGAGCTCATTCCAAGTCTCTTGCTAATCTGGTGCTCTCATGGGTGTGAAATATTATCAGCTGCCAGAGTTATTAACCAGCATTAACCAGGTAGTGCATGCACTGAGCTACGTTTAAGGTTAACTGTGCCATTAAGGGCTTACAAAGTCAATTAAAGATTTTAGTGCTCAGCAGTTAATGGTTAATTTCTGCAGATGTCCTGTTTCCAATTACTATTCATACATAATGTAAACAGCATGGCATCACACTTCAACTCACACAGACTGATTTTTTTAATATATTTTATACCGGCAGAAGGTTTCACTTACTTGCATAATACCCAATATTTAGTATTCCTGGAGTGTCTTTGAAATCCCTCTTAAATCCTAAGCATTTTCACCTTTCTTTTTCTATTATTATCACCACTCCCCACCTCGCTTGTGCTCATCTGACCCCACAAGGGTATGGAGGTGTTCTCCATGTTGTCCCATGACCCTGTGGCCCAACTGGGAGGACAGCATGCTCAGAAATGGCCCTCCAGGTCCCCACAGCCACAGGGAGAAACTTGGAGGTTTTCTTTTTCCTCTCTTTTTGGAAATGACGTGGGAAGTTCACAACCCCCAAAGTGTACTGAGGAGCTCAAATGCAGATTTAAAAGCCTACCTTTGAGCCTGCTGAGTTTGGAAAATTTTAAGCAACAATAACCTTATTGTAAGACTGACTCTGATAAGGGAGCATTTGACTAAATCTGCAGATGGAATTAACTGGAAAGTTCTAAATCCTGGAGTTACACCCAGGTGGAAGGAAACCTGCTACTGTCAGTAAAGAGAAAGAGTGAATAAATCAGCTCTCAACTAATGAGACAAATAAATTCATAACTGGAAGCTGCGTTCTTAGCAACTCGCCCATTAAGAAAAATCAATTCCTTTCCACACACACAACTGTGATATTCCTCCTGAGAAATACCTTCAGCTCCATGAACATGAACACATACCTAACTTTGCACATGTGAGTAAATCTAGGCTTATCGTTAAATTTGAGTTAAGAACACAATTACATTGAAATTAAATATGAAATGCCTCAGGAATTATTCATGAGCTTGAAATTCAGTAATTTAAAGGCAACACTGAACTGGACACAGGGAGATGCACATCATACTAGGCTTGTAAAATCTTCTGAAGCACTTTCAGGCATCTGATGATATTAAAGAGGCATGTCCCTTCTCTTCCGTGCCGCGCTTCCCCAGTACTGCAATCGACTGGGTTGTTCAGCCAACTCTATCAGCAAACTGATCTGTACAAAACCCAACCCTACAGAAAACCCAACCATATTGAGACAGATGTGTGGTCATGCAACTGCAGGTGCCGGTGTGCAAGACAGAGGGATGAGATGTTTGGGTCATTCTATCTCTTGGTGGCTGCGGAGTCTTTGGCTGGTCAAGCTGATATGGAAACTTCATGTGCTCTCAGGAACTATTACAAAATTTGCGTCATCTGGAACGTCTTTGCAGTCACTTTCTGATATGTTCTACTGTATGTGAAACCACAGCTGTTTGACTTATTGTTTCATAGAATTATAGAATGATAAGGTTGGAAGGGACCTCAAGGATCATCTAGTTCCAACCCCCTGCCATAGGCAGGGACACCTCCCACTAGCACAGGTCACTCAAGGCCTCATCCAACCTGGCCTTGAACACCTCCAGGGAGGGAGCAGCCACAACCTCCCTGGGCAACCTGTGCCAGTGTCTCACCACCCTCACTGGAAAGAACTTCCTCCTAACATCCAGTCTAAATCTCTCCTCTGCCAGTTTAAACCCATTGCCCCTTGTCCTGTCATTACAAGGCCTTGTAAATAATCCCTCCCCAGCCTTCCTGTAGGCCCCCTTCAGATACTGGAAGGCTACTACAAGGTCTCCTCAAAGCCTTCTCTTCTCCAGGCTGAAGACCCCCAACTCTCTCAGTCTGTCCTCATAGCAGAGTTGCTCCAGACCTCTGATCATCTTTGTGGTCCTCCTCCGGACCCGTTCCAACACTTCCACGTCCTTCCTGTGCTGAGGGTTCCAGAACTGCACACAGTACTCCAGGTGGGGTCTGAC
>VWZE01015518.1:44119-62295 GCA_013396675.1 Eubucco bourcierii
CTGTGCCACACAGCTTGGTGTCATCTGCAAACTTGCTGAGGGTGCACTCCATTCCTCTGTCCATGTCACTGACAAAGATGTTAAACAGCACTGGTTCCAGCACTGACCCCTGAGGGACACCACTTGTCACTGGTCTCCAGGTGGACATTGTGCCCTTGATCACCACTCTCTGTGTGTGACCATTCAGCCAATTCCTTATCCAGCAGTGCTCCACCCATCAAGTCCATGTTTTTCCAGTTTGGTGACCAGGATGTCATGTGGGACAGAGTCAAATGCCTTACTCAGGTCCAAGTGGATGATATCAGTTGCCCTTCCTTTGTCCACTGTCATTATGACTTTGTCATAAAAAGCCACTAAATTTGTCAGGCAAGATCTGCCCTTGGTGAAGCCATGCTGGTTNGAGGTACAACATTGGTACCTTTAACAGTTATACAAGCTATAGTTTGTCTCTGCAGAATAAGTGTGAGCCACTCAATGGCAGGCATCTACTTTTTCTTAAAAGAAACATCAGCAGGGGCCATTAGCTGTGGGATAAGTGTACTCAGTCATTGCAAATTGGGAAAATTCTGAACAAGAGTTAACAGAAAAGAGATAGAGCTAATAAACAGAAAAGAAGTAATGCTAAATACATATGATGGTGTATCTAAAACTTCTCATGGATGGAGACAGACAACAGATGGCTCCAGCTTGGAATTCACCTAGATATCCCTTAAGTACACAGCATATTTCTTAGAACCAAATGACAGGGGCATTTTTTAACCTTGTCCCCTCCCACAGAAATACAGGTTATTAGGTGTGCCTCTAAATATCCCACAATGAGCCCCCAAATGTGAAAGACCAGCCCCCACAAGCCTGTGAACGGAGAGCAGGTGAGAGGAGGAATGAGACATGTATGACAGGTATTCATCATATCTTTCAAGGAATTGCTGCATGACATTCACATGGGCCATGCAAGTATGACCAGTGAAGAACAGATTCAAAACCATAGAGTTTATCTATTGAAAGACTGTGTGTGCTTGAATTTAATTTAAGCATATCACACAGTGTCACCAAGGTTGGAAGAGACCTCAAAGATCATCAAGCCCAGCCTGTTACCACAGACCTCAAGACTAGACCATGGCACCAAGTGCCACGTCCAAACCGGCCTTGAACACCTCCAGGGACGGTGACTCCACCGCCTCCCTGGGCAGCCCATTCCAGTAGCCAATGACTCTCTCCGAGAAGAACTTTCTCCTCACCTCCAGCCTAAACTTCCCCTGGCGCAGCTTGAGACTGTGTCCTCTTGTTCTGGTGCTGGTTGCCTGAGAGAAGAAGGTAACCTCCTACCTACAACCACCCTTCAGGTAGTTGTAGACAGCAATAAGGTCTCCCCTGAGCCTCCTCTTCTCCAGGCTAAACAATCTCAGCTCCCTCAGCCTCTCTTCATAGGGCTTGTGCTTGAGGCCTCTCACCAGCCTCGTTGCCCTTCTCTGGACACGCTCAAGTACCTCAATGTCCTTCTTAAATTGAGGTGCCCAGAACTGGACACAGTACTCAAGGTGTGGCCTAACCAGTGCAGCGTACAGGGAGAGAATGACCTCCCTGCTCCTGCTGGCCACACTATTCCTGATGCAGGCCAAGATGCCATTGGCCTTCTTAAGCAGGTGAAAATGGGGGAGCAAACAATCCTGTTTAAGGAGTTGCTTCCACTTAGAGCTGAGCACCTAACTGAAGACATCTATTTTTATCAGGCATTTATTTTACAATAGCAGTGGTGCCTCTAATCAAGACCAGGCCACCAAAGCAGAGAATAACTCCAGCTCCCTAAAAAGACAGAAAATAAACAGAGGAGTTGAAAGGGTTTCTCAGATCTCACAGGATTTTTCTTTGTTTTGTTTTTGTTTGTTGGTTGGTTTGGGTTTTTTTCTTCTTGGAAACTCAGAAAAAACACTTAAGTGAATGGCAAAGACTCTCACAAACACCTTGTTTAATTTGCCAACTCCCATGTTCCACATCTAATTTCATTACAGCACCTTGAATGTTTCGGGTTTTTGTTACTTTGGTTGTTTTTTTGGTTTTTTTTTTTTTTTTTTACAATGGTTTTTGCACCTTTAACAACATGTTGATTATTGTGTTTTGAAATTACTCACTTCTTTAAGAAGAACTTAAGTGAAAATTTCATTTAGAATTGTAACACCTGGAGAAAATCAACATCAAGTGACTTGTAGGCACTTCTAAACAGGAAATACTCCATTTATTTTTTTAGCTGTGTTTGTGTAATAAAGTCTAGCATCCAAGTGTGAGCAACACATTTTCTTGTTTTATTAAACAGCATGAAAGGATTTATTACTTCTCCACTGAATGCACTTCTGGCACCAAAGGGAGCTGGACAATAATTGTTGGGCACTGGGTTTAACATTATGAGAAAACACCTATGGTGAAGTTAGAGTTTATTGTATAATGAAAAATACACCTACATGGTGAGGCTTCCTTTGAGAATTTGCTCGGTGAGTATAATCTCAGGTACTACTCTCATTAAATTGGATTCTTTAAAATAGAAATTAAAGTACTGAAATAATACCTAAGGTGGCTACTTTTCCTTCCCTCCTCCAGTTACGTGAAGTTCCTTGAGAAGGAACATAAAAATAGAGGGAATGGAGTACATTTCTTTTACCACTCACTTTGACCACTTTCACCTAACCTAACAGGTTAGGTCTGAGATGCTCTCGAAGAGCAGTGTACCACGATCTGGACTTTTCTTCCGCTCTCCTCTGACCTGTCTCAACTGCACTGGCTGCCTCTGTTCCTTTGGTCCTACAGCAGGCTAGACCCAGGTGTGGAGCATTTGCTTCTGTCTTTCATTTCCTATGTGTAAAGGGAAAGGTGCACCATGCAGGGCAGAAGCTTTGAAGATGGGTTAGGCTGAAAACTCACTGGCTGTTTTGCAGGTGGGCAGTGTTCTCATACTGTTTGGAATTTGCCACAAAGAGAAACTGATGAGAAAAGGGAGAGCTGCAGTTAAAAAACAAAGTCCTGCTCTTAAAGATAAGCAGAGGGGACGCAACCTTCAGTGCTCTGCTCGGGAGTTTACGGCACTTCACGCAGGCAAATGTGCCTGTGCAAGTGCCTGGAAAATAGGACTGGCAGAGCTTTATGTTCTTGCAACACTGCCACAAATGATTGTCGTAGGTCCGAGTAAGGAAAAGGCCCTGTGTTCCTGGGCTGACAAACTCTCCTTGAGGTCTCGTTGGAGCACAACAACATTCGTGTTTTCCACAGAGATGGGGCAGTGCATCTGTCCCAGGTTTTGGGTTGACTGATGAAAAC
Source organism: Eubucco bourcierii (assembly GCA_013396675.1). Taxonomy (NCBI): domain Eukaryota; kingdom Metazoa; phylum Chordata; class Aves; order Piciformes; family Ramphastidae; genus Eubucco; species Eubucco bourcierii. The sequence goes on from VWZE01015518.1 coordinate 47,426, forward strand.
GCTCTGCCATTGCCTGCTTCCCTTGGAGCACGACAGCAGGCTCCATCCGGCACTGCACCGCCTGCCCTCTCTGACCTGGTGTGGAAGATAGGAAGATGGGGAGGGGAACATGGGTGGGAGTGGTCCTCCTAATGGAGGGAAACACTAAAAAGCATCTTTCTGAAAGCTACCACCGTGTTTCTCTTTTACACTCCCTTTTAGAGATCTATCAATGAGTACGCTGGATTATAAGCCCGAAACCTCACCGCTTTCCGCGTGGTGCCTCCTCGATCCCTGTGTTGCCTTTCCACGCTCCCACACCCGAATGCCACATTTAGACGTTTGCACAGGCGTCCCGAAGCAAGCCGAAATGCTGGTAGGCGCCAGGAGAGGGCAGCGGTGCCCAGGGCTGTGCGGTTGCCCGAGCGGAGCGGTGCGCTCCCGGCCCGGCGGCTGGGAGCTGCGGCACGCCCCGCTGCAGCCCCTCCTGCCCCCGCACCAGGCAGCGCACGCAAGGGGCCTTCGAGGCGATTTTCTGCAGCTGCACTAGAGACTGTGTATCGGGGAGTGTAGTGATAGGCCGAGGCACAATGTTTTCAAACTGAAAGAGGATAGACTTAGACCTCGTGAAGTTCAGTAAGATAAAGTGCGATCTCCTGCACCCAGATTGGGGGAATACATGGTACCAACGAAGGCTGGGGGGTGATGAGATCAAGAGCAGCCCTGTGGAGAAGGATTTGGGGTTGTTGGTGGATGAGAAGCTAGACATGAGCCAGCACTTGCAGCCCAGAAGGCAAGCTTTATCCCCAACCACATCAAAAGAAGAATGACCAGCAGGTAGAGAGAGGTGATTCTGCCATTCTGTTCTGGTGAGACCTCACTTGGAGTACTCTGTCCAGCTCTGGGGTCCTCAACACAAGAAAGGCACGGACCTGATGGAGAGTGTCCAGAGGACCGCAAAAATGATCAGAGGGCTGGAACACCTTTCCTATGAAGAAAAGCAGAGGGAATTTGGGTTAGCTGGCCTAGAGAAAAGAGGGCTCCAGGGAGACCTTATAGCAGCTTTCCAGTAATTAAAGGGGAGCTTGTAAAAATAGATGGGAACAATGTTTTTAGCAGGGCTTGTCGCAACAGGATTGGGGGTAATAGTTTTAAGCCAGATTCAGACTAGGTGTAAGGGAAAAACAGTTGCAATGAGGGTGGTGAAACAATAGAGCAGGTTACCCAGAGAGGTGGTAGAAGCCACATCCCTGGAAACATTCAAGGTTAGGTTGGACAGGGCTCTGAGCAACCCGATCTAGTTGCACACTGCAGGGGGTTTATACTAGGAGACCTTTAAAGGTGCCTTCCAATTCAGATCATTCTTTGATTCTTAATAGCATTTGTTGGTTACTTTCAGTTGGTCCTTGCAAGGATGTTTTTCATTTGTGCACACAGCAGCTCTCATTGGCACAGGTGAAGCAACCCGAGAACAAAAGAAAAACCTCATGTGTTAGTCTGTACTTCCTGCATTCACTGAAGGAAATAGAAAATCATAGCTGGTGAATATAGCAAAAAGTAAGATAAATTTCCAAAATTGTTTATGCATTTGCACATTAATGTCTTGATGCAGAAAAAAAAAATGCTATTCATGCAACTAATGTTACCACCATGATAATCTCACCGGGCACATTTGCTGTATAGAACCTGAGGCCATGGTAAGATCTTTCAATTCTACCTCAGTCATGCATGCTGCAGGATATTACATTCTTAAGAATGTGGAGATAACTGACATTTTGAGGAAAATTAATATAATTAATAGATATTATAGGATCTAGACCTGATTATAAATAACAAGGGCGTTGCAAAAATAGGTACACTTTCCAACCAGTTTTTAAATTTGTCTGGCAAAAACCAGGTCAGGCCACCCTAAATAGCATTTGCAATATGGTTTCAGGCAATTCTGAAGTCAATTTGGAAAATGTAACCTAAAACTTGTATGTCATGTATCATATAAATTACCATATCAGGGAACTCAGAATGTGTTTGTGTGATCCTGCTCTGAACATGACACTTTGGTTTCAAAAAGCAGAATAATACCTAAACCTAGGAAATTAAAGGTGAGAGAGGCAGTCAGAAAGTGTCCCGAAAACAATCTTTCTTTGATATCATAGGTATGTATGGGAAATGAATGGCGAAATTTTGACGTAGTTCTCAGGGCCATCTTCATTAGCTTCATGATTCTGATTCCTCACAGATCGTAGATATCTCCTTGCAATCACACTCTGGAGTCACTGATTCAGGGCATCAAGCCCTTCATTTGGCTGGAAAATAACTCCTCCTGAGTGTTGCAGTTGCACACACAAAGGGTCCACCACTGTACAAATCATAGAATGGTTTGGGTTGGAAGGAATGAAGGCCTATTCCTATGGAAAATGCATCTGGGATTCAAGCCATTGCTCATATTTATACTTGGTCTGTTTTTACATACAAGTGTGATACCAATGATAATTCCTGGGTGGCTAGACAGCTCTGTGCCTGAAACAGTACTTTTTTCCACAGGCAGAAAAAACTAGCCTGGTAACTCATATTGGTGAAACAGAAATCTGGTAGGAGTAAAAATAATTACAAGTATTTAAAAAAATGTATCTACTTCCAAGTTTCTACACAAAAAACCAGAGCTGGCACTCTTATCGGATTTAAACAGACTGGACATTGTTTCTGTCTGACAGCTCAGCAAAGCAGCTAAGCATGTGCTTAGATATGAAAAACAGCAGGGGTGGAGGGAGGTAGAAAAACATGATCAAATGTAGCAGTCCTTTCTAGGTGGGCCTAGACACTGAATGTATTTTGGAATCAGGAGATATTAATTAGAAATCAGGTAATTACATCAGGGTTAGCCAGAAAGTGCTACCTCTCAAGAGGAGACCTACATGGCATTGGCAAAATGTCTGACAATCTAAACCAGTGCCAGCCTCCAAGTCAAGTCCTCTCCAGCATCATCCCCATGGAATGAATGGACATAGCAATAATTCTATCCTCCCAGTGTCTGGAATCTATGAAGGAAGTGGTTAATTGCTTATCAGCCTTTGTGGCACAGAGTAAAAACTCTTGTCGTTTTTATTAAAACAAAACAGTTGAGGAGAAAAAATCAGGCTTCAAATATTTACATAGACTACTTGGCAACAAATTGCATGTGATCTTTATAAAAACAATGAGTTCTCATAGAATTTGCATTGTGTTTGAGCTGGGTGCGAATGGCTTCCCACCAGTGCTCAGTGGCTGGTTTTCGGGAAGAAACAGTGAGAGATGTGTTGTATTGTGCATTGTGTGCTGCTGCTCCATCACTCTGAGAAAGATGGAGCTGCCAGAAGTTGAGGTTGGAGGCAGGAATAAAGCTGTGGCTTTTACAGTACATGAAATGCATTAGGTGAGACTTGATGATGCTGGTAGTTGTGCACTTAAGGCCACTGCTCTGTGGTGTAATCCACACACACAACTTGGTTCTCCTGAATTATGATGGATCGCTGCAGGCCTGTCTCCTTTAGTCTCAGGAAATTAGCTGTGTATCCAGTATTTTTCCCCTCAGAAATGATGTCTGGTAAAGAAGCTATTGAACAGATTGTAATCCTTTCCCTATCAGCTGAGAACTGATTTAAATTTGATATATTTTCTGTTCAACTTTGCAAGAAAGACGGAGCACACCTGCACTTGCAGCTGCTCAAAGATCATTGAAATCAGCTCAGAAAATCATGATATTTTCTCAAAATATTAAGCATTATGTACTTTTTCTTCTCTGTACAGTTTGATTCCCACTCCATGTTGGTCCTTTCAGCTTTTGATGCAACTGAAACATGTTTTCTTGGGTTTCTTATGCTACTGTTGAAGCCAAAAACATACTTAACATTCCCTACCCCCAATTCTCTTCCTAGCAGGAAGATGGACTTCTAAGTGAATATCATTTTTAACAGCAGTGAGAACAATGAGGATTTCTGGTGTTGGGTTTGGAATTCCTTCCATAACCTAGGGAGGTTATACCATTTCCTTGCAATGATGGCCTTAGGTTAGGACCATTGGAACCGTTTCTGGTGAAGGTACAGGAGTTAAGCACGTGCAATACCAGCTGCTTTGTTCTACAAAAGGATGTTAAAAAGGCATGAACATGGGTGTATCTGATACCCTTTCTTAAAATACACATGAACAAAAACTTTGGACACTGATACTCCACTTTTGCCAGTTAAAGTACAGCCATTGCTTTCTGTTTACACAGATAATAATGAAAACATATGGCTTTCCTGAAACTTCCTTCACATGAAGACATGTGAGTCTAGAAGCTCACAGGAACTGGGAGAGTAGGGCATGGTAAGCTAACAGCATCCACTTCTGTATGTAAGATAGGATAAACTGAGAGAAGTTAAACGACTTCCATATGGTGGTGTATGCCCTAAGCAAGACAGTCAAAGGCAAAGCCAAACTGGTGTCCTGATTTTCCAAATTCTGGTGCTCTGAATTCAGTGAATGATAACAACTTCATGTAGGAGTGTAGCTTTTTGTATTTCAACTCTCATAATATACCTAATCTGGAAAAAAAGAGCTCTCAGAAAGTGTCACTCAGTAGCAGGGCAGCCACTATCTGAGCCTTTCTGCAGACACCTTGTGAATGTTTGGAGTCTTTGTGAAATTGCATGAAAGCATGAGACAGTGGCTCCTTGTGCACAGAGGTGTACAACTGGTAGAGATAGTGCTGAAGGAACAGTGTGTTCACATGTTCATGTTCCATCAATATCATTTCTCTATTTACTCCCACTTTCTTTAGCTGCATATATATGCATATGTATATGTACATACATACAGATAATTTAAAGCACACCCATAGTGGAGAGGCCATACAGGCTACATACATATACAGGTGTAAACCATGCTATAAGCAGGGAAGGGAACTTAGAGATCACCTCTCAGTTAGACTTGGTTATTCAAGGCTTTATGCAAGCTGGCCTTGAAACCTCCAGGGAGGAGACATCCACGACCTCTCTGGGCAACCCTTTCCAGAGTCTCACTACTCTCATATGGAAGAACTTTTTCCTAAGATCCAGTCTAAACCTCCTCTCCTTCAGCTTAAAACCATTCCCCCTTGTCTTGTCACTAGACACACTTATGAAACATGCCTCTCCAGCTTTCCTGTAGGATCCCTTCAGGTATTGGAAGATAACTATAAAGTCCCCCCAAAGTCACCTCTTCTCCAGGCTGACCAACCACAGCTCCCTCACCCTATCCTTATAGCATAGGTGTCCCAGCCCTTGAATCATCTTTGTGGCCCTTGTCTGGACTCGCTCCAACAGTTCTATGTTCCTCTTCCAATGGGGACACCTGAACTAGATGCAGTATTCAAGAGAGGGTCTCACAAGAGCTTTTCAAATATTGTGGTAATAGCTTTGATATATATTATATATATGTATCTATATCTATATATCTACATCTAAATATATAATAATTTTTTATCAGTATAGTCTCAGGAAATAGGGAGTGTATGTTTTAGTGATTGTCTTGCTGAATTGAGGGCACAGGATTAAATTATGGCTATCAAACTATTCACCTTTGTCAATGGATCTAATCACAATCTGTTTGATAGTGACCAAAAAAAATGCCATCTGACGGCAGCTTTGTAGCTTTGTGAATGAGCGAATTAGTTCCCACTGGCTGAGCACTAACTGCAAACTGCTATCACTTCACAGTTGCTGTTACTACTTTTGCTTTACTCAACTTCATTTTCCAAGGTAGGAATCTGCGAGGGAGGGAATTAAAACTCTTTGATCTAGTCTGTGTAAGGGCTGGGAAAATGAAAAGCAAAATAATAGTCTTTCATGATAAACCTCACAAAACTAAAGGCAAAGGACCAATAGACAGATCCTCTGATCTAGCTTTTGTATTACAGGACATTACACTTCACACAATTAACCCACTTTTGAATAAACTGTACTGTGTTTGAGTATGGCACATCTTCTAGAAAGGCATGCTCTCTCTGAAGACAGTAAGTTGGCAAATTTTCTTTTCTCTGGGTGACTGACGGACTGTTAAATCTCCTCATTTGGATTCATCTTGGCTTCAGCTTCTGGCCATGGATTTTTGTTTTCTTGTCTCCTGTGTATTTAAAAAACCTTTGATACCCAGTGTTTTCTCAGAGAGTTCTGTTAAGTTTTACCTGTTCCTAAAAGAGTTCAGTGACATTTCATCAATCCTCATAAGAAAGAGCTCCTGGACAGATACTTTTTTTTCTTTCTTTCTTTTTTTTTTTTTTTTTAACCTGGTTCTTCTTCTCTTTTTTGCAGCATTTATCCTTTACAGCTTAATTGGGTTTTGTGGTACTGAAGCCTGCTTGCTGCTTTAAGGGCATTAGAGACTTGCACTGAAATATTTATGCCTAGTGCATTACTTCATTAAGGAAATGATGTGAAATGAATGAAGATTGAATTATGCCCAAACTGCCCTATAAAACTGGATACTGACTGATTACCTAATGGTTCTCCTGATACATGATGCATTTGAGGTCTGTGTGGCCTTTAATTTTCCATGGGCTGAACTGTGTCTTACACAACCCCTGCCTGTTGGCTAATGCCATTGCCTTCTAACAAAAGCATATGTTTTGCTTTTTTGGTGGTTGTTTCCTTGATGTACATGTTCACAGGATCACAGGATATCAGGGGTTGGAAGAATCACAGAGTCACAGGATGTCAGGGGTTGGAAGGGACCTCCACAGACCATCAAGTCCAACCCCTCTGCCAGAGCAGGATCATAGAATCTAGTACAGGTTGGACAGGAACACATCCAAACAGGGATGGAAAGGCTCCAGAGAAGGAGACTCCACAAGCTCTCTGGGCAGCCTGTGCCAGTGCTCCATGACCCTCACAGTAAAGAAGTTCCTCCTCATGTTGAGGTAGAACTTCCTATGCTGTAGTTTATGTCCATTACCCTTTTCCTATCCCAGGGCACAACTGGGAAAAGTCTGTCCCCTCCTTCTTGATCTCCAGCCCTCAGATATTTGTAAACATTGATTAGATTGCCCTCTCAGTCTTCTCTTCACCAGACCAAACAGTCCCAGGTCCCCCAGGCTCCCCTCACAGGGCAGTGCTCCAGCCCCTTCACCATCTTTGTAGCCCTCCCTTGGACTCTCTCCAGTAGATCCCTGTCTCTCCTCAACTGGGAAGCCCAAAGCTGAATGCAGTATTCCAGGTGAGGTCTCATTAGGGCAGAGAGGGAGGAGAACCTCCATCCATCTGCTGCCCACACTCCTCTTAATGTACCCCAGTATCCCAAAAGCCCCAGATCCCTCAGCCTCTGGGCAGTGCTCCAGCCCCTTCATCACCTTCATTGCCCTCCCTTGGACTCTTTCAAGTAGATATCCCTGTCCCTCCTGAACTGGGGAGCCCCTGTTCTCATGATATATGAATTGAGGTGTCAAAGTATGTTGTGTGCTTGAGGACGTAATTGAGGTCACTAACAGAGGGCTCCCATTTCAGTACTAGGAATGAAACCTGTTCAGGAAATACATCTGAAGCTCAGGAGAGTCCTTGTGATGTGTCCTGCTTTTGGCCATGCACACACCCCAAACATGTCAGCTGTGGTAAGAGGATGGTTCTGTGATTAGGGCTGAAAGAGATTCATTTGGGGCGAGCAACTCAACAGAATATTTAGACAGTAGAGAGCTTTTTCATTTTCAGGGCTTTTGTCATGGTTAATTTGGCCTTCAGTAACAGAGAATGAATTCTTCCAGCTGTGAGCAGCTAGTGCAAATACTAATACAAAGGCTACAGCATGCAAGGGATCTCTGTAATGTGTCTTTTAGACACTGCTGTCCTGACTTCCAAGTGTGTGGTGGTTATTGCTTTCTCTTCTGGATTCTTCCTCCTGCCTGTTTCATTCCCCAGGAAAATCACTGTGTGCTTCCTTGATGGAGAAGCTCCAGCCTGTGTAGGTGAACAGGGTTCGGAGTGAATCTGAGGACAGCAGAGCCTGTGACAGTGCATCGTGGCCTGGCGTGTTGGTGCTGCTTGCAACACTCCTGCAGCAGCATTCCTGCCTCTCGTGGCCTGCAGGACCAGCCTAGTCCTACTTTCCTAAAGCTGGCCAGTGCCTGTTTCAATGTCTGAGAGTGATCTAGTCAGCTGCTTACACTGCTAGCCTGGCCTTCTGCAGAGCAGGAGTCCTTTGAACCTTCATTTGTGCAAAGGAAAGCATCCAGGATTTTAAAGAACTGCCTTTTAAAAACATGTCAGGTCTGTTCCCATTTTGGTCTCTCTCCCTTAATCTCATTGTCTCATGCACTAGGGAAACCACTCATGAAGCTGATTTTATTAATTGATGCTTATTGGATTATCTTTAAAATCAAATTATCTTTAGCTGGGTGAGCTGGAAAATAAAGAGCATGCAGGGACTTAAAGGCAAATTGACTCAGTAGAATCCCTTTGCTAAAGTAATAAATAGCTCCTGCAGAGCCTGATTTCCTGGAGCACTGGGGATTCCTCCACTGCCAGGGGCAACTGTGGGACAAAATGCAAGGAGCATCTCCCCTAGGAAGAGAGACTGAGAGCCCTGGGGCTGTTTAGTCTGGAGAAGAAAAGAATAAGAGGAGATCTGATCAGTGTCTATAAATACCTGAGGGGTGGCTGTCAAGTGGCTGGGGCCAATCTCTTTTGGGTGGTCTGCAGCAATAAGACAAGGAGCAACAGAAATTGGAACAGAGAAGGTTTCACCTCCACATGAGGAGAAACTTCTTTACAGTGATGGTGACAGAGCACTGGAACAGGCTGCCTGGAGAGATTGTGGAGTCTCCTCCTCTGGAGACTTTCCAAACCCACCTGGATGCATTCCTGTGTGAACTACCCTGGGTCATCCTGCTTTGGCAGGGAGGTTGGACTCAATAATCTCTGGAGGTCCCTTCCAACCTCTAAAGTTCTGTGATTCTTTGATTCTGTGAGTCAGGAGAGCTGAGTCCACTTCCCAGTTCAATGCAAACTCAGAGTGCAGTGTTGTGGCAGGGCTGAGGGCACCAGCAAAGGGTTTGAGTTCTGGGGTGGGAGGTGCATATTGCAAGTAATAGCAAACACCTTGCCAGCAGCAGACCTCTGAAGAAACCTGGTGGTTAGGAAGTGTAAAATTGAGAAGATTCCACTTTGTGCTGTTCACCAGGAAATTGGACATGTGTGGGGTGGTGCCTGGCTCAGGCTGACATCTGCTTTCACAGCTTGAGGAGACTCAGACAACCTCCAGGCAGCACCCACTGCACTGATGTACCAGTTTTCTTCATTCAAAACATAGCAAGTTGAAAGCCTGGGGTTTAGTCTGCTCACTGAGGTACAATGCCATGTCTCCACTGTGCCAGAAGAGTGTGCTGACTACACATGTGATAGACTGCTCTTCAGCCTCTGGAGGACAAGCTCTGGTGCTTCTGGTTGAACTGAGCTCCCAGGGCCAAGCGGAGAGCAAAACAGGGAGCCTTAGGTGTCCCTGAGGAAGAAGGGAGGCCTGGATCAGTCCTGCTCCTGCAGTAATTTAAGCATATAACACTGGCATTGGGTTAAATCCTGAAATATTCTTACTGCAGGAAGCCAAGCTTGGTACTTGCAGGACACACAGTCCTGAGAGAGTCCCACCTTGAGCAGGTGGAATTAGTGGTGTTCCTGGGGCTTCCAAAGCTCTTCTGGGCACTGTGTCCATCTGGGTGGTGGGGTAAGAAGTGAACCGGGGTGCCAAATGCAGCAGGCAGGCAGCAAGGAACTCTCATGGAAAGTAATTGGAGGGAGTTGAGCTTACTGGGGAGTGAGGCACAGAGGAAGAAGGACACAAATGCAAAGTGAAGGAAGTTAGCAATTTTATCATGCTTCTTCTAGAGCAAACTGGGGTTTTTGCTGTGCTTTCCTGGGGAAAAGGGAACGTCTACTCCCTGCCTGGCAATGCGATGAAAACCTGGAGCAAACCATCTGACAGCTAGAGGTTTTCAACACGGTAAATAGGGCAACACATTGTTCTTTCAAAGTCAAAACCAAGGACCTGGGGTTTGTGACAAAAGTTAGTATGAAAAAAAAAGAAAAAAAAAGGTATTCTCCTGGGCTGTGAATTCAGGGGGTGCCTCATCAGACAGTAATTACCCACCCAGCACCACCGTTCTGGAGACAATTGAAATGTAGCCTCCTGACCAAAAATTGATTTTGGAGATTAATTGTCCCATGTAGCATGGTTTTAGACCACTGAAATACAGAGAGGATGATTGTCCCTTGGGTTTAGTAGAGCTGTCTCTTTGATATTCACAGGACTAGAGCAGCTGTATGAGTTTTTGCCCTGATTTAAAGCCAATATGAAGGAGGCAGCTTCAGAAGGGTCAGAAAGGGAACAGCCATGGGTGGCATCCATCCTAACTGCACCGGGGTTCTTGTCCTGGGTTGAGGGTAGCAGCAAACAAGCTTTGGGTTTCCAAAAGTGGAATTTCCTCAGGCAGTTGAAACTGTAGCAGTGTCAGCGCTGTACAGCTTTTAAAGCTGCATCAGAAAGATAAAGCTACCTGGAAGAGCTTCTCTTGATGTTGTCTTCAAACGTGTGTGGAAGGGCATTGCTCAGAGCCCTGGGGAGCTCAGCAGTCCCCAGGGAGGACTTCTGAACTGCAGGAAAACAAGCCTTGCTCTAATATATAGCTGTTGTCTAGCTGCTGAAGAGGTGTTGGTTTGAGCTGGTGTGATGAAATGATTCAAAATTAACAATGACATTAATTTTGATGTGCAGAGAGAGATTGTTAATAACTATGAAAACAGTTTATTAACATTAAATCTCACCAGAAAACTTATTTACAAGGTTCAAAAATGCAGGGTTTGGAAATTTACACATACAGGGAACAGGCAAAACTGGAACACTTTAAAGGTACCCAGCATAGGCAAACATTTTTACTGGCAGAGAAGGTTTGTGCAGTCACTCACACTGCTTGCAGTGAGTTATCCTGCTTAGCTACTGGATGGATGCAGGAAGCTCCTTTCTGCTCATAGCAGAAGGCAACTGATGATTACAAGAGGCTTGAAGTATTTACTCACAAGAATATCCTGGGACAATGCCCAAAGCATGTGGCAGGGCTGCTGCTGAGTCAAAAGCTGTTAGAGGCTTTGGAGTTTCCTCAGGCTCCTGGGTGCTTCAGACAAAGGAGGCAGACATCTGTGAGCTGGCCCTGGCTTTGTTGGCAGCAGGCTCTCATGTGCAGGCAATGTGCAGTCCCGGCACGGGGTCACGCTGGCTGTGCAGGCCCAACGCGTGGAGGCAGCAGAGCCTGATCCTGCTCTCTGGGGTCCCACACAGCTCAGGATCAATGAGGCAGTAAGCAGGCAGGGTTACAATAGCAGAGAGCCCCCTTTATATCCATTTCAGCCCGAGACTGATGGGCCTTTGGACATAGATTAGCCAATCAGGATGGCACTTTGCCCAGTTTGCACGTATTAGGTGAAGCAAAGGCTCTTGTCCCCTTTCCTGTGACCACCACCCCCAGCACAGAAGGAGGGGGAGCAGGGGAGCATGCCTGGTCAGGCCAGGACATGTACAAGCCCACCTCGGCCTATTTAGGCCTACCACGACAGCTGGGGACACTCGAAATCTTTTGGGATATATTCTTTTCCTTGCCTGGCTTCCTGTGCCTTGAGCTGAAGCTCTACCAGTGCTCCTCTAAGCTTTGAACCTACAGGTGAGCTTTGGTGAAATTAGCCAGGCACCTCAAGTCCTGCAGCAGGTACTCAATTAGTTAGTCGCTAGAGAATCCAGGCTGGTGGTTACTGAAGGGAAATGGGCTTTGCGTGCCCTGCTACTCAGGAAGCAACTCGTCCTTGATTCCCTTGAGGAGCTGGGCAGTGATCTCCTAAGGTAATGTGTGAAGCATGCTGAGTTTGAATGGGGTGGTGAACTTCCACTGGGAGTAGAGGAATGACAGGAGGAAAAGAGGAGAAGTTGGATCTAGAAGGAAATCTGGCAGGGATCACTGGTTCAGGAGTGTAAGGGCTGGTGGTTCAAGCAGGTGCCTGAAGCTCGGTGTGAAACATTGGCCAGTTTAATTAGTCGTGTGCTTAGACCCCCTGCCCGCTACATCCTGGCTGAAGACTTGTTTGTGTCTTCAGCCTGGCCTCTCCCTTCAGGCAGTCTCTGTCCCAGGACACCTTGTTCCTTCTAGGAAATGGACAACTTGAGGAGAGTTATTCACTTCCAGTGGGAGGGACTGATTGTGTGTCTGATTAAGATGGTACCTGGGAAAACTGCAGACCTGAAGGCATGGCATCTTGTCTTCACATTTACCTGTAGACCTCTGGATGTCCTCTCAGCTCCTGTGCAGACCATGATGGGGAGTGCTTGGGAATGGAAAAGCAAAGGTCTCTTCTGGAATAGCACTGCAGGGAGCTCCCTGCCACAGCCCTTAGCAGCTGAATCACAGGAAACTTGTAAGCCTGGGTTGCAAGAACTGGAATTGTCCTTCACCTCATGCACCCACACACAATTTCTCACCTTTTGAGCTTCTGGTGAGAGAGAAACTCCCTCTGAGCCAACTTATCTAATACAATAAATAAACAAGGTACTGCCAGGCTCCTGACAGCATTATCAGCTGGGGATGGTACCTGTCAACAACTCTGGTGCTCCTGGGCTTGCTGCTGAGCTCCACAGCCACAGTGCCTCATTATCAGAGGGGAAGGTGTGGGAATAAGGAGCTTTGGGCTAGGATTAACTTTGAAATATTTCTTTCAGTTCTCTAAGGCAAAGACTTCTCCCCATGGTACTGACAATAGCAAATTATTTCCAGCTTTCAGAGGCTCTCTTCCATTCTACTCCATGTTGCTGATAATCACAACAGGGATTCAGGGGAAAAAAAACAAACAACCAATCCAATGCTGATTTACTTTATACAGGGAGAAAAAGAGAAAAGGGCCAAATCAAGGAAACAGAAGTTGGACAACCTACTTATTTATTTTGAAGTCTCTCTTCCCTGGACACATGCTCCAGTGACTGGGTTTCCCTTAGCATACCATGGTGTCCAGGGGCTTGGTACCCCTGCAGAGGGGCAGCATCTGTCTGAAGTGGGGTGGTGGTGTGGGCAAACCATTTAGTCTTCAGGGATCATCTAGGAAGTGTTTTGCTTAGATGTTCTCTTCTCTCTCTTTTTTTTTTTTTTTTTTTGTCTTCCCTAGGGCTGTAGGGCTGTAATCAAAAGAGGGAAATGAAATGATGGATAAAAGGAAACAGCATTCATTAAAAACACAGAAAGAAAATTTCTTGCTGGGCTGTGAAAAGCCCAACTTTGCTTAAACCGTGATGCTCCCCTGTCCCCTCGAACCTCCTTCAGCAAAATCTGCAGTCCCCGTCCGTGTGCAATTAGAGGATCTGGCCGCTTGATGTCTCTGTGGGTTGCGGAGAGCGGTGGATAAATAGAGGTCAAGCTGGAGCTGGGTGGAAGCAGCAGTGGCATTAGGCTTGCTCCTCAGAGACGAGGCTTGATAGATCAGCATGCCAATTCCCAGGCCCTACTTGTTTCTTTTAATGAGCTGCAGGTTTTCAAAGGAACTGGAAAGCCAGGAGGATTTGGATGACAGGGTGCCCACAGGGAGCTGCTGAGGAGGTGCACCCATCAGTGCTGCAGGTATAAAATACGCCATAGAAGTGTGAGACAGGAGTCCTGGCCAAGCCACAATCCTATCTGCCTCCCTACTAAAATCCAATGATGGAAGGGGGCCAAGGTGCCAGGCTCTTGCAGTGTCTCCATGCAAGGAGAGATGAGGCTTAGCAAACATCAGAGTGAAACCATCACCCAGTGCTGGCTGGTGAGGAATGGCCATGTGCTGCTCTGTGTGAGCATGAGTCGTGAGGACACCCAGGAAAGAACAACCACATCCATCAGTATAGACTGGGGACTGACCTGTTGGAAGACAGTGAAGGGGAAAAGGACCTGAGGGTCATAGTGGATAGGAGGTTGACTGTGAGCCAGCAATGTGCTCTGGTGACCAGGAGGGACAATGCCATTCTGGGGTGCATTAGAATGGCTGTGGTTAGTAAGTCGAGAGAGGTTCTCCTGCCCCTCTGCTCTTCCCTAGTGAGGCCACATCTGGAGTACTGTGTCCTGTTCTGGGCTCCCCAGTTCAAGAGGGATGTAGAATTGCTTGAGAGAGTGCAGCACAGAGCCACAAAGATGCTGAAGGGAATGGAACATCTCTGTTAGGAGGAGAGTCTGAGTGAGCTGGGGCTGTGCCGCTGGGAGAGGAGGAGGCTGAGAGGTGACCTCAGCAGTGTTTATCAATATGTAAAGGTGAGTGCCAGGCAGATGGAGCCAGGCTCTGCTGGGTGATGCCCAGTGCCAGCACAAGGGGCAATGGTGGAAGCTGAGGCATAGGAAGTTCATGGAAATATGAGGAGGAATTTTTTCCCCGTGAGGGTGGCAGAATACTGGAACAGACTGCCCAGAGGGGTTGTGGAGTCTCCCTCTCTGGAGATATTCAAAGCCCTCCTGAATGTGTTCCTGTTTGATCTGGTCTAGGTGATCCTGCTGTGAAGGGAGGTTGGACTGAATGGTCTCTGGAGGTCCCTTTCAGCCCCTGGCACTGATTCTGTGATTTAAGGTGTTCCCATGGCTTTGCAGCTGTGACAGCCTGGCGCCCCTGCGACACTCAGATCCTCAGAGTGAGAGATGGGACAGAGATGCTCCTTCCAGTCTGACACCATCACAGTCCTAAAGATCTTGGTCTCTTGGTTATAGATTTCTGTCTCAGTTTGACTCTATGAGCTACATGGTACTGGAGGGCAGAAATGTCTCTTACCCCTTTCCAGGAATAAGAATGAGGACACTGTACACTGATTGGAGTTTTTAAAGAGAAAATTCTATTTACAAGAGCAGATATACAAAAGGCAATCAG
>VWZE01015519.1:0-28435 GCA_013396675.1 Eubucco bourcierii
AAAATATTCTAATTAGTCTCAAACCAGCACACCCAGAAGAGTTACTTATTTCTGTATTTGGCTCTTATTTGCCTTTGGTGGCAGGAGGGTTTTTTTGCCTTTTTGCCTCTCCTTAAAAAAGGAGAATTTTTGCCCTTAGTCTGTGTATGTCTACTCACTTATGGTAGCTGGAAGGCCAAAATTGTTATCCATCAAAGGTTTAACATTGTAGGCACTGCTAATGAGAAAAGATGTATTCTTCCTTCACGTAAATCTGATCTTTTGGTGTGCAGGAATTAAGAGAAATTATCAGTAGGGAAGCATTTTCATTTTAAAATATGTAGAGTCATTACCTTGATTAATAGAACAGATAAAGCAGTTCTTTATGTTTGCATTTGAATTTTAAAGCAAGGTTATTTTGGCATATTCTAGGTGACCACTTGTTAAATACTGCAATAAATAATATATTGATTTATTATTTCAGTCTAAAGAAAAGTTGATAAACAGCTTAAAAGAAGGCTCTGGTATTGAAGGCCTGGACAGCAACACTGCAAGCACAATGGAATTAGAAGAATTGAGACACGAACGAGACACTCAGAGAGAAGAAATACAAAAACTAATGGGACAAATACAACAGTTGAGAACAGAACTGCAGGTAGCTATGGTTATGTACACATGTATTTGGTGGTAACCATGGTCAGAGAACTGTTTCTTGTATACTTCAGGGATGTTGCTTCTAGTATTTGTTTGGTTTAGGATTAGAATGAGCCAGCTTTTGCTCCTAGTGAGACAAGTGCTTACTGATACCCAGTTTCTTTCCGTGTTCTCCCTCACTGCTTATGTGTGAAGAATATGATAGGTGCCATTTCACTTTTCCTTCACTATTGTGTGCACCTTTTGAGGAAAACATTTATTTCCGGACAAGCATGGTGATTTCTGAGTCACCTATATCCTTTTCTGCAAGGGTTACAAATCCTTGAAGCAGCTGTAATCTCAGTTGTCTGCTGACATAATTGGCTCAACCCGCAGTTGCATGTAAGCTTACTTTACACATTTTTAGCCTGTAGACAGTAGAAAGTAGAAAGTCAGTAGAGAGGAAAAAGTAGAGGATTGTAATGTTCACAAATTGAATTTTTTAAAATTACTATATTGGTAAAAATAATTCTATATAAAGTGACCAAATGTCATTTATTCAGTATATTCTTGTCTTAATTTTCATTTGAAGCAGTGTTGCAGGTACAGCTTCATGTCGTCGTTGTTACCTGTGACAGACTGAAGTATTGTCTGAATGCTGGTGAAATGGTAATGTTTCTGTTAATTTCAGGATATGGAGACTCAGCAGGTGAGTGAAGCTGAGTCAGTAAGAGAGCAGCTTCGAGACCTGGAAGAGCAAATAGCAGCACATAAAATGGCAAAGCAAGAGGCAGAAGCGGAGTTAGAACGGCAAAAACAGGTGAAAACTAATTGGTCTTACTTTAGGCTTCATGTACTATTATCAGTAGTGTATTTGGCTTAATAACAAAGTCTCTTATATGATATTTGAGGGGGTTTTGTCTGGTCTTCTGAAGGAATCCCCAAAAGCTTAATAAATGTCACTAGGCCAAACAAAGTCCAATCATTGCTAAGCATTGACCAGGGCCTTATGTAAGCTCCTGATAAACAGAGATCTTGCTGATGTATTAAAGAATAAACCTTACCCTAGAGGGTGCACAAAATTTATTGTATTAAATTTAATTCTGCAAAGGGACAGTCTAACAATAGGGATGTAGTAACACTTGTAACCATTATTTATATCAAGAAACTCAAATAGTAAAATTGGTTACTGTATAATTTCCTGTGCTCAAGTACTGCATAAGACTTTGCTCCTAAAACAGTGTTTCTGTAAGCCAATTCATACGTTCTTAACTCAGTTCTGAATCTAAATGTTCTTACTTCCAAACTGCACTATAAGACATTTGCTGATAAAATTATATTAATGCAATCTGTGAATTTGTAATGGATTTTGTCAGATTGTGTAATTTTAAAACAAACTCTCCCTTGATTTAAGCAATTTTATGATCAAAAGAGGGAGGGAGAGTGAAGGCAAACTCATGACCGGAAGCAAACCTATTATTCAGTAGAAATCAGACAAATGCATTGCACCCCATTAGAAAATTTCACTGTAAGAAAAACTCACATCAAGAGAATTAATAATGAGGAAAGCAGGAGAGTACGTTGTATCTGCTCAGAACAATTTATCTTATAGGATTATCTGTCCTTCCAGAAACTGCATTTTAATAAGGTGCTAGCAGCTTGAACTAATTAAAAGGCAGAAGTCGAGGTCTGCTCTTGATGATGTTTATTACACTAAAGCAGATGGTAGACTGTATTTTACTCCTTCTGAGGGGCATATGTAAATCAATACTACATAGAGAAAATTGAAGTGAATTAGTATTTAAAAAAAAACAAAACAAAACCACACTCCACACAGACATTATCAGTTATTACAGAAACAGAAGCATTCTTCTGAATGACACATATCTATATGCAGTTTTAATGTAATTTTGTGCATTGAGACATAATACAATAACTGTCTGTTCTGTCTGGGAGTTCCTTTAACTATTTCCATAAGATTTTTGAGACAGATGTTGGACATCTAATGATTTGAAGGGAGGACAGGATTATCTGTTTTCTGTAGTGACTGACAGCTCAAGTTAAACGGTGATTTGAAGACTGTCTTAATTTAAAAGATAAGCATAACAGGTCTTTAAATCAGAGTCAGAATAGCCACTAAATCATAGGAGTAGCAAAATTTGTGGTTGGATGTGTTATTTAGTCAATAGTCCCCTAGTAATATTCCTCCCCACTATCACATTCCTTATGGAGAAGAGGAGGCTTTGAGGGGACCTGATAGTAGCCTTCCAGTATCTGAAAGGGGACTACAGGAAGGCTGGGGAAGGATTATTTACAAGGTCCTGCAACGACAGGACAAGGGGCAATGGGTTTAAACTGGCAGAGGGGAGATTTAGACTAGATGTTAGGAGGAAGTTCTTTCTAGTGAGGGTGGTGAGGCACTGGAACAGGTTGCCCAGGGAGGTTGTGGATGCTCCCTCCCTGGAGGTGTTAAAGGCCAGATTGGATGAGGCCTTGAGTAACCTGTACTAGTGGGAGGTGTCCCTGCCTATGGCAGGGGGTTGGAACTAGATGATCCTTGAGGTCCCTTCCAACCTTACCATTCTATGATTCTATGATTATGTTCATTCTTCCCAAATCTTAAAGGAAGATCTGTATCAGAAAGAATTATAGATATGCCAGAGGGTTTTAAACACTTCTAAAAACAGTATTCTGGATTGATGGGTTTATCTTAGAAATATGTATTTTCCTCCAAAGTATTTCCTAATTGTTTGTTACATAATTTATGTTATTTAAAGATAGCAGTAGAATAAACTATGAGAGTATAAGGAAGAGAAATCATAGTCCCAATGAAATTGTGACTGGTAGATTAGTATTTATATTAGGTCAGTCTCCACAAAAGAGTTTTGTAGATTTTGTCTTCATACTCATCTCTCTTGTTTTTCCCTATCCTAGACAGACACTTAAGTAAGATTAAATTTCAGTTTATACTTGATTGCAACATATTGCCTTCTTGTGTTCTACTGTGAAACTCTATATAGGAGACTTTCTCAAAATATATACATATATAAAATCTTTTACTTGTGATTGTGATACATGTTGTAGGAACTTCATTATAGCGAAGAAGAGTTGTATCGAACAAAAAATACTTTGCAAAGCAGAATAAAAGACAGAGAGGAAGAAATTCAGAAGCTCAGAAATCAGGTACTGTATGGAAAAGAACTTTATCACTTTCAATGATGAAAATGATTATGAGGACAGTCAAACCATACAAAACCCCATAAATGCTCTATTAATTGCATTACACTGCTTTCAATACAGACTGGAGTTTTGAGTGGAAGGAATGCAAGAAGGGAACTGCACAGTAGTAAATAGCCTAATTTATAATTGTATGTGCTTTTGTCTCGGGGGAGTGGGGCTGGAATCAATCTGTGTCCCCACTAGACCTGATAGAGTGGTGCTGGATCAAAATTTTTCTTCCGAAAGCTAAAAAAAAATTGTTGGTGCTTGATTTGGTCATCATGATTTCTGCAAAGATCCTTTTAACTGGGCATGAGAATGAAAGTAACGTCCTGCAGACTCAGTGAGCCATACAACCCACTGTTCTGTATTGGACAGTGGCAGTGGAGCCACCATGTGAGCCTGACCGCTTTCTTCACTCGCTTGTACTCATGCAACCTCAGCAGTTGAATCAGGGATGTTAAGTTCCTACTAAGTCCCTGCTAAGTCCCACCAGTATGTTTATTGCCCTGTTTTCCTTGAATCATTCAAGGAAACGATTCTGTAGCCTTGTTGATACTTGTCAGCACCCACAATCTCCTTGGGCAGCATGAAGGCGTAGGCCTCATTTTGTGTGAATTATCTTAGTGTAATGAACAGTGTTGTATATGTAGAGGAATTGGTCCTCTAGGTTTGACTGTGGTCAGCTGTACGGTTATAATGTTAGAAAATCGTTGGTCGGTGATAAAAATTTCTTGAACCTGTTGGAGGGTGATTCTAGTTATAATGGCTTCAAGGACTACCTGCACCTCTTCTGGTCCATTGGAGCTAATTAGTAGGTTTGCTGCTTGTTCCTAGTGATTCTGCATTTTGACTGTTGAAGCAATATCTTTGTGGTATATGATGCTATAAGTAGCAGGGGTTCGAGACTTCAGTCAACAGACAAACTATTGCACATATAGCTAAGCTGGAGATTCCCGTTTGCTCTGAGTAATTTTCTGCAAATTGAATGACATGATCCGTGTCTTCGTTTGCTGTCCCTGCAGTTTCTATTTGCTCATAAAATCATGTTTTCTGCCTCAGCACCCCTCAATTCTTATGCAACGTATCCTGCATTGTTACCATTTTCATTCAAACTTTCCCGTAGAATGGCATCAGACCCTCCCCATTTGTACTGAGTTGTTCCTTCCTCACTTGAAAACATTTTGCTTTCGTTGTTTTGTTGACAGCCAGAGTGTTTTATTTGCTGTTCTCATGCCTGCAGTTTTAAACTCGTCTCTGAGGCATATAATTGTTTTTTGGGTTTTTTTTGTGATCAAACTTACGATTGTATAGAAATATTCATATTATTAGAAGTGGAAAACAGGAATACTTTTTTACGTTTTTTTTTTTTTTGGTCATGTAAAATCTTGTTTTAGCAACTGCAAAAATTAGTCGTCTTCATAGTGTTCATCAGTGATCATTTTAATAGTATTAACCTGTAAAAACTCTGTGATGGGTTAACTTAGTTCTTGAAGGGCGTAGGTTTTTGAGGGGTTCAAATATGTCAGTTGGAACTTTGATTTTTTTTTTCTTCTTTGCTTTGTTTTTTAGCTGACAAACAAGGCTCTGAGTAGTAGTAGTCAGACAGAATTGGAAAATCGCCTTCATCAGCTGACAGAAACCCTGATTCAGAAGCAAACCATGTTAGAGAGCCTGAGCACAGAGAAAAACTCACTTGCCTATCAACTGGAACGACTTGAGCAACAGCTGAAGGCTATCCAAGGCACTAACAGTAATGGACCTTCCATTAACATGGCAGGCATTGATGGTGCTGAAGGTAAATAGGCAAAACTCTGTCCGTTCTACAGTTCAGGCTTTTATATTTCCTAATGCCTCTCCCTGGAAGTCTGAGTTTATAAGGAAAAACAATACTGAAAATATGCAGCTTATTTATACCAGAGCATATGCAGTCAACAGCAGCCAGTGTCATAAAAAATAGTTAATTAGGCGTTCCTTTTTGTGTCTAAATGATTTTAAACTTAACAAAGCTATGTTAATCTTTAGTTCTTGATACTGTAGCACTATTGGAACTATCATATTTACAAATCCTGTCATAGGTGCAGATAAATCTTGGTTGAAACTGAATGTCAGAAGCATGATGTAAATTCTTTGTTAAGTGTTTGGGTGGTGAGCAAGAATCGAATACTTCCTTCTGATTGTTGATTGGAATCTGGTTGAAATCAGTTTCCTCATGACATTCTTTTTTTCTTGAAAGCAGCTTGAAATATACTGGTTCTGCTGTGACTCGTTTGTCTGTACTGTGTAGCTCTAGGAGTACCTCAGCAGGTGAACCATGTTTTTGAGATGTTACTTTTTTAAGTCAGAGCTAATTTGCTTTTTAAATTTTCTTACCATATAAACAAATGGACAGTTACCAAGAGGTGTAAAATGAGAATTCGGACTTCTTTTTCTCTGCTTATGAAAGCCTATTAAAACAAATCTAGAAGAAGCAGTTTTGAAATGTGTTTCCTTTTGGCTTGTTTTTTTAAAAAAATCAAAAGACTTAAGTCTGCACACAAGTAACATCTGAGAGTATTTTTACATAAAGTTGATACATAGTGGAGATGTAAGTAAAGTATAAAATTTTGTAATATATAAGTTAGTATCAGAAATGCTATTTATGTTACAGAATAAGAACAAACAAACAGGAGAAATGTGACGGCATCAAACCTATAATTTTACACCTAATAACAGAATTATTATTACATGATAGACTTAATAACAAAATGTCCATCTAGTGAACTAAAATAAGCCCCCCAAAAAAACCTGATTGTGTTTCTCCAGATTTCCTCCCTCGAAGCACACAACTCTGCTCCAGCAAAACAACAGTAACAATTCAGATTAATCAATGTTTTTATGTTGTGTTTTGGTTGGCGGTTTATGTTGTTTTATATATGTTTGATTTGTTGATACTGTTGATTTGTTTTACTTGAACAATAGCCTGGCTGCTTTTCCACTGATGAGATTTTTTGGTTTTATCTCTTCCAATAGGTACTCGTATGCGTAATGTTCCTGTCCTGTTCGGTGACATGGATACTAACATGGCAGGAATGTATGGGAGAGTTCGAAAAGCTGCCAGTAGCATAGATCAGTTTAGGTAAGAGCGTCCAAGGGAATGCATTTTGGTAATTCCTGGAATCCTTTCACAGTTTGCAAGTGGCATAGCTTCTACTTTTAATTGCTTCTGTGAAGGTAAAACTGAAAAATAATTCAACTTAAGTATGGTATAAATTACTAAATAGTAACCTGGTTCACTTGTGCTTTCCTATATTAATATCCTTAGGATTTAGAGACTTATTCTCCACTATTTAAATGACACACTTGGAGAATCTCCAAACTATATACAAAAAACCCTAACAGTTTTCATTGCCATCTTCTGCCTTTTTCACTTTGGGAGGTTTTGACTGTCTGTGTAAACAGTGTAAGAGTCTATTAGTGGGGCAGTTTTATATGTGTTCTTTTACTTGTTTTTGGAGCGTCCTGATGATGACAAGATTCTGGATTCTGACCCAGTGCAGCTGCTTGCCTTGAAAGGCAATCTATTTGAGGAATTAGCAAACAAAAGTAATTCTGAATCCATCAAAAGATTTGGCTTTTGGTGTCTTTCCTGAGCAGTTGGGCTAATAGTTAATTTATCAAAAAAAGTCTGCATGAAAACTTGAATCAAATACCAACAGAAAACAAGTGATACTTTTTAATCTGAGTGCAAGATACCTTGGTAGAATACCCTTTATGCTTCCATGGTACTTTAATTTCATGTGAAGACTATAAAGATTCCCATGATTTTCATTTGTGATGTTTTAACACTGAACTTCATTTGGCAATTTCATATTCACTTCAGCATGCACATGGGATTTTCCTACTGACAGGACTGAGCACAGTACGCTTTGTAGTGCTCTAACAGGAAACTTGGAGAACTCAGGTCTCAGTCTAATGAAATAAGAGTGGTAGTGATCTGTGGGTTTTTTCAATGGCATCCAAGAGTTTAGTTGCTTAAATCTTTTTAACAGATTCATGACTGATCCTCAAGTAACAAAACTTGCCATGCATATAGCATATTTGTGAATTTTAAAATGCCTGCACGGCTCTTGAGTCTTAGTTCTTTTTCACAAACTCTGAATTATGGTCTGAGTTCTGGATTTTCTCACTCCATTTACTATCTTGAGTACCATAAGTAAAATTCCAAGTCAGAAACAAAGACGTGTGTATGACATTGGTTGATGTTTGTGAGCTTGTGGTGGTTGGAATGAGAGAAAGAGGAATTTATTGCTCAGAACTAACTCGTGCATTTTGGGTTTTTTCCTTTTGTGCTTGTGTAGCATTCGGTTGGGAATCTTTCTAAGGCGGTATCCTATAGCAAGAGTCTTTGTAATCATTTACATGGTAAGATTTTAGCCCATTTTACATAACACTTCTTAAACTGCAAGATGTTTGGTGTTCAAATGGCTATATAATTAACTCCTCAATGTATTTATTGCAAAGCAGGCTAAACAGTACTTAAATAACAGCATTTTGGGAATCGTGTCGCTTGGCAATTTGCAGATTTCCCCAGGAATTCTTAGTTTAGCAGTCTTAAATTTACACAAACATCTTTAAAAGTCTGTATAAGTAGAGCTGTGCTACTAAAATACAAACCAAAAGTGATTTGTTGCCAAGATTAACCCATTACACCTATGTTCTCTGCATTTTGGAAAATGACATCTGTTGTAGCTTGCTTTTTTTTTTTTTTTAACATTGGGCACTTCACATTTTTTTCAGTGTCTTGTAATTTCTGGTAGCTGAAAAAGTAGCAAGAAAAATCGTGAGATTTAAGCAAATAGTAGAAAATTGCTCACCCTGGCTTGCAATTGATAAAAATTAAATTCCCCCGTTTTCCACTGGAGGGCAGATGTCTGTCAGTTAAAGTGGCCAGTGGTAAGGTAGGTCTGCAGTCTGCCCTGCTTGGAAATATTCCACTAGTTGAGTCTTCGAAATGAAAGAAAAATTGCTTGAAAAGGCGTAATGATTCTTCTGAACAGAGTTTCCAGGAACAGCTGTCACTGGTTCCAGTGAAACAGCAGTTCCTACCTGAAATGTCTTCTTTCAACCTGTTATGGAAAAGATCAGGGCCGTTTAATTCCTAACCTCTCTCTTCTTCCTGTTCGTGAATAAAATTATTTGTGTCAAAACTAGGGTTTATTAACTTGAACTTTCATATTTGCTGCTACTGTGAATGAGGTTTGTCAGTGCTGATAAGTTAATTTTTTTTTTTCCAGGCATTGCTTCATCTCTGGGTGATGATTGTTCTACTTACTTATACCCCAGAAATGCACCATGACAGTCCTAGTGGCAGATAGGCTGAGACTGCATCATACGCTCTGCTAGTATCATTCGGACTGGCATTCTTTAATCAGTCTGGAAACATCAACAAACTTTTCCTCATGGATTTTAGGATGAGTGAAAGCCTTCAAGCCTGATTTATCACTACTTTTCAAATACATGTATAAAACTACATAGCTTTTTCAGTTTATCTAAGGAAGCATCACTTTCCTGGAGAGATAAAGCTATTAAGTTAAGCTAGGCTGGTTAGCCTTTATTTTATGTGGACCTTCTTGTGGGCTGTGTGAAAGGTAAGGGTTGCACCTACAGAGAAATGCAAGGATTTCTGAAATTATAGATACGTATAATACAAAATATTTTAGGTCATACTGGTTGTGGGCTATGGTCAGGTAATAAACTGTACTTAGCAGCTTAAATAAACTTTATTCGTTCTGATTTCTTTCAGTCTTCTATTGCTCTTCTGTTTTTACCTTTGTAAATAATAGGTTTTTCTGTAACATGTTAAACTGAAAAAAAAAGGACAATGGATTGGTGCAATATCTTCTTGTAAATAAGATTAAAAATAAAATTTTATGCAGTCTTCTTAGCTTCATACTTCTATGTATGCATACTTCTATGTATGCATATGTATGCATGTTATTTTCCCTGCCAACCAAAGAGCAGCACCACCTATTTATAGGTTGATGTTTTAGCTTTATTAGAGAAAAGGAGAGATGGTTTTGAAACAAAAGGAAGCTCAAACTCTTTAGAAATTATTATGTTTCACGTTGTACTTGAAATACGTATATCTTAATTGCATTTTCTTACACCTCTCATTACTATGTGTCTTAATCACATCTTAAATTCATCAGAATATTTATTTTTTGAAACTTGGGAAAAACTTTCTGAAAGTCCAGCAAAACACAAAATTTCTGATGTCTAAACACTTTGTAAATATACTAATAAACCTTCTGAAATATTCATCGTCCACCCCCTAATACAAAACCTACTGTAATAGTTCTGTTGTTAGACCATGGTGTTCTGGAATTACAAATTTGCAGTACACAATAATACAAGGTAACTTTTGTTCCCCAAGAAATACATTCTCTTATTGTGTGGTGCTCAAAGCTGAGTAATGAAGAGATAATTAAAAGCAATTTGTCATTCCTGCTCTTGAGAAGATGGTTCCGTTTTCACGTGACTGGAACACACTAAAGTTATGTCCTGTGCATGAGGTTTGTCATGCTAACTCCTATGGAAATGTTACAGTAGGCAAATAACTCTGTTGCTGCTCTGATTCTGATCTTGTGGAGAAAACCGAAATGTTTTGCTTGAACTAAGTAATAAAAGAGAGCATTTGCTGTAAGCTGTCCGTGCCCTCTCGCATTTGCTGTATTTCGCCTAATCCCTGTTGCTTGTTTTCTTTGCAAGTAAAACCACTTTTGAACCCTGTAGAGTTGATTTCTATAGAAGGAGATCAGGTAAGGACCTTTGTACAATCCTTATCTGTACACATGGGTTTTTTTCATGTAACATATCTGAACTACTGAATCTTGGGATGCTCCAGTGTGACAATTTATGGGGAATGTTGTGTTACAAACAGCTTTGGTTACATTACACTGGCTGCACACTTACTCTTGCTTTCTTTGTGTTTCTCCTTTTGTGTTTTTAAATATACCTGTTTTTAGAGACCATCTCTTGGAATTCACAATTACTTGTTTTTTTGTTAATTTACCAAAGGTACTACAGTACTTCTAGAACCTTATATCATAGATGAGTTTTCTTAAGTTCTTCTAGATTTTACACTACAAATTTTACAAGGGAAAGCACTAGAATATTGCTGCTGACTTCTGCCTTTCAAGTAGGTTCCCAGTATCACTTATATAGTGTTGAACTCTCTTTTTATTTTTTTTGTTTTCTTTTGATGCCTGTAAAGGAAAGGTACAGCTACTTGGGTACCTGATTATTCTCTAATTTTAAAAGGTGTGATGTTAACAACCAAATTGAATCAGTATGTTTTCACCTATTAAAAAATCCTAACATAGGCAGTTCATAGTCAGAACTCTTTGCCTTAACATGGAGTGTTTAGTGTGGAGAGTAATGTGATGATGGAACATGTTGCTGTGCCACTAAAGGCTATACTACAGTTTACATAAACACTTCTAAAGCTCTCTTTAAAGCATAGAAGAGAATGAAAAGCTGCTATTATGGTGTTAAACGGCTGCAGAACTACACAGGAAATCTGAGAACTGTTCCTTAAAGCTTTTGTTTTAAACATTGGATTTTTGCCCCCATAGTTCACTTTTATAAGCTGTATGTGATGCAGTGCAAGTGCACATGACTCTGATGGAGCTCAGCTGAATACAAATGCTGTATTTTGAGTCGAACAGCAACATGTTTCGTGCCTCTGATTAGCAACATCAGGCTTTGTTTTCTGCAGCGTGCCGCTGCTATGGGTCAAAGGTGACATAAGGACGTGATTCCAGCAAGCAGCTCTTAATGGTGTCAGGAGGTTGTCCTACTAAACAGATGTCTTTGGAGTGAACACAAAGCTTGTTAGCCTCTGTTTTAAGTGCTAAGTGTGTTCTTGAGGGGCTGTCATACTACTGGGTACTTAATATACATACTACTTGACTTCAAAGACCAGCATAACATTTAGAGGGGTTAAATCATTTTATGAATGCTAAGCCTATCTTTCCATGCTGTAGACTACCACCAGAAATAAAGGATCATAATAACTAGCAGAAAATAGAAATCTGTCTCCCAGCTGCCTTATCTCACTGTTTTGAGAGCACAATAGGTTATCATGTGATAACTGAAGAAAAGTCCTTTTTCCATTTCCTTCCTTCTAGGACTGAAACTGTTCCAAGTATCAAGCATAACCTTAGAATTCTGAGTCAGAAAGATGAAAAATGAGGAAGAACATCAGATTATGTTTGTTTCCCCAGTGCCTGATTGCACTCAGCCTCTGTACTACAGTCAGAAGGGAAGAGTGCTGCTTTTGTGGAAGAGGATAAGAGATGTGTCCTCTGTGGTAGCTGGCAGGAGGCTCAGGGGCAGATTGAAGGCAAGGGTGGGAGCTACTCAGGCAGAGACTGCAGAGGGAGGAGAGAATGGGTAATTAGAGCAAGATTCTTCTTTATCTGATACTTTGCAGCCTAGAAAATTCCTGTTTCTGTCAGATACTCGCTGTCTTGGTACACATTCAATTAGTTAGATTTATTTGGTGCTAGATTTGGGGTTCTGTGAAAGAGCATTGTGTAAATGCTCACAAGCCCTTCTGTGACTGTCACCTCAGTTTGCTGATACCTGATCTTTCTGCTTATTTACTGTGCTAAGTCAACCATATGTATATCAAACCTCTGTATGAAGGAAGTGACTTTATTGCTTGATTGCAGATAACATTAACAAGGGGGAAATCAAACTTGTGCAGTAATTAATTTACTAATTTCTCATCAGATGAGAGAGATGTTTTACCACAGAGAATAAAGTTTTGCTTCCCTCCTCCTTTGCTGACCGCAGCCTGGTGGTTAAGACTTGCCATGAATATGTTGCTAAATATTTAGCCATGAAACTGTAAGTACATTTTTATGAATAATACAGAGAATTCATTAGAGTTTAAGTTACTTCCCTTTATATGTTACCATCATGCCCTTTGGCTTGAGTTCATAAAACCTTGACTTGGAAACAGTCAGATAGATCTTGGCAAGTCAGAAATAGTGAAGAGTCAATAGTCAGAAGTAATGAAAGACAAATCACCTGTGTCATACGTAGTTCTCTTTCAGAAATGCACTTAAAAATCTACTCTGTATCTTAATAGCACCCAGTACAGGCTGCAGGCAGAACTGGACCTCAGCACTGATTTCCACAAATAGTGAAATAATCTTCCAAGCTCTCCCTACCTAACTGTTCTTCCTGCTAATACAACATGAATGAAATGCTTGAGCATCAAGGAGTAAGTGCAACTGTTCAGAGAAAGTGTTCAGTGCTACATGCAGCTCAAGGAATTGGGAAAATCATGGACTGTTGAATCAATCCAAGACAAATCAAGTTGGCAGAAAAAATCTTGGGCTTGGGAGCACAAAGACACTTTTTCAGGTTGCAGGGCAAAACACAAAACCTACTGATTTATGATTAAAACCCTCTGCTAATAACATAGTGAAAAGTCTGATAGAACAAATCTTATGTACGTGACCTATTCTGAGAAAATAAAAGATAGTAAAAGAAGGATTGACTTTTTTGAGCCATGACTTCAGCTTTTTTTAATCAAGGACTCCAAAGTGTGAATGGATATGCCTAAATTTGACCATTCCTATGCTGAAATTTAACTCTCTTGAGACAGATGTCACGTGTGTAGCTTTTTGCCTGATTTGAACTGAATATGGAAACATGAACAGTCCAAACTTGAAGAGAAACTGGAGGAGGGCACAAGTAACCAGGAGTTTGAGCTCTGTTGCAGTAGGTGGAAGGGATCCAGGTATTCTGCAAAACCAAACAGGTGTGTTTGGTAAAGGTCTGTGATAAGAAAATCATGTTCTCTTTCACTATAGCTACAAAACTAATTAATTGCAGCAAAACACCTGAAACAATATAGGAAAGATCTGGAGATGGGAAAATAGGATAGAGTGGATGTTTTTTTCTTTAACACAGAGAAGGATCTGGTCTGGCACTCATTTTGAAGAGGGACATTATCAAAGATGCCACTTTCTACTCCAACCTTGTGCCTAGTATGTTTTCTCAAAAGCTTATAAAGAAAACATCACCCTAACAAAAGTATGTCACAGCAACCTTGAACAGAGATAATTTATAAGCACATTCAAGCAGTAATTAGGTCCAAAATGGACTTATTAAAAAAAAATGACAAAGCTCATTGAAAGCATTTGTGTTGATATCATTAGTGGGAAAAAACCATAATGATTCACCATTAGTGTTTAATTTGTAATCAGAAAACATTATGGGAGGTGTCATTTTTTTTTTCCCCAAACAGGTAAATGCTTGAGATCCCTGCTCATGAACATCCCCTTTCTATTACAGTATCACAGTATCACAGTATCGCAAGGGTTGGAAGAGACCTCAGAGATCATCAAGTCCAACCCATCACCACAGCCCTCAAGATTAGACCATGGCACCAAGTGCCATGTCCAAACGTGCCTTGAACGCCTCCAGGGACGGTGACTCCACCACCTCCCTGGGCAGCCCATTCCAGTGACAAATTACTCTCTCAGTGAAGAACTTCCTCCTCACCTCCAGCCTAAACTTGCCCTGGCGCAGCTTGAGACTGTGTCCTCTTGTTCTGTCACTGGTTGCCTGAGAGAAGAAGGTAACCTCCTCCTGGCCACAACCACCCTTCAGGTAGTTGTAGACAGCAATAAGGTTCCCCCTGAGCCTCCTCTTCTCCAGGCTAAACAGTCCCAGCTCCCTCAGCCTCTCCTCATAGGGCTGTGCTTGAGGCCTCTCACCAGCCTCGTTGCCCTTCTCTGGACACGTTCAAGTACCTCAATGTCCTTCCTAAATTGAGAGGCCCAGAACTGGACCCCTCCTGACAAGCTGAGAGGGAGACTTCCAGTTTCACTCCCGCTGCCGCAGCTCAGGAGGCTGCATAGCTGCAGCACTGATGAAACAAAGAGCAGGAATTAGTATTTCCCCAGCTGTTCTTGCTGATCTTCACAGAATCTTACTCCTCTGGACAAAGATGCTGTTAATCTCTGTTCTCCGGACCTTGAGAGCATCCAGGTCAATTTGTTCTCTTTTCTCCCTGCCCTTCCAACTCTCCAGATGAATCCTAACCTGGTAGCTAGGTAACTATGTAGGAGAACCCTGTGGTCTTCAAGGCCATGGGCTGCCACAGTGAATTTTGGCCTGTTTGGGGCCAGTTGGGAGGCAGTGGGGGATGGGAGAAAATGAGCACTGTGGTTTTGGTGGTTTGTTTTTCGGTTTACTTGGGGGAAAGGTTTTGGGGGAGTTCTTATGTATCCTGTATCTGCATTAGGTATTAAGGATTCATGTATGCCATATATTTTCCTGCATGTATCTTTTCCATCCTGGAGAAGGGAAGGCTTCAAGGAGACCTTGTAGTAGTCTTTCAGTATCTGAGGGGGGCCTGCAGGAGGGCTGGGGAGGGTCTGTTGACAGGATCTTGCAGTGACAGTACAGGGGGCAATGGGTTTAAACTGGGAGAGGGGAGATTTGAGCTGGATGTTAGGAGGAAGTTCTTTGCAGTGAGGGTGGTGAGACACTGGAACAGGTTGCCCAGGGAGGTTGTGGCTGCTCCCTCCCTGGAGGTGTTCAAGGCCGGTTTGGATGCAGCCTTGAGTGACCGGTTGGAACTAGATGATGCTTGAGGTCCCTTCCAACCTTACCATTCTATGATTCTATGAATCAGAATCACAAAAATGTCCAGGTTGGAAAGGGCCCTCAGGATCACAAAGTCCTACCTATAAAATCTTCCCCATATAATAAAACCAGCTCAGCTCGAATGCCTACCAGTTTCTGCCAGTGGATATATGTAGGTTGAGACTTTTCCCAAATAGGATCTCATTAAAATGTATTTGTGCACCTGAAGGAAGGAGTCTGAGTTTTTTTTTGGAAAGCCTTGGTTCTTCTGGGTCCTGCTGACTTAGTGGGTCCTGACTTTGACCTTTATAGGATACTCAGCTGGTGACAAACTGTTGGTGTACAAATTTTTGCAGCCTTCACAACAAGGAAGGCTTTGGTTTCACCGCTTCACCTGCATCCCCTTCTTCAGAGAGCCAGGCAGATGGTGGAGAGCACCCTATTTTGCAAGCATGCAGCCATGGCCCCATGCAGGCTGATATTTTCCCCAGGCAGCCAGTCAGGCATTGCAAATGCAAATGACCCCATCTCCAGTCCTGGGGCCAGGCTGTCTGCCTGATAGGACCAAGACACACCTGGTTCATGTTTGACATTTGTGGCCGTAAAGCCTGGCCTTGAGGGGTGTATCTAATTAAACATAAGAGTTTTTGCAGGCTAGCAGTAGGGAAAGTTGTCTAAAAGTCTACTCCTGAGCTGGAAACAAAATAATGCTCCCTGTGGAGGAGATGGGCATGGTGTGGCCTCTGCTCCCGGACCTAAGTGCTGAACGCTTGCCAAGACCTGTGTACAGGCCAAAAATCCTGCCTCTGCCTGTAGGGTCAAGAAGGGAAAGGTTGTCCAAGGACTGAGGCCTGGCTTTGCAGGCAGAACTGGCATTTCCATAGGCATAAAGCAGAGCTGTGTGATCACTGGTATCAGTTATTCATGACTATTTATCATTAATCCAAGGCTATTGAAAGCGCTGGTTTGAACTTCCTGCATCTGCTGCTTCCCAAGGGTTCATGCAGAGATCAATTATGCAATGAGAGTCTTTAATAAAAGCAAGCAGTGCAGCTGCTGCTTTGGTAGGGTCTGTGCACTTGCACCCTGAGCTGGGCTGCTAACACAGGCTGCAGTGTGGCCTGCTGCTGTCATGTCTGGGTGAGCCTTGCCCAGCCCAGTCCTGGGGAGGCAATAGGAGGAGAGGATGGACCCACTCAGAAACATTGACCTCATCAGATCCTGTAGATGTTACTGTATTTATTTTAATTTATTTAAAGTATAAAACCTGGAGCAGTTTGTGTTTCGAGGCCATGAAGACATTCTATCCAATAAATACCCACTGAGGCTCTTCCCCAAAATGGCTTGGTGTGAGATGTTGCTGCACAGTTTTATGAATTTCTTAACATAAACGTTATACCCAAAGCTGAGTACTTGATGATACATCGTGGGAGGCTGAAAGAAGCTCGGCTGTGACACAAGGGAAGTTTTTGGAGGTCAGGACCAGCTCATTATAGTGCTGTTTCTTTGCCTGCATTTCTACTTGGATGAACCAGGCAGTATCAACCACCTGTTGCTCTTTCTGGCCTCTGGAGTCATAGAAAAAATACTGGCCTCTAAGTCCTGCTAGCTGTCTTTCACTTTTTTTTTTTTTTTTTTACAAAAATTATCTTAATTTTCCTTGCAAAGCCACACAATGCTCCAGCTTTCACCCTTATGACAGTAAGTTACAATGTTTCATTCTTAGGTTTAGGTCAGCAGCGCTGTGGAGTTACCCATTTCTTGTATGTTTCTCCCCTTGAAATCTTTCAAGCGAAGCGACAAGCTGTTTTCAGCATCCATGCTGACCCATGGAAGCAAGATTCCTGTCCTTCTTGGCACTGGGAAGAGGACATCTATCAGCTATCATACCTGCCAAACCAACGCCAGGGACCTATTGCAAATCTCAAGACCCACTGACCTCAGGTATGGAGCTGTCGAAAACCAAGGTGCTTTTGAGCAACACCCTTCTTTATATGTTGTCTGGTGGTCCCTCAAAGTTCTCACTTTGCTTAGCACTAAGCATCTCTGAAGGCATCTTCTGAATAGCTAAGTGGGAATGCTTTTGAGATTTTTGCCTTATCAGCTTAAGTCCAAGCAAATCTATTCCCTGTTAGTAAGGGTTTAAAGTTATGGGGGGAAAAAAGGCTTCTCAGCATTTGACCATGAAAAAGTTTTGTCAAGTGTTATCTTTCAGCAACCAATGCAGAAGTATTAGAAAAGAAATCTGGCGTGAAGTAATTTCACCTGAGCTAAGGTTAGGGTTGAGTACATTGATTTCTCCTCTCTGAGCTGGTGTGATACTACCTCAGTGATTTCTTGTGGTCTAGAAACAACATTTTGTCAGAGAATAGAGACAGATCTTGTTTGGTTTAAACTGTGACAGACTTCTGACAATGTAAGACCCAAGATTGTGAGATGTCCTGAAGGGCAGCTGAGGCAGCAGTAGGCAAGATGCTGGCAGCAGGGTCCAGGCTATATCCTCCTGCTGTGACCTCCACTGGACCTGTTTTGTGGGTTACAGTGAAACTACAAAAGATTCCTGATAGTGGACTTCATTAAATATGGGCATGGTGAGTCCTAAACAAACATACTTAAAAGGGACTAAAATGGATCCGTTGTTTTCTGAAGCTGCTCCCACCTGGAGCTGAAGTAGGGAAGGGCACAAGCCTCACCACAGAGGGTTACTGTTGCAGAGCAGAAGAGCAACCCATCCTTCCTGGGCTCATCTTTTCCACCTAGTTAGGATCAGCTGGGTCTGGCTTTTAACAGCAGTACACCTGCCTAAATTACTGGTTGGGAAATTGTATTTTTTTTTTGTCTAGAGTGAGGTAAATGTGTATTTTATCTAGATAATTAATCTGAGGGATAGAGCTAACATAATTCTTGTGTTCTCTTTTCCCTTGCTCCTGTCAATATGGCCATGTGGCTTTTGTATCTCAGAACCTTTATTAAACAGGTTTATTTGGAAGCAATCAAATGAGGAAAATTATAAGGACAAGGATGATTTTGTTCAGCTGGTCACCTTTATCCAGTGCTAGCCAGCTAGGAAATGGCACTGCTTTTTATTGTCTTCCTATCTCTGTAAACTGTTTTTTATTAAAACAAAAAAATAAATAAAGCTCTTAAATAAACAAAGAGGAACTCTTGGAAAATTCTGTTGACTCCAAGGTGCTGTTTTACCTCTACAGGAACAAACACCACCCGTTCCCCTTTTCCCATGCACCTAATCTTTTCATTAATATGTCAGGAAACATGACTCAATCTGCAGCTTTGTCAAGACACAGACAGGAAATTTAGATGTTTTCATTATCAACTGCTACTGTTTGTTAATTTTTTTTTTTCACTTAGATCTTGATAGGACAGGCTGTTTCTTTGAACATAGTGACTTTAGCCTTAGTACAGGCTGTTTCTTTGAATACAGTGGCTAATGAGATAGTAAAAGTTCATAGAATCATAGAATGGTAAGGTTGGAAGGGACCTCAAGGATCATCTAGTTCCAAGCCCCTGCCATAGGCAGGGACACCTCCCACTAGTACAGGTCGCTCAAGACCTCGTCCAGCCTGGCCTTGAACACCTCCAGGGAGGGAGCATCCACAACCTCCCTGGGCAACCTGTTCCAGTGCCTCACCACCCTCACTGGAAAGAACTTCCTCCTATCATCCAGTCTAAATCTCCCCTCTGCCAGTTTAAATCCATTGCCCCTTGTCCTGTCATTACAAGACCTTGTAAATAGTCCCTCCCCAGCCTTCCTGTAGGCCCCCTTCTACTATCAGGCTACTATCAGGTCTCTTGGAAGCCTTCTCTTCTCCAGGCTGAAGAGCCCCAACTCTCTCAGCCTGTCCTCATAGCAGAGCTGCTCCAGCCCTCTGATCATCTTTGTGGTCCTCCTCTGGACCTGCTCCAACACTTCCATGTCCTTCCTGTGCTGGGGGCTCCAGAACTGCACACAGTACTCCAGTTCCAACCAAGCATCTTTGGGAGAGCAATGAGTTATCGGTGATGAAAATGCTCTATGTTATTGGAGGCAAAGATAAGAGGTAGGAGACTGCCTCATCTGTAGTGCTAGTGAAAGTCATCTGTAAATACCCATTTGTTCTGTATCCCATGTCTCCAGTGACTGTCTAAGAAAATCCTCACATGTCCTCTTCGCTCAGAGAAGAAACCAAGGTGTAACCTGAAACTGATCACTGTTTGGTTCTGTCCGTGGGCCAAGGTTGGGGTCAGGTCCTGGAGTTGGAGGCAGCTTGGGCATCACTTTCACTCTGTTCTTTTGGTGGCAAACAACCTGACCTCAGATACAACTCCAGCATTGTGGGCCCTGACCATTCACATAGACCACAGCCTCATGGCTGTTATTTTCCTAACAACTGTCTCCTTGAAACTTTATATATTTCAATGCATGTTTACAGAAAGTTGTAGCCCAGACACAGACCATAGGTGCTTTGCAGCTGTAAACTGTCTACACTGCAAAAGAGCAATGGACTACCATCCAGAAGACTGAGAAAAGTGTTGGTTGTTTTTCCTTTTTCCCAATTCTGATGGGTCTTAGATTTGTTTAGTACCTTTCTTCATTTTCCACACAGCTTTAAGTGACATCTGAAATTACAGTTTAGTGCAAGATCTGAGATCTTTTGGAAATTGCCATTCAGATGCATGACTCATGGCCTTCCTTCTCCTGTTTCACCAGGCATCTCTGAAAACATGGGAAAGCAGGGAGTCGAAGTCTCACCCTGCTCATGAGCAGCGGAGCAGCCCTGCCTTCTGTGGGACTCTGAGTACCTACGACTCCCTGTGGCCTCTGGTTTCAGCATCTCGTTGTGTGCAGACATCTGTGTTCAGGCCCTTGTAACAGATTAGAAGTAGCACTTTGATTAGCTGAGAAAGAAAGTATTGTGAGGAGGAAGGGTGTTTCCAGCTACACATCACTGGGCAGCAGCATGGAGGGTGCAGATCAGCTGCAAGGCTGAATGTGTTAAGTGGCTCGTCATACATGCGGAAAAAGAATCTTGCACCTTACAAACCTGGTAGAGCAAAAGGGGATCTGTAACTCACAGAGGCACTGCAGCCCTTCCTGGCTGTGTGTTGATCACACTCTGCTTCCATAAGTTGTTGGGTGAAGAAGCTGGTGGTGGATATTGCATGCAGTTCATGGTGCTGAAAACACTGACAGGTTCTATCTGGGGGTGCCTCTGCAAACTATCAGAGCAGGCAATGAAGCAGCCCTGCCTCAGCATGAGCTGCAGCAGAGTGTCTGGCACGCAGGTCTTGCTGGAAGAAGTCCGTATTTCTCAGGGATCTTCTGGTTTTGCACAAGCACGAGGGAGCACTGGTGGGGCTGATGTGTGTACACGTAAAAGTGGAAAGGACACTCTTTCACAGATCTACCAGTGCCTGGATTGAAATTCTACAGAATATGGATGCTTGCTGATCCTGGAACATTTTGGAACCAGTAGCTTCCCTCTGTGAGGTACTTGTGAGGTACTCTCTTACATATGGCCTGAAGCTGGGAAAAGCCCCAGTCCTTGAGTTTAAGCCCAACCTAAAACTATTTCTGCCTTTGTTGTCATAAAATCTAACCTAATGGCTTGACAGAAAGGTAGAGCACCCAGTGCTGAGCTATGGATGTAACGGCTTAAGTTACACGGTTGTCTGTCCACATGGCAGCTCATAGCTGTGGCCTGAGACTAGCAATTTGCCACTTTACCACTGCACCAGCTCTGAAAAGGTCTTGGGCTCCAGGGCCACAGCATCTGATCAGGCTGAAAGTGCTCATTTTGATTCACTCCAAAACCAAAAGACAGATCTAAGAAAGAACCCCCAGATTCAGAGCAGGAGTCTATCCCCTCGCTGTGTATTCTCGTGCTTGCAACATTGTCCTTTTGCAAGTCAGACCAAGAGAAGACTCTGCTCAGCTGTAAGTGGAATGGATTGTGTAGATGTGCAAAGCTGAAGAGCCTCAGGCTTCCTGGTGCTCGCTGTTCCCTGCCAGGCTCCTGCCTCCCATTCTGCCTGCGAGTTAGATGCATCCATGGTGACATTCGTCAGGCTCACACACAGCTGCACCATTCACCATCCAGCAGTAGCAAGGTGTCCACTTTTGGCATCGCTGGTTGAACTAGCTGCTTTATGGCCTCCAAGGATGAAAGTGTGCAGCACATCACTGTCATCACTGCTAGAAGACATGGCAAGTGCCCTGTTCCCTTCCCTTCCCAGTTTGCCATGGCCCAATGTCAGGTATTACCATAGTGTCCTGTCTCCTACTGCACATACCTCATTAAGTACTCGCTTCTGGCAGACCTTAGGAAACTGTTGCACATCGGGGGAGTGGAGGAGGTAGGAGAGCGTGGGTAAAGCCTACAGCTATTGGGTTGTGCTCTCAGGGGCTTGTAAAACTAATGCATTACTTTATATGACTGGGGATCTCTTTTGACCTTAAGAAGTAAGACTCGGAATGCTGAAGCAAAGAAGAAAACTCACTACCGTAAGCATGAACTCATTAGCAACCTACTAATAGTAGCTAAGCCACTTTTGGGGCAGAGGGCAGTGACCCTACCACAGCTCTGAAGGGACCTGACTGATTAGCAACTTGTCTGAAACACTCAAATTCCCCAATATTAGCCAGCACTCTATGTCTGCCATGCATTGCATCCCACATTTGCCCAGTAAAGTAACCTCACAAAATTAATGAATAAAATTAGATCTTGATGTACCTGTGTTGTACAAGAGCCCAGTAAGGCCATGGAAATCATGTGCTGGCTAACATGCCAGCAGCCCTTAGAAGGTCAGAGATCTGGGTGTGAGAGATTGTGATTGTGACTTACTTAGCGCTTCCCTGGGTATTTTAAATTATTTTAAAAGAACTGTTCACTTCTTAGCTGCTGGAGCACTCATTGGGAAAGAAAAAAAAAAAAAGAAGTTCCACTTCTGCAACAGCATGTCCAAGGTAAGAGCTGAGATGCTCGTTGCCCATGTTATTGGGAGAAACAGGTAAAGGTATTTTGCTGATTTGTGCATCTCCTGAGTATCAGCAACTGTGGAAGTCCTGCTCATCTCTTCTAGATTGGTGGATGCTTGGCTCTGCTTAGCATTAACCATAACAGAGTTCAGAAATGGAGACATCCGGAACCAAGGCTGATTTTTATAAAGCATGTTTTTTACACTATTTTAACCTCTCTGCATCAGGTTCCTTATCAGTCAAAAAGAAATGACACAGTGAATTCCTGCTTCCATTAGAGGTAGAACTGACGATGGAATTTGGTATTTCTTTGCTGTATTCCACTGCTTTGCCAGTATACCTAGCATGCTGCTCACCACAACACCAGTGAACCTAAAGTACAGGACAGAGGTCTCTTGCTGACAGTTTCCAGGCCATTTCTAGCAAACCCTCTGCCCATGGGCTCTCCTTTCTGTCTGATTCTGTAAAGATCTCCTGCCTGATCTTGCTTTTCCTGCAAGGACCAAGGCTCCTTTCTGGCTCAGGCTCTGGAGTTTTCTTCCTGCATGCTCCCAGACTGAGAGGTGGAATGGGTTAGAGCATGTCCCCAGGGATGAGAGTTGAGAAATGCTTTCAGTTACAGCATTTAAGGTGCTGTCACCAGCTGCTGCACTGTTTAAACTACCCAGCAGCACGCAGTATGCACAATCTATCTTTAACAAAGTCAGAGGCAGCAGCATATGCTGAGAATGTAGAAGGGGAATGCCATTTTCTAATTCCATAGGTTGGCTAAAACTCTTCAGAGGATCTTAGACAATGTCATCAATACATTCACACAAACGGCTAATATCTCCACCAATACAAACTGATTTTTGCCCCTCTTTCTTGTGTGCATTTCATCTCCAAATACAATTTTAATCTGCTGTGCAAGAGGAAGCTTTATTCTCATGCCTTTCCTGTTGTGTTCATTAGTAATTTGATTTCAAAATCCTGAACATCACAAAAAACCCAACACGAACTTCTGTATTGCCAGGAACTACATTGCACTTCAAAGAAAGTACTAGGTGCAGCTTGAACATTATGAAACTCTTTTTTTGAGAATCGTATGAATCCCCTTTATCACTTAAATACTCACTTCCTTGAGTAGAATTCAAGCCCATCTGGTTGGATCTTCTGGCTGTGGTGCAGACACACACAGAATTCTGCCGAGAGTAATGTTAAACTGTACTTACTTCAATGGATAAGATATCAAGATACTGACTGGAGGCTTAAGCTGATGTCACTGTTAATTCATGTTCCTTATTACCCTACTCAGTCAGAATGCTCTCACTCCCTTGGGAAATGTATCTGTAGTTAAGATCCTGGAGCTTTTTGAGAAAAAGGAATAGAAGCACAATAAATGGAAGAAGAGCTGCTCTTAGCTTCTGCAAAAAGCCATAGTTACAGCCGACTTTTCTGCCAAACCAGAAGCATTGTGTTGCACGCACATCATTGGTTGCTTGGAATCGAGTTACAGAGCCAGACCCAGATCGGTTGTGCGAGTAGGGGCTCAGTTCAGGGGGAAATGCGGTGCGAACAGATGAAGTCTCCAAGTGTTTCATTTTCTATACTTGTACTTGCCTCCAGTGTGTTAGGTTCTGCAGTGCAGGGAAGTATGGGGAGAAGACTCATTTGCATTCAGGCGGGTGTCTTTGAGCAGGCATTGGGAGCAGCCATTCACCAGTGCTGTGCGAGCGGTGGGAAGGAAGGTCTGTCTGTGAGTGTGCAGACCACTCTAAAACCATGCTGTATTGCAGAACATTTGAGGTTGAAGTGGAGAGACTAAAGAGGCAAGCTAAATTACATGCCCCTAAGCATGGTCTTCCATCCGAAGCTGCAAAAGTTAGCAGAGATGTAACTGATAATTTGACACCCTGCAGTCTCTCATTGAGATGCCTCACCATCCCACAACTGCTACTTGATGTCAGTTTCCCAGATTCTCCTTTATTTCAACGCACTTAGTGGAGCTGCATCTGTCTTGGGGAAGTTTGGGCTGGCTGTTAGAGAGCAGCCGCTGCAGGCAGGACTGCCCTTGGAGGAGACTGCCAGCAGGGTGCTCTGGCCAGGACTGGTGCTGTGCACACTGGTGCTGTGCGGCCTCCCCACACACATCACAGTGCTGCTTTCCCTGATGATCTCCTGTCACAAAAGTGATGCACTGACAACTCATGCCCCATTACTTTGACCTGAATATAGGCTAAGTAAGTAAATCTAAACATATTAAACCAGGTAAAGAAAAGGAAGACACATCCCTTCTCATTCCTAAGCTCTTTCATCTAACCTTTGTACATTTATTTGTATTAAGGATCAGTTAGATAAACTTGGATTTTTCAATAATCACTGCATGTGTGATGCAGAGAGTAATTAGAGAGCAGGAGAGAAGAAGCTGTTTTCACTTCTTCTCAACACGAGATGTTCAGCATCAAAGATCTGAAATCAGGATCTGGCCTGACAGAGCTAGCATAAGGGTCACACCTTGCAGGGATGTCACCCGGCCTGTGCCACTGGCCTGTAACAGATAATCTCCTGATACTATTACAGCCAGTGCCATTATGGATGTCAACTTTAATTAAGCACACTCCCATTTGGTGTGTCCTTCTAAAAATTGCTCCAGGTCCATGGCTTGATCAGTGTGCAGCCAAGTTTCATGAGAAGGGGGTTTGCCTTGTTGAAATAGGATTTTGACCAGGCACTGGTGGGGTCAGCTCAGCATTTTTGTGCCTGTGGTGAGAAGACCCTTTCCAGAGCAGCAGGGGTCTATAGTGGGAGTGGGTCAACCACCTTGCTCCAAACGCTCTGCTGCTGCCAGTGTTGCTTCTGGGGCTCTCAACTCTCACAGGTGCTCAGAGACAGATCCCCTCCCCTCCTTCAGGCAGAGGGGAGCCACGCAAAGGGGTGCTGGTCACCCTTGAGCATCTGACATATATGGACATACAAGTAATATGTGTCTGTGTATCCATTTATTCATAGGCTTTGTAGGGTACTAGATACAGGTACAAAAAAAGGTACTCACAGCTAATTGGTAGCTGAGCCAGGAAAAGCTCTGTGGAGATATTATTGTGTTGGTTACATGGTGAAGCTTAGAACCTCCATCCAAAGGTCAGTTTGTGTTTGCAGATTATAACTGGCTTTCCTGAAGTGAGGTTTGTCTAAGGCTTTTAAAATTCTCTCATCAACTGCTGAGGTAAGCTGTTATGGCCTCTTTTTTTATTCTTCCATGCAATTCTATTTTAAAGTTGTCAAATGATTTGTCCTGCTCTTCTTAACATATGAGTTTGACTCACCTTTCCTAAACTCATCCTGGTTGTGCTTGAATGGGCACACAGCATTTGACAGCATAAAAAAACATGACTGGAAAGACAGCCAGGGATAGAGAGTCTGGTCCCTCTGGCCACCTTCACCCCTCACCTTGCTGCAAGGACCAAGATCAAAGTCATGCTCCCCCCGCGACCTGGTCCCTTAGCATGAAATGCGCCTGGGAGCACCTTTCCTCTCAAGCTCTGTGAAAGTCCAGATGCACTCAACTGCTTGGAGAAACCCTGGTGTGCTTTGCACCCATCTAACTCATACTCTCAAGGTAAATGAACAAGGTATTGTCTGCTCTTCCAAAGCATCAAGGAGTCAAGTAGGCAAGTCTGCTTGAAGATTTAGCTTCCCACATCCCACGTACCACTACCCTTCTCCAATCCAGAGTGTGACTTCTTTCTATTTGCGTCATGAAGCTACTCCACCTCTAACTCCATCCAAAGTTACACTAGGAAATCAACACTGGTCCAAAGGAGACACTTCCAAACATGTTCTGGTTTGAAGATTGGAGGACATTAGTGACTATATTATCCCTTAGCTAACTCTTCCTAAAGAGGAACCCTGGTAGTGATCTCATCACACTTGAACACTTGAGAGAGTATTCATGGAAAGTACCCAGAGGACACATGAAGGTCATTGCTGTCCAGAGCACTTAATTACAGAGAAATGGCCACAAGAGCAGTAAACAATAAGTCTATTAATGGGGCTAATAGTTTCACACATCTGCAGAGAGGAATGGTAGGGGAAAACATAGTTTTTATGGAAACAGATGTGTTGGACTAACAGTGTAGTCTTCTCTAGTGGAGATGGGCCTGGATCAGCTTCTAAAAGACCAAATACTGCATGTCTAAAGACCACTTATATGATAAATTGACAACATCTCCTTGTCCTTTGTCATGTTCCAGTCATTCCAGTAGTTGAAACTGAACAATATAGTTCAGGGAAAACATCTTGGTGAAAAATGTATATCCAGATACAGTGATGCTAGTAACAAAAGAGAACAAATCTCCAGCGTGACCTTTAATTTGGAAATTCAACACACTGTCCCTGGGGCAGCACAAATGGGATGATATGGGATTTGTCCTCCAAAGGCATCGCCAAGAAAGAATAGTGTCATTGCAGCCCATAAGTCTGAAGCTCCTCTTGTTTAGCCTACTTTTTCTCTTTTTAATGTAAGTCACATTTAGCCAATAGAGTGGCTACAAATTTGTGACCTGAATGTAGAAATAGTGTTAGTGGTGGTCCAGTATGGATAGAAACCTCTTTCTGTTTCCCCAACCATAAGGCAAGGACTGGACTAGCAGCTCTGCTTCAGGAGGAACTTGTACAAATTACTCAGCTGTGTAAAAATGTGAAAGCCAGGGACTCTTGCACTGCACCACTCCTGTGCTAGAACTGGTTCCATTTCAGACAGTGGCCAAGAGACAAACAGGCATTTCAGACTTCTAAGAAATGAGTAAAGACAATTTCAGAATAACAAATATAAAATATGACCTAAGTCTCTCATGAGTGCATCACGTGTAGCGAGGCCTCATTTTGTGTTGCTCAAGAAATATAACTACCTGCAGTGCAGGGATCAGCACTGTGAGGTAATCTTGAAGATCAAGGAGTGACTTGTTTTTCAGTTCTGCATTTGTAGTTGTGACACTGTGGCTTGGGTGAAGTATCCAGGCAACAAGCCAGGCTTCATGATTAGCAGTATAATACCTGGCTAAACAAATATTTTGCACACACAGACCTAATAAGGCTGGTGCTAGGGAAAATGAGCTTTAAAAAGTTAATTAGGATACGCTTTTTGAAACACATTATTCCTTATTGATGCTGGGGTATCACCTGCAATGCCCAGCATGGGTTGGAGAAGGCTGTAGCCAGATATAATTACAGAACATCTGCTAGAGAACAAAGTGTGAGTGTCCTCTGCAGAGCTGTTGCACCACACTGAAGGGAGATTTGATGCAATAGCAATAGCCCTGGCTATAGGTTCAACATGCAGCACATCTCGCAGAGGGCTGTGGAGGTTAGTGCAATCTGTCACAAGAGATCAGGGCAACTCTGATCATCCAAACTTCTCAGGGTCATATTTAGTTATGGGTAGCCCTATTTCCTCTGAAGGGTATGTGGAAGGACACTGTCTCTCAGATCATGCCACCTACACCCACATGTGAGACAGGAGGTACAGGTGTTCACAGGCACAGCTGGTTTACAACTTCAGCAGACCTTCCTCTCTACTTAGTTGTGACCCGGGAAGGAGCTTCACAACAATAAACCTCAAAACCACTGTGGCAATAGGTTTGGTTTGTGGTAGGTAATGTTTGATCAGGCCTGGGTTGGAATAAGTAAAGCAGCTACTCATCAAGCAGATTTTTGCACTAATTTCTCAAAATAAGTTTGTGTGTTTCCTTGACCATAAGTGTATAGTAACCATTGAATTTGAAAGGTCTGTTGGGCAAATGTGCCCTGATAAGTGTCTGTACAAACTGCAAAGGGTGGGTTACATCAAATGACTTTGCTTTTGAAAG
Organism: Eubucco bourcierii; assembly: GCA_013396675.1. Lineage (NCBI taxonomy): Eukaryota > Metazoa > Chordata > Aves > Piciformes > Ramphastidae > Eubucco > Eubucco bourcierii. Next base: position 28,303 of record VWZE01015519.1, read on the forward strand.
CCAATAATGTTTCTGTGTACTCTTTGCAGGGTCGGAGTGGCTGGAGAGCAGCCAAACAGAAAGGGACCTGGGGGTGCTGGTTGACACCCGCCTAAACATGAGCCAGCAGTGTGCCCAGGTGGCCAAGAAGGCC
>VWZE01015519.1:28754-45343 GCA_013396675.1 Eubucco bourcierii
AGGCAGGTTTGGATGTGGCACTTGGTGCCATGGTCTAGTCTTGAGGTCTGTGGTAACAGGTTGGGCTTGATGATCTTTGAGGTCTCTTCCAACCTCGGTGATACTGTGATATTGTGATAGAATTAACTTTACAGATACTCATAAAGCAAAATATTTGATTACATCATCCTTCTTGTTAGTTGATATTTACTATAAAGGCAATGAAAAAAATAATTAAGGTAGGTACATACTGAAAAGACTCTGCTCTGGGTAACTTACTAGAAGCAAACCAAAAGGGAATCTGCTGGGCTGAATTTATGACTAGTGTAGTTGTATTTAACTCTGTGATGTTGTAAGAGCTTTGCACCTGAGCAATGGAGCCTCAAAGCTCTTAATTTTGTAGCACAAGGAGTGATGGGGATGCAAGTTCCAGAAGCTGTTTCTGCAGTTCTTTGTGTGACTTTGTGTGACCTTTTGGTATAGCCTTCACATGTGTGCTTCAGAAAGGTTAACACACCTGCCCAGTTCTTTTCTTCCCTTCCCTTCCCCGCGCCACCCCCCCCCGNCAGCAAATTGCAGCACCAGACTGGGCTCACATCTTAGATTCCTGGTAAGATGATCAGACATAGTATCCAGTTTCCTTTTTGCCTGTCACTCTGTGACCTTGAGGCAGCTCAGATGTAGAACCTGGAGGAATGACTTAGCTAATCAGTGTTTCATCCCACAGTAATTTCCCCTGGACATCTGTCCACTTGTACTCATACCTGCAACAATATGTTTAAGACGACCAGACACCCTCTGTCTCCTCTTCTGTTCTTAAATCCAGCTCCTGCTGCCTTCCCTGTATGAATGCCATACATGGTATCTTTCTCCCTCTGCAGGAGCTTCTCTGAATTTATACACCCACTCCATTCCTTCAAATTCCTTTAAATTTACACAATTTGCCTGCTAAACCCAATGTTTCCATACGTGGTAGCATTTTATAAGTCTTAAGACTTATTCATTGTACTTATATCTACTTCACCTTCCAAATTTTAAACTGCTGTTGATGCTACAAAAGGCCCATACAGGACAAACTGGTACCATAAGTAACACACTACACACCTCTTCTTGTCTCTTGTTCTGCTCTGCTCTGTACACACACTTCCATGGTATCAGTTCTCAGGGTTTCTGAAGTCACATTTGGATTCAAATTGTATCATCATCTTCCACAATTCATCCATATATACACATATGAATATATTTGTTTTAATTTTACTATACAGATAAACCAAATAAATAATGTCTGCAGTGCTATTCCTGTAAAGAAAGGTAGGTCACTGCCAAGCCATCTGGAGTCATACCACTCATGGGACACAACTTATTTTTAGACATCAGACCTGAATGGGACCTGGAGGTGCCTTCTGTTTGACTCTAAAGTGCTTGAGGAGCTCCTGCTCCTTATTTAGGCCAGCGAGACTGGCACCTTTCATTGAAGTGGTAGAAACAAAATGATTACTCTCAGAAGCCTGATTCAGAAGATCATGTCCATGCTCTGTGTCACAGCTTGAAGCAACCACAGTTAAGTTTGCAAGATGAGATGGATCAAGATCACTTTTCCAGTTCAAGTTCCCGAAAGAGCATACTGAGAGTACATTCTCCTTTGCACTAGTTCACTCAGAATCCAATTACATCAGTGATTCCTCAGGGAAAGGTGAGGCTGGACTATCCCTGGTCTCCTGTGGCCAAAGATACTCAAGGGGGATGGGATTCATGGCTTTGAAACATTAAAACATTGCTTTTCATCTTTTCTGGAGGGTAAGTGCTCTAAATACTGTCCTGGTAGGAAAGAGGCACTGTTTTTAAAATTAAAATATTATTCTTGTTTAGTCCTTTCCACAAGTAGGTACCTTCCTTGAGGAGATGATGTAGGAATTGAGGTCTGACCAGATAGAAGATGCTCCTTGTCCCAAGTCACATCTCTCAACAAAGCTTCACATTCCCCTCTTAGAAACCTGATCTTCACCCCATATGTTACATCAGGAGCCCATCTTTATCTTCTGGGTTTCAGTCTGAGGCTGGTGTATAGCATAAAGGACTGATCTCTGCACCTCACAGGGAATGTCTTCATAAAGTCTGAGCCTGCAGACAAGGACATGAGGTGCATTTGCAGGGGGAGATGCTCAGAGTGTTTCAGCTCATTTGAGTTAATAAAATAATGAAATTTCTATCACACAGCACTAACCCTGCACCTTTCTTAAGTCCTGAAACAGATCTGAGGAAGCCATTGGGAAAGGGTTAATGGCATCACAGTCTACAAAGAAATGATCGAGCAGAGGCTGAAACATCCACTGGCATTTTCTGCTTCAGACTTCCTAGAAAGGTTGATTATAACCAGATGTTGAACACAACCAAAACGTGTAACAAAAGGCTTGCAGTCATGCAGCGGAATAAGGAAAGAAGAGCTTAAAGAATATTTAGATTAGTGAGACGTGTTCCAGCTTACACAACCAGACAAAATTCATCTGCAAAGTCTCAAGGACTCATCCAAAGCCATTTCCAAGCTATTAGCTCTTGAGTAGCTAGGGAGTAAGAAACGAGTAACAGGGGAATGCTTAGGACATGCCTTACAGGGAAAGAAAAGGAGTTTAAATCAACCTGTCGAGCTTTAATTATTGGAAAGAATGCTGGAATCCATTATGAAAACCTCCATTTATGATCAGCCACAGATTAGTCAGTTGATGTGAAACACACCACAGGGATTTGTCAAGAATAAGCTGTACTTTTGTTTAATTTGTCTCTCTTTGATTTAGTGATTAAGGGAAATGGACTTCATTCTAAGAAGAGTTTGGATACTTTCCTACAGAACACGCTCAGGTATGCACCAGGGAAACATGGTCTAGACTTCACTGTGACAACAAAATCCATCTGCCTGTTAAACTGGAAGAGTGAAAGGTGGTCCAAAGTATTGCAACACCCAGGAGATGTCTGCTCAGCCCATGTCTGACCAGTGTGTGAAGGAATGAATGATGGAGAAGGGAATGTGGTTATCAGATGTCTAAATAAAGCCAAGTGGTTTGAGCTTGCAAGACATTTGAAAGGCAGGTTCATAATTCAAAATGATCTTGATGACTAAGAAAAGTGTTCTGAAATCCTTAACGTGAAACTGAGGAAGAAGAGAAAAGTCCTTTTGGCAGAAAAGAGAAATCCATGCAAAACTACATAGAGATCCACAAGAAAAGTTTGGATGAAAAAATAACAACTAAATGGTTATGAAAGTATGCAGCTGTCACACACACACAGACACAGACACAGACACACACACACAAACCAACAAAAAACCAAAAAAGCCCACCAAAAAACACACCACAAACAAAAAAACAACCCCAAAACACCACACAAGAAGAAGAGTTAAAACTACCTATGAGAACATTTGAGCTGGAAATTAGAAAAATACCTGTATCAGAGAATGAAATTCTGAAACAGTTTTCTAAAAGATGTGAATAGGCCAGGAGATCTTTACCGAGTTCAAGATAGAAATGAGTGATTTCTGGCAGGGACTTCTTAGAGGTGGTTGCAGGAATGTAGGCTCAGGAGCTTCCTTCCTAATGCATTTCATCTGCTTCTCTGTAAGACATATTTGGGTTATGCTGTTCACGTAAGGCTTCAACTGGAGCTGCTGTCTTCAGCCTTGGGGACCTCACTTTGTGGAAAACATAGGAAATAGGAAAGACCTAGGACACAGTAATATGAATAAGAAGGAGTTTGGAAAATACCCGAGTGTAGGGAGAGGCATGGCTAATTTACAGTGGAGAAGGCTGGAGAGCAGCTGAATGGGATAGCCGCAGAGCAGGCAGCGGTCAGCAATTCTCCATATCCCATACCAGGCAACAGAATCTGAAGCAAACAAGAGAGAAATTAGGAGAAAATGACAGAATCCAACTTTCACAATACAAGCATAGCTAAACTCCAGTGAGCTTCCTTGTGTGTAAGGTCCTGCTGAGTGGAAGACTTCATGTGCCCATCATCCATGTGGCCACCAAGGGTGGTTGGGGTACCTCCTCAAGCAAGAAGGCCCTGCAATGCCTACCTACCCTGAAATCATGGACAGGCTCAACGGTGTTTGAGAGAACCCTTCAGCCTGATGCCTTTGTGAATCAGCCTTCTTAAAATCAGGGCCGAGTTGTGTGATATATACCTGAAACTGTAACAGTGCCTGTAGGAGAACTGTTCACAGAACATTTTGTTCATTCAAAATATGCTGCAGGGAGCAAGTCCCCACCAGAGAAGGCAATGTGACAGTTGTTCTTATCAACACATCTCTTACTGTCTGGTTTGAGTCTGACAAGACTCACTGCTCTATAAATCATGTTCTTTGTCACTAATTCCATTTCCAGCCCTGTAATTGCTAAATATCACTTTATCCATATATTTACTTGTTGCACAGTTGCAACCAGTAGTTAGTTGAGTGACGTTTGCCCAATCTTTGGACTGCAGGCTTGCAAATTCTTCAACAATGTTTACAATTAAAGAATGTAAGTTAAAAAATACTCAACTTCAATAATAGAACAAAAAAACCTTACAGCTCCCTGAGGGCTCACAGTATGCTCTGGATTAAGCAGCTGCAACTGCCTTGTTTGCTAATGGAAGACAAGGTCCAGGACTGCAAACATACTGCCTCTGACACAGGAGAAGGGCTTTGCCATGGAAGCAGGTGTTTTGTGGTAGAAGCCAGACCTGCCAGAAGCAAAGAATTTAAAGAGGGGTAGGATCAAGTATGCTTCACAGTTCCTACGTGCTTCAATTGATGCTATTCTTTGTAATGGTAAGAGAAGATCTGAAAAGTAACTCTTTACAAAACACCTGAAGAGCTTCCACTCCCAGCATCTATTTAATTTGAATATCAGCTGTCTATTAATGATAGCAGTGTGGGGGTTCATGGCCATAGTCTCCAAGCACACAGAAATCCCCTCTGCCCCTTATGCTACATGTGAGAGATGGGGTTACATCACAAGCACTAATTCATTCCCACAGCCCCAAGGAATGCTCTCATCACCATTGAGCACCACTGCTTTTTCAGTGCCTTCACTGCTGCCACTGACATGATTGATCCCTTTTGTGGGGCAACAAGGAAGGTCGATGCAATCCTTGCACAGCAAAACTCCCTCACTCACTTGGAGGGCCCTGATCACAAAGGCAGACAAATTCTTGGCACCATGACCACAGCCTGCCAAGAAAGATGTGATGGGTGGTGCAGCTCTCACCGGTCCCTCAAACCACAGGCTGTCCCTGTCCCACCAAATCATGGGAACAGTGGGCTGGAGCCACCAATGGAGTGCTGGGCATATGATTTCTTCGCTAGGAAAAGCTGGAGCTGTTTGAAGCACTTAAGAAAAGCACAAGCTGACCACCAGTGTCTCAGAATTAGTTTGGAATGACTTTCCAGTGCAACACAGGTGAGCCAGGCATGATGCCTTATCACAGGCTGGGACTTACAAGAGACTTTCTGCTTCTTGCCTTCTGGGTGAAAAGGGATGCTGACAGTCCCTGGAGACCCAGCAACCACCCTGATTTGGAGACTACTGCAATCTAATCTTATGGTAGCCTTTGTCAATACTGCATTTTGTTCAGGCATGTCCCTTACACAGGAGATGTGCCCCTGGACAGGAGGATGTTGAGATCCTGCGACTCCTAGAAGTATTTGTAGAAAGAGCTAAGCATTGTCTGCAGTGGGGGTTCCCACACATCGAGCAGATTGTATTGTACCCTGGGCAGTGGTGCTTCAGAAGGCCCTGCCTGCCACTGCAGCCCAGCTTTGAATTTGCAGGGGAAACCCAGAGACCACATCCAGCACTACTCACCTAAACAATGCCACTGGGGCAACTGGTGCAGGTAGCTCCTCCAACTGGGAAGATGATCCCTGCAAAGCAGAGATAACAGAGAGACCAGCAGCCATGGCACCTCCTTTTTCTTCCCCAACTTTCAGAGAATCTGGCTGTGAAAAGAAGTGTCACTTCCAGCTCCTCGCTTTTTTAAAGCAGCTGTACTAATGCAAAACAGCTCTACCATGTGAGTAGAGAACCTTACTGCTCTTCCTCTGGACAAACAGGGTTTATACTTGCTTTGGGTCATCTGCATCTCCCTGGGCCAGTGCTACGCTGGAGGGGATTTAGGTTCCTCAACACTCTCCAGCCATTGCAGATGGGCTCCCAAAGCACTTCTGTTTCAGTTTATCACTTCAGGGTTCACTCTTGCCTCAGCAACTAATTAGCTGTTTTGCAGCAGCAAAACTGCACTGCAGCATAAGCCAGGTTTAGATGGTGATCCCTTTAAAAAGGAAGGATCTCTGTCAGAATAGCTTTCTTAAATCCTGAGATACATGCTGCTACTTCCACTATACTGTTTTTTCTGTGTATTAGCCATTTAATACCATTAGCATAGTTTTCATGAAAGCAGCTATCTGTGTAGTTTCACCAAAAGGCGCATATGATTAATTAAAAAAGGAGGACGGATGGGATTGCTGTGAGGATTTGAATGTAAATGCACTAGCAGATGCTTCCTGATCCTCCCAGCAGAGTACATCACTTTTAATAAACTCACAACAGATGGCTGACTGTGGTGTCAAAGATGATATATATCAAAGTACTCTGTGCTTCCCTTCCAGTCAACTCTGTCCTCAAGCCTCAGAATCCAGAGGGCTGGATCCTCACCTGCAGCCCTTTGGCAAAGCTCCCTCCAGTTCAGGGGTGCTGTGCTTACTCATATCAGCTGAAGAGCCCTCCCAGGGGTGTGTAGGCTTTCTGCCTCACAAATTTGGTGGAAATGCAATAGAACACTTGCTGGAAGGTAGAGCTTGTGGTCAGATTACTTAGGCTGTACAAGAAGCAGCAAGAGATAAAGTACAGCTAGTGAAATGTTTATATGTTTCTTTTCTTTCTCCTCTATGGGAGCTGGGTGTTGCTGACTTCAAGGAGGAAAAACTTCTTGTAGTTCAAAAAGGTGTTGGCTTGAGCCAAGCCTGCAGGACTGGAGTGACCTCTCCCTGAAATGCTTGATGTACCAAATTTTTCACAAAAACTGTTTATATGTTTGCCTTATCTCCCGACCAAGAGACACACTGAGGAATCCATTTAAAACAGGGAAAATTTAGAAAATGAGTAATCAAAGTTTTCTTGGGTTTTTTTCATTCCTAGGTCCAGAGCCCTCTCCAAAGACAAGCTGCGACACAGATTTTGACTAAGTAAACTGAGGGACAGAGCAGTTAAATGTGTTGCAGTGGTCATGTGGGAAGGAGATAGCAAATCTGAGCATAGAAACAAGGTCCCCCAATTTTTATCACAGGCTGAAATATTTCCCCAGTTTAGGCATGCCCATTACCTGACTCATTGCCAACTTAGTGCTGGTTTGATCCAAACTATTCAGTGAGTCACTTGACTCCTTCACACCTATTTGATGCACAGTGCTGCTGCCTGGGTGCTGGCAATAACTGTAGGAGCTCCTGTCTGGCAGCTGATCAGCAGCAGTCTGTGTGATTGCTAGAAAGGAAAAATATTCACTAGAAAAGTAGAAAGCAACTTCCTGGCAGTGGGGAGATGAGTTAAGTAGGTCTTTCCCTGAACTGTTGCTAGGAAGAGAGAATATTTATCTTCAGGGATTATGCAGTTCAGGTGTTGCTAGCAGCAGTTTCAAAGGTCATAGAGGAAACAGTTAACAGACTGACTTTGGGGTATCTTTACAATCTGCAGCTCAAGCAGTGCAACCAGAGGTAAATGCAGACCTAATTGCATAAAATGTTAGGTCTCATGAACAGTGCTGGAGATGGGGAATGTCTGGGATTAGTGGGGAAAATCTCCAGTGTGAAATCCTCATGAAGATAAGGACTGGTGCTAGGAAGCTGTGCTCTTTCTTCGTGGTAAGAAATCTGGCCTTGCTGCATCCTAGCAGGAAGATGTAGGGAGATTGAATATGAAGGATAAAACAAAGTTCTGTGCAGAAACTGATACTGAAACATCCCCTTTTTAGGACAAGAGGAAAACATATGGATACTCAGTAGAAAGGATGGCAGACTGGCAGTGGAGTTCAGGGGTTCCTCGTGGAGAGGGTGATAAATCTGAAGCTCAAGAAACCCTGTTCTGGGTCCCTGTTTAAACTGCAGACCTTCTGCAAAGGCTTGAATGAACCATGCTGTGTCTTTGCTCCCAGCCTTCTGTAGATAAGAGAAAATACCTGTAACTGGCAAATGTAAAGCTGAACACGCCAAGTTGTGCACTAAAGCAGATTAAGCTTGTCTGGTGTTGATGAGAATGGTGTAGGGACATAGTGTTCAGGGTAAGCGCAGGATGCAACTAAACCCTTCGGAAGGAAATCAAAGACCAGGTTTGGGGTTTTTAAAGGAAGGTGGATGGATAGCAGGAAGGAGCTAAATAAAATGTGAGATAGGATATTTTGGAGGGGGAGAAAGAAAACATAAAGAATGGGCATTACTGAAAAGAACAGAGAGGTTTGAATGGTCTTGCCCAACATCTCACCATGTAGGGATGACATGATCCTTGGGCAACATAATCCTCAGATATTGCACAACCTCCCATAGCACTGAGGACAACTACCAGCCCATCCTTCTGACTGTCCATCTAGAAGATCTTGTGGCCTCTCATTTATTGAAAGTAAAGTATTCCTGCATATTTTAAGGTATGAAATTAAGATAACTGCAGTGTGGTTGATACTGGGGGCATTAAAAATACTTCATAAAACTTAGTCTCTGCTTTGGTGCTGGATGAACGCCTGTCCTGGGAATTTCTTTATTTTGAGGATCCATTTATCACTGTAACAGGGACCACTGGCTGCAAGCATTCAGTGACTGCAGAATGAACTTCCCTATTCAACTCTAACAATCCAAAGAAAAGTTCCAAACTAATCCATACAAGAAATATGGCAGTGTCATCCTGGGATGTTAATAGGAATTGAGACACCATGCAAGGTCATCCTGCTAATACAGAGGAGCTCTGTATTTTCTTGAAGAAGTATCTAATGTGTATATAAGAGCTTCAAAGCAAAACCAATTGCTTCTGCTGAAACAAAGGGTCTGTTTCTGGATCATTCCAAAGTTCACATTAGTTCTATTGAAATCAGGAGAGCATGGGAGGATTCTGGTTTAACAAAAAAAAAAGAGGTTAAATAGGACATCAGGCCTCTCGTTATTCACCTTGATGATCTAGTAAATATACACCAAGGTAATCATTTCTGGTGGGATACTTCTAATATGTCAGGTGAAAATACCAATGACCCTCAAAAATGAGGAAGCAGTTTCTCTTGGTGGATGGGTCAAAGTGAGGCACAGGTGTGCGCCAACCTCTGAGAGAAGTGGAACAGCCGACACAGTTGAGACAAGACTTCTGCTTACTTTTAATCACTGTCACCATTCCCCTGTTTTGTGGTAGTTTTATTTTACCCCTGAGGGTCTGACTTCCCTAATTAGCTTTTTTTTTTTTTTTTTTTTTTTTTAAACATAGGAGCGATACATAAAGATTTCCTTTTCTCATCCCTGGTTAAATAGAAGATAACAGCTTCATTAAACAATTGAGTGTTCTTCCAATCAAACAGCAATGTATTGTCCTTTGGGAGCTTTCTTTAACCACAGAATACAGGCAGCTGCTCTAATTGTGTTGTGCCTGAGGCCCACTGCAAGGGCAACTAGGGCTTCCTGCTTTCCCTGATAGCATCTTTGGAGCAGAGCAGGAGAGTGTTCTGCAGTTGGGTCCCCAATTGCCGTGTGGATTTCCAATGGGTTTTTGTGCTTACCTGCCTCTTCTAATTAATGAAGCTGTTCTCAGGGTACAGAAAATTCATTTATTTGCCTAAATCAAGCAATAAATCCCAGAAGTTTGATGATCGCAAGCACTCAGATTTAAGATTTTAGAGTAAAATTTAAAAAGAAAAGAAAACAAAATGAATCTGGAGTTCTTGTGATACCCAGGATTGTGTGAACAGAGGTGGGAAGGTCAGAGCTGACCACATGATCTCTCTTTCTGGTTTCTGTACAGTGTGTGTCTGCTGTTTATAATGAGTTAACAGTTCATCCATAGATGCAGTAAATATGTTAAAAACATGAGTAGCCTGTGATCCAGATGGATATAAACATACCAGCTGATGGTGGTAGAGATGGTCTTTGGTGCAGTTCTGAATAGAGCTGATCAAAATATGGAAGTGTTTCTGCAAAATATTTCAATGAACCAAAGTTGTTTTCACCTCAAATGGTTTGAAATATGAGTTCTTGCCTTAACCAATTAGAAGAAATGGCCTCAGGTTGCATCAGATGAGGTTTAGACTAGATATTAGTGAAAAGGTCTTCACTGAAAGGTTTATCAAATACTGGAACAGGTTGCCCAGCCAAGTGGTTAAGTCATCATCCCTGGAGGTATTTAAAAGGCATCTAGATGTGGCACTTATGGAAATAGTTTATTGGTGGACTTGTCAGTATTAGTTTTATAGTTGGACTCAGTGATCCTAAGTGTCTTTGCCTACCTAAATGATTCTAAGATTCTATGCTTCTATGATCCCTGATGCTTGATAATCCCTTTCAAAGCAAAAGTAGGTCTCCCACCTTGATCTATCTATGAAGTACTGTCATTGAGTTTTGCAAACATAAATAATTCTGGCTTTCCAATATAAATAATGGTGTTTCTAGTATCTATATCTACAAGAGGTTTGCTCCTGCACCATTCAAATCCACACTTTCATCAACATGACTCCATGAATATCAAGTCTCAAAGCTCACTTCCCAAAAGACTTTCCAAGAAAGAAGGGTCAAGCCATGCTTCCACAGCTTATGGTAGCCTGTCTGGTGCTTGCATCCTTCCACAGCAGAGCACAGGAAACCTGAAGTAAGGCACTAAATAGATGTTTTGCAACCACTGGCAATAATTTGGTCAAGTGATCTGCTCATAAATGAGGAATTATCAGACTTAATAAGCAGTGGCTGACATGGCCAGCATTTGCCCTTCAAGTGACCCAGGAGAATGACCCTTCTCAGCCACCACAAGATGCAGCTTCAGCAATTAGGGGCATTTTTTTGCTTAAGATTTGGGCAAACATGAGTCTTTCTTGAGTCTTTCACTCTCCATTTCCTTTTTTAATATTATCACGGGTTTAGGTCTGCAACAATCTCCACCTGAGCAAAGTAAACCTGAACAGTCCTTAGTCGCTCTGAATTGCTATTCAAATGGAGTGAAATGCTGAGTCTGCTGTTAGACATGCAGAATTCATACAAATTTCCCATCTTTGCTGATGAGTGACAGTGACTTTCTTTTTCTTTTCCTTTTCCTTTTTTTCTTTTTCTTTTCCTTTTTTTTCTTTTCTTGTTCTCTTTTTCCTTTCTTTTCCTTTTCCTTTTCTTTTTCCTTTTTCTTTTACTTTTATCCTTTTTTCTTTTTCTTCTTTTTCTTTCTTTTTTTTCTTTCTTTTTCTTTTTCTCTTTTTCTTGTTCTTTCTTTTTATTTTCCTTTTTTCTTTTTCTTTTTCTCTTTTTCCTTTCTTTTCCTTTTCCTTTTTCTTTTCCTTTTATCCTTTTTTTCTTTTTCTTTTTCTTTTTTCTTTCTTTTTCTTTTTCTCTTTTTCTTGTTCTTTCTTTTTCGTTTCCTTTTTTTCTTTTTCTTTTTTTCTTTTTCTCCTTTTCTTTTCTTTTCGTTTTCCTTTTTCTTTTCCTTTTTCTTTTCCTTTTATCCTTTTTTCTTTTTCTTTTTCTCTTTTTCTTGTTCTTTCTCTTTTCCTTTTTTCTTTTTCTCTTTTTCTTTTCTTTTCTTTTCCTTTTCCTTTTTCTTTTCCTTTTTCTTTTCCTTTTATCCTTTTTTCTTTTTCTTTTTCTTTTTTCTTTCTTTTTCTTTTTCTCTTTTTCTTGTTCTTTCTCTTTTCCTTTTTTCTTTTTCTCTTTTTCTTTTCTTTTCTTTTCCTTTTCCTTTTTCTTTTCCTTTTTCTTTTCCTTTTATCCTTTTTTCTTTTTCTTTTTCTTTTTTCTTTCTTTTAATTTTTCTCTTTTTCTTGTTCTTTTTTCTTTTTCTTTTCTTTTTCTTTTTTTCATTTTTTCTTTTTCTTTTTCTTTTTCTTTTTTCTTTTTTTCTTTTTTCTTTTTCTTTTTCTTTTTCTTTTTCTTTTTATTTTTTCTTTTTCTTTCTTTTTTCTTTTTCTTTTTTCTTCCTTTCTTTCTTTTTATTTTCTTTTTCTTCTTTTTCTTTTTCTTTTTCTTTTATTTATTTTCCTTTTTCTTTTTCTTTTTTTCTTTTTCTTTTTTTTTGTCTTTTTTTTTAAAGAGATTTCCTCTGAACAGCAGTTGTTCCCCACTGTAGCAGATACCCTCACTGTTACCCTTAGTCCTCACCTGCATACACTTCAATGACACCCATTCCACTGTGAAATGCATCCCAAACTCAGGGAAGGAAGCCAGGTTTTGGACTCAAGTAAAAACTCAGTAAGAAGGGTGAGAGTCTTTCTATCGACCTGAGTATGTTTGGGTTAATGAACAATTTGTTTAGAAATGTAAATAACAAATTCATTCTTTATACTTCCAGTTTCTCACTATGTGAATCTATGTCAAGCAAAGCTACTGCACTGTTCTTCTCAGCACAGAAAGTCACGTACACACTGCAGCTTTAAACACAGACTGAATGCAGTGACCATTTATCTTCTTTGCCTGGAGGAAGCCCTTCCATTACGGTTCCCCTGGGGTTACACATAACAGCAATTGTCTATTACGTGGCAGAAACATGTCCAAGGATTTCACTGTTAGTGGTTATTTAGCTGTCTCCATAAAACAGAAGGCTGTTGAGCCAGCAGATATTGTTTCAGCTAAAATCCTAAAAATCCCCTTCAAAGCAGAAAGCTTGGCTTGTCCTGAAACATTCCCACGAGCAGTTAGCAGCAGAGGCTGAGTTTGAACAAAGAGATCTCTGCAAGGTCAGTGATAGAAATCCAAACCCTTCCCTCCACACAGAGCAAACAGAGAGGCAGAGAGCTTCCCCAGGATCCCCCAACTTCTCCTTGGGGTCATTTTGCAATGCCGTTTGGTCTGTTTTGTCTGCAGAGTATGTGAGGTGGGGTCAGCAGAGCCGCTGTTGAGCTGCCACTGTTCCTTGCTACTCCCCAAGGACAGGCACTGCATCCCCTGCTCTCCTGGGAAGAAAAAACGTTGGCTAGGAAAGAAACTTTAGTTCCCGCAGTGTGAAGAAAAGCCTGGCAACAGTAATTTAAGATTCTGTAGATGTTCCATCAGCTCTGTGCTGATGTTTTCATGGAATTTGATATCTGAAAGCCTACCTCCTTCTGTCCTGTGCTGAATACAGAAAGGAAAGGTTTGCTTTCCCCGTAAAGAGAACATTCATTAGCTGGCATTAGCATGCAATTTGGTGTTCAAAATCTGCCTTATCAACAGAACATCTGAGGTAAGGGACATCTGCACTGCAAAGGCTCCTAGCAGCTCTGCTCAGGTTGTGCCGAGAATAGCTGGATCCAAACCAGGATGGATGAACAGAGGGAAGGGAGCGAGATACTAACTGAAACCAGCAAAACCACAGTGCAATCTTCCTGGCCTCATCCAGGTTGAATTAGGTTGCCTAATACAGACTGAGACCACTCTCTACTACTGACTTACATCCTCCCACAATGTCTTTTACGTGAAGGATCTCCTGAGACATCTGTGTATGGTCACTGTTAAAATGAAAACCAGGTTATTTCAGGTACCCTCAGAAAATTTCTGTGACACTAAGTGAAGACTAGAGAAGTCCTAGAGAGAATGGAACACACCTGGATCTCTTTGTACTATGCTATAGGTAATTAGGCTACTAGCTTGGTTTAAAGGAGTCATGTGATAATCAGATGCCTGGGATTGCTTCTCTTAGAAAGGAGAAGAGAAAGGAAGAAATGTAAATATCCTAGAGAGAAGAACTTCTGTTTTTCCTAACTTTTAGCATCAGGATAAGGGTCAATTTAAAAATAACATGAAATATCTCTACTGTGCTTAAGTGAGCACTGTGATGCTTAATGCTGAAGTCCTCAGGCTAAGGTACCAAATTTGAGGAGAGACTGTTCAGAGGGACAGGCAAAGTAGCTGCTTCTAATTAGCACAAAACCATTTGGGAGCACTGTTAAACATCAAAACTGGTGCCTAATTTTTTGGAAGGCTTGGAAGCTGGGATTCAGCTCTGCAGAAGGGCAGGGAGGGGGCCAGTCCCCACCCCAGCCTTTGGCTCTTGGTGATCTCTAGATGGATTCTGGCTCCTTGCTCCAACTCAGAATGGCAATTGTTGTTTCCTTATGCTCTGTATCACCAGGTAAGTGGTTTCGGTGATGTGTTGTTGCCACTGTTTCAAGAATAATATTCTTGGGGACTAGCAGGGCCTTGGAGGTCCTCAAGGCTGTTTTTTGTGGCTAGTGCTTTTGGGGTCAGTGGGGTGTAAGGAGCAGATGCTCAGATTCCCACTGGTTCCTCCATTCTTCACAACAGCAGCAGGGAAGCAGGCTGTGTTCAGTCTTCTTTTCATCTCTTCAAGTGCATTATTTTCGAGGTGAGCAAAGGAGATCAAAGAAAGCATCCAGAACAGAAAGTGCTTATGTGTCTCTCTCCTAAACCCTCTCCTTAGAAAAATTGTCTTTTTAACCACAATTGTTTTTTAATTAGGAACTTTGTCACTTCATCTCCATAAATTGGGAAAGTTGGCACAGATATATCTAACTTACATGTCGAAGAAGACCTCTCATGCTCACAGTATTTGATCACTATATGACCTCTGCCTGCATGCATAATCCAGGAGACCCAGGTACCCCTCTGTCTCATTTGGTGTTCTCTGAGCAACTGGCCTGGAGTGGATGAACACCTCAGAACATTTCTCAGGAATGAAGGAACAGCTGTTTAAAGGCAGTTGATGAGAAATAAGATTGATCTCTACAAAATACACCAAGCAGTCATGTCATGTACAGAATCTGGGGTGCTGATGACGTTAGCTGAAGGTCCCTGTGTTAGCTATGAGCTGCTGGCGATGTGGAGATAGTCTGGGTAGCTTAGAGACCCCCAGAAGAGAAATGATGGTCCAAAGACCTGACCTTTTTCTTTTTTCTTTCTTTTTTTTTTTTTTTTTTCCTTAAGTCCCATGAACCCTGTTAGTGCCTGTAGGACAATAAATAGGGTTATCTGTCTCTAACTTTGGAGTAAGTAAACTGTATGGGCGATGTTCTCATTACCTTGTTTTAAACCTTTCTAGAACTTAAAGGGTTGTCCTACTAAATGTGAACTTCATCATGATGCAGACTTTGTTGTCACAAATCAAACAAAATCATAGCCATGGGAACAATTGGTGATTTCCTAAGGAAGTTGCTCAGGATCATTCTTCCTAGATAGAAACTCCATCTCCACAACTTTTCTCACTGTTTCAGTGGGACCCACAGGAATCAGGGAGGAGATTTTGCAAGTGCTAGGTAAACTGACCAAGACATTGGGAGGGGTATGACTTTTTTCCAGATTTATGTTTAAATAAAGCTTAGAAAAAAATACATTGAGATCCAAGCTATTTGTAAGGGTGTCCAGATGGTATTCTGTGATCACTACAGAGGACATACTCCATCTACCCCAGAGAGAGCTGTGCAAGCCAGACAAGGGTGAAAGTGAATAGGCAGAGCAATAGCTACTGTTAGGATTTGGTATAATGTTGTTGTTGGGTTTTTTTGTTGGTTTTTTTTTTTTTTTTAATGGGGTGTAAAATAAACCTTTGAAAAGGAAAAATCAGTTAATTTCAGGTTGGCGCAAGCACAGTCTGCACTGAAAAAATCAAAGCAAAACATCATCATTTTACCTCTGAAAAAAGAATAGAGAGGATTACCTTTTAACAGTATAGGTGGGTATTCACAGCAGCAATCTGAGCTTTGAAGCTCATTTCTATTTACAGGCAGACAAGCAGGGCTTGTAGAAGGGAACTGAGAGGCAAGTGTGACTGGCTAACATGTGAGAATGAAGAAAAGGTGTGATATGGGGGGGTTAATAGACTGCAGTACTAATTTGGCAGGGAGCTTGCATTCAGGTTTTTCAGTCAAACAAAACCCATTGATTTCACATACAAGAAGGTGACTGTTGCCAAGTTTTTCTTAGTAGCCTTGTTGTTAGGGTGTGGGAAATAGCTGTCTCTTGGCTTCAAGCCTTTTTGGTATCTTCATGAAAATATCACTTTTTCTATGCCTTAGCTCCTGGATATGTAAAATTACAGCAGTCTGAAATGCAATGTCAGTGCTTCCAAGCACAGGAGATGGGTGAAGTAGCCTGGTTTCATCCAAGAAATTGGACCAAAAAACCCACTCAAAGTCACTCATGAAACTCAGAGTCATGAAACCCCAGATCCATTTGGTTTATTTCACATATATGTATAAAATATGCAGTTCTGGAACCCTCAGCACAGGAAGGACGTGGAAGTGTAGGAGCGGGTCCAGAGGAGGGTCACAAAGATGATCAGAGGGCTGGAGCAGCTCTGCTATGAGGACAGGCTGAGAGAGTTGGGGCTCTTCAGCCTAGAGAAGAGAAAGCTTCGAGGGGACTTGATAGTAGCCTTCCAGTATCTGAAGGGGGCCTACAGGAAGGCTGGGGAGGGATTATTTACAAG
>VWZE01015519.1:47009-140440 GCA_013396675.1 Eubucco bourcierii
TCCTGTCATTACAAGACCTTGTAAATAGTACCTCCCCAGCCTTCTTGTAGGCCCCCTTCAGATACTGGAAGGTCCCCTCGAAGCCTTCTCTTCTCCAGGCTGAAGAGTCCCAACTCTCTCAGCCTGTCCTCATAGGAGAGCTGCTCCAGCCCTCTGATCATCTTTGTGGCCCTCCTCTGGACCCGCTCCAACACTTCCATGTCCTTCCTGTGCTGGGGGCTCCAGAACTGCACACAGTATTCCAAGTGAGGTCTGATGAGAGCAGAGTAAAGAGGTAGAATCCCCTCCCTTGCCCTGCTGGCCACACTGCTCTTGATGCAGCCCAGGACTCGGTTGCTGTCTGGGCTGCATGTGCACACTGCAGGCTCATGTTGAGCTTTTCATCAACCCAGACCCCAAGGTCCTTTTCCTCAGGGCTGCTCTCCAGCCATTCACCACCCAGCCTGGGTTTGTGATTGGGATTGTGCCTACCCAGGTGCAGGACCTTACAGTACATGTCAAACACGAAAAAAAACATTTTGTTTCTCCTCTGCAATGAACTTAATGAATCCAAGACCACAGCTTAAGGGAAGGAAAAAAAAAAAAAAGAGAGAGAGAGAAACATAGTAATGGCCATTATATATCCTATCACATTTCTTAAAATGATGCCTCAGGTTAGAAAAAAGCTTCATGTAAGACACTGGATTAGAATAGAGATAATTTATTGCCCTAATAAGATCAACATTTATATGTAAAGATAAGTAAATATTGACTTGGTAAACATAGCCTGATAAGCAGATCAATTTGCTTCTCCCTTAGGAATACACAGGAATTAATGAGCTCAATAATGCTCCATATTTCAGACTGAGAGACTAAAATGCTCTGGAGTATCCTGAAGGAGTGAAAGACCATTGTATATGAACTTCTTCTCTTCTCCTTGCATAAAAAAAATTAACAACACAATACATTAAAAAAAGCAAAAGAAAGGACATTTATTGGTTCTGGGAGATGCAGTTTCCTTATGCAACAAGAACATTCATGGGTGTTCATTTCATGGTCTTATAATCATTTAACCATCAGTCAATGTCATCCACAAATCACTGCTCAGAGGATCAGTTTATTTCCAGATTTTCTCCAGTAATAAATAGAAAATGCAACAGATAAGAAGAATTCTGATTTTATATAAGCGGGCCTTTACAATCCAAATGTGCCTTTTGAAGCATCCATTTAAATCAGATAGATGTTAAAGGACATTTGGAAGTACAATTTGGAGCATATTTCCATATGTATATGGAAAGGGAAAGTGTAAACCTACAGTTTCCACTCATAGAAAAATTCTTGATGTGTCCTGCCTGTCTCTTTCTGTGTAGGATGTCCCAGCCAGTAAGTAAGGTTGGATGGGGAGGTAGAAGAATGCATTGTTTCTTAGTTTGGTTTTCTAGCAGAATTTGCTGGATTTTGTGCCCTCTGAAATTGCTTGATGGTTAGCACAAAGCAACAGAGATGCTGTTCCTAAAGACGCATTGTCCGGAAGAAGTACTGAAGTCTCTTTCAAAAGGGAATCCATCTGGATGACCTGACAGATGCTTCATCCAAGGAACAGACAGGTATTTTTTTAAGAGCATGGGAAGGCTTGTGAGTGGGGGAATGGTACAGTTTGTTACTTCCCCTCTCTCCCTTGTCAATGGAAACTAGTGACCAGGTACTCTTGGTTATTTCAACATAGGAGTGCTTAGTAGTGAAGATGCAGATCGACACTCTAGGTTGTTACAAAACATCAAACAAAGGATAACAACCTATTAACATTTGCTTGCAGAGTCACAATAGCTGAGTGACAGACCTGTCAACCTTTGCTATTTACCCCAAATAATATCCTACCACTTAAAAAACTTTCATAAAATAGCTGGGACTTCCCATCTCCATTGGCAAACCTGTTCTATGATGATGACTTCTCTGGCTTTTGACCAGTCTTACGGGCACTCCTAACTTCTGCAGAGACGTTTAACAGGCATTTGAAAGCTTCAACATCTCTTATAAACTTCTGTGGTCAGTGAAAGACAAGGGCACAAATGGCTATGCTTCTTGGGATTCAGGAGGTATCTCTCAATAGTGATTAGTGGTACATACAAAGAAGCACATATACAGAGGTGCTTGTGGGTTTCTAGTGTTGGCTGAAGCTCTGGATAAGTGAGATACTGGAAATACACTTCATAACCTTTCTGCACCTGAGGAGTGTGAGAAGATGTAGCAACCGGAGCTTGACACCTTGCTGCTGGCACTCTTTACCCGGGTAGTCGTGGGGATCCTAGTCTGTGGCCACTCCCCCAACCCTCGGCAAGTGGTGGAGGCTGACAGGAATGCTGTGTGTGAGGGGAGGAGGGGGGTGAGGAGGAGGTGGCTTCCTCCTGACGCCATTTCCGAGGGATTGAGATATATAAATGAGCTGGTTGCTGCAGTGCCCCATCTAGGATCTTCAGCCAGGGTGCTAGCATAGACGCGCACGGTGCTGTTCTCCCCCTGCACATCATCTGGAGCCCCCACGCCGGGAACAGATTGTCCCTCTGTCCCCTTCTCCCTCCACCCTCCAGCACCATGAGCCTCCCAGGATTGCTCGCCGTCCTGCTCCTGGCCGTGCCCGGTAAGTGGGTCTGGGGTCTGTACGCTCCCACTCTCGGGACCCCCAACCCGGCGGGCAGCGCTGCCCTCCTCCATCTTCTTCCCTCCGTGGCTTCTTCAGCACCGCGGACAGAGACCACCCCGAGCCCTTCAGCACCGCGGACAGCGGCTGCCGCAAGGTCACTGCTCGAGGGCCGCGCCGGGCCCTGCCTGCCCCGGAGGCCTGGGCCACCGGGCACTGCCAGCCTGTGGACCTTCCTTCCCTTCCCTTCCCTTCCCTTCCCTTCCCTTCCCTTGTAAATAACAAGCTCTCTTTTTTCCCTTCCCCTCACTTTACAGCCATCTCCCTTCCTGTGACAAATGACATGAATAAGGGCGACACTAAGGTAAGGATGGGCCTGTGGTAGAAAGAGTGAGGGGAGATGAGGGGTGTAATATTTAACCTCTACATAGCTGTTTGAGTTTTATCTGCTTCTGCTGAAATAGTCTGTAGGAAATGCCAGGGATTTGCATGAGATCCATCCCAAATCCTTTCCTATGAGGATTTAGCCTTGCACAGCCACTTCTGGACACCTGAGAAGGAGGCAAATCCTTCAGGATGTGCCACAGGGGTCAACCAAGCTTGTCTAGAGAATGGCAAGATTGTGGATGGAGGTTGGGCATAATTCTCCCTAGTCCATCTATTTCCAGCTTTTCTAAGTGCCAACAGGAGGTGACTCAGGGGAGAGTGGGGGGAGATGTGGTTCAGGAACAGGCACTGATGGAACTCTGTGGTCGTAGGAGTGTACACAACCGTGTTTGTATGTGTTTGGTGTGTTATTTAAATATGCGTGTTCCTGACAAACAGGCCACTGGCTACTCTCAGATTGCTAATCCATCCTTAGCTGCTGCTCAGCCTGTCTGGATGACCACGAGCAGTGCAGAACTTGGCTGACCTCTCCAGCCTTCTTTTATAGGCTTCCGTGCAAACATCTGTGCCACACTTGGCATTCATAGTTGCACTTCACAAGTGTGTGCACTCCCAGTAGGCTCTTGGCACTTAAATATTTGAATAAAGTGTACTCACCTGTGTTCATCTGTGACAGATCATCCACTTTCTGATATGATAATACCTGTAGTCTTTCAAATTAGCTGATCTCTTAGCTGCCCAAATTGAGTTGGACAGAAATTAATGTCCAGAAAAGAAACTCCAACCCTTTCCCCCTTATTTCTTGAACAGCTTAGTTTGCTGAAATCTGCTGGTCTGGTAGTTTTCCCCAGGCAGCAGTACAGTAGGGCACATTCATGTCAGTTTCAGTCATAGGCTCCATGATAGTATCCTGCTCCTTACCTACAGGACAAGCGCCATGAAAAACACCTCTCTGTCTCCTGTCAGATGTGTCTGGGAATTGAGGGCTATTGCTTTGTTAAGACTTTTAGTCTGCTTAGCCCTTGCTGGGGCTGAACCATGAGCCATAAGACACTGAGTGCCTGCTTCAGCCTGAGTGCTGCTAACTAGGAAATGCGGACTTGGGGATGAGAGTTACCCCTTCAGCTTGTCATGTCAGAGTGGGACACTCGTTGGGCATCTGATGCGACAATCCATATTTCACAGTTTTCTTTGTGAGGTCTATTTTCCTGTTGTTCTATGTGTAAAACAGGGCACTTTAATGGAAGCTGGTGCAACTTCATGGAAATGTTTCTATCAAGAATGTTCTCCCAAGTGTATCCCCCCACTGTATGCTACACCAACACAGGTTCTAGCTGAGAGTAGAATCTGATCACACTTTTCTTTTGAATTTGCTGCAGCTGGAAGAAGCCATTAGGGCTTTTCTGCCTTCACCATCCTCTGAGACACGGCATTTCAGTGAAGGAAGTCCCTGTCTCATGGGACAGATCAGGGCAGGGGTATCATCACTTGTGTATGGCAGTGGGCACTGCAGATCTTCCTACACACCATGTTTTGTGCAACCAGCATTTGTAGATGGCTGAAGGCTGTGTGGTGGGTAGACAGCACCTGAAGGCTTCATCTGACCTTTCTTACACCAAGGGGTTTCCACAGGGATCTGAACACAACTAAAACATTTACAACACCCCTTGTGTTTTGCTCACTCTTGTGCTCAAACAACACTATTTCCCACTTGCAACCATACATTCCAGAAGGGCCTGAGCATAGCTGAGCTCAAATGTGGTGAAGTTTGTCCTTGTAAGCTCCTTGGGAGCTTTGTGTGCAGGGACAGCCATAGCTGCTCATAAGGATCTAGTTACATGCTCACAGTTAGAGGATAGCGATGGCAAAACTCCAGTCTGAGTTTCTGCACTGGATTAATTACATTCATTTGGAAAGGATCTCCTCCATTTTCTGATGCAGGCTGTTATCTTATGACCTTGTGAAGCCTCGCTCTGCAAGACTTGTTCTTACAAAAAGTCAAGGCAAGTGTTGTGGAATGACTGTGCTCTTCATTTCATTATGTTACAAAGTTCCACAGAGATGGACACATTTCTATGAAGACTGATGTGTTTCTTTGTGTTCAAAGACCTAAAATCAGCTTAGAAGTCTTCAAAAAGCTTGTACAGAGTATTTCATTGGACCTGATGACTCTTATTCTTCTTGTTGAGAAAGTCCTTGCTTCTGAAGCTGCATCACATGTTACTGCAATAAGGGGCTCCAGAGGTTAGGAAATGCAGGAGTGCTATAGCAGAATTTGGAGTTAGTTCCATTGGGTGGTAGACTGAAGTGATATGGAGTAATGTAAAATCTGTATTAATGGATAGCTCAGAGTGTAGCAGAGTGATACCAGGGAAATTTCCCTGCTTTCATTCTGTTAGCTCATTCCTGTAACATTACTAATCCAGCAGGTAATCCTCTCCAGCTGTGTAAGCAGTAATGGCCATTCAGCATTTTATGGCTGTGATCTGCACAAGTAGAATTCTGTTCTGACTCGGGGTGAAACCTTGCCCATCCCAGCGGGTCAATGAGTGTATCCAATTGCTTGAATGAGCAACATTGTAGATGACTGGAAATTGCTGACTCCTGTTTAATTTTTTGCTGCAGCTGCAGTGCTCTGCTCTCCTGAGAATGGCACCTTGTGGTGCCTTGGGACTCTTAGGGTTGCCTGCAGAAATTGTCAGGAGAAAGAGGTTCAGTGAGTGATTTTTTTTTTTTTGCCTCCAAGGCCTACTTGTGTTCTTTATTTCAGTTTAGCCTCTCTNCCTGATTCCTGTATTACTAACCAGCATCAGATTGCAGTGAATTCTGCTTTCTCTCTTGCGTGACCATTTGGGTCTACCATGACCACGCTGGAGGGCTCCTGTTGGTGTGTCTCATTGTGGCAAAGATGCTTTCACCCCTCCTAGAAGTGCTGCCTTACTTTTGCACCTGTGGCTTTCATTATCCCACCACACACAGAGCACTGGCTGATCTCTGTGAGATCAGTGGTGTTGCAGTTGCAGGGGTGAAGTGCCAGGGCTGCAGCCTCAGCATAGGTGACAAACTGGAAAAAGAGCACTTCTCATTTTCTGCTGAAAAAAAAGGGCTGATGGAACAGGCAGGACCAGAGTCCATCCTGCTTGGGTAGCTGCAAATGCTTCCAGAGGAAGCATGGGAACTTGCTTTCTTTCATATGACCTGCCTCTGTGTACAGCTCTTCCAGGCCATAATAGACAGCTTGAACACTCAAGCACAAGGGCAAACAGCTCTCAAGAGTGTTTTTTCCTTCTCTAGTTCTTGAGAGCAGTGAGAGCATGTTTGAAAGTGCAATTTGCCTCACAGCACCCCCATTGCCTGTCTGCAGTTGAACTATGATTTCCTTGTCAGGGCTTGAATAAATTACTTGCAAGATTTCAAGGTCACCAATTGAAGGGCCATGAAAACTTGTTGCTCTCTACAACCTCCCACTAAGCCTTTTTATAAGATACAAGTTGAGATATACTGACTTCAAAGAGGATGATTTTGAACTTTCTATGCATAAGTCCAGATCCCCTGTGATCTTCTGATGTGCCCAGCCTCTGGGATGGGTTGGAGTCGTGAGATCCTCAATTGAAGGATGCATGATGTTGAAGAAGCTCTTTCCATGGCTATGTGTGATTCGTTCAATTCTCAGTTTCAGAAGGTACCTTCTGTTCCCGCATTAGGTAAAACAGGAACTGAACATTCCGTTCTGGCTTCACCAGAAAAGCAAGAAGATCTGTGCCATCCTCTGCTGCATGAGTGACAAATAGATTTAGGTTAAAAAGCAGCACTTTAATTTGTGTTTTTATCTCTTTCTAGGTGATGAAGTGCATCGTAGAGGTCATCTCAGATACCTTATCAAAGCCAAACCCCCTTCCGATCAGCGAGGAATGCCTAGAAACACTCAGAGGAGGTATAGGCTCAGATTTAATGCTGGGTATCAGCAAGAGCAGAGGTAGCAAGCAGGGGTAGGTTCTGTCCTGCTATTAACATCTGCCAAGGGATCCCTGACACACTCACCTTCCTCACAGTCATCCCACTGGGCTGCACTGGACTCCAGAAGAGTGAGGGAGGTGCGACTTGATGCAGGTTGTGCCTTGTGGTGGCATCACGGCCAGACTGCTGGGTGACATGAGGGTGCCTGGTTTTCATGGGGTTTTCCTGTCAGCTTAACCACATGGTTAAGAGATGTGGCAGAAAAACAGGACTAGGGAAAGAAAAGAGTCAACAAAGAGGGAGGTGGGATTTGGAGTTCTTTTTTGTTTCCTGTGGGTGGAGGGAGATTGTTTTTGATCTCCTTCAGTACTACATCTCCCCTGTTGCAGATGAACGAATCATTTCTATACTTCGCCATCAGAATTTGTTGAAGGAACTTCAGGAAATTGCTGCTCAAGGTACAGTGTCATTACACTGTTATTTGGGAACTGAAACTACAGTTATTTGGGAAGGGAAGTTTCATCTCTTTAACTCCTTTCACAGTTTGTTTCTATTTGACATCATATAATGTGCTCTAGCAGACATAATTTAAGAATTTCCAGTGTAGACTGAGTGGGGCAGGAATGTAACAAGTCCAGTATGCACCTGGTTATTTAAATGACGGTCAGTTGTGATGGTTTGGGATTTCCCCCCCCCACGCTTTGTAAAATGACCCAGACTAGAACTCAGCCAGCTGGAAGTTAAAGAATGAAGCTCTGTTTACAGCTCAGCACAATGTACAGCAGATGGATACACTATATACAGGAATAGTTACAGAAATATACAAGTTAAAGGTAATACAGAAACACAACTCCCCTCCCAGAAATCAGAGACCCCAGGAGGGGCTCCCAACCACCCTTCCACCTTCTCCCCTGCCCCTTACCTTACCCCAAGGATTGGCTTATGTGCAAGGTGAGTTTGGAGGATCAGCCAGGGGGGTTAGAAGAAAAGTGGTTAGTGAGATTACTCAGCAGAGAAAAGGAAAAGCCAGAAGCTGCTAGACCGAGATGCTGTGCCCCAGAGACTGACTTATTTATGTTTTGAGTACTTATTCTTAAACATCTCAGCAAGCCTATGAGTGAAGTAGACCTCACCATCGTTCCCTTTTCACAGTCTGTAATATAATTTTCTCTATTAAAATAGTCCAATTAGCCTCAAACATCAGTGTATCTTGGTAGTGGTACAGAGTACAGGTATTTTGCAGTGGGAAAATTCAAAATGGAAATAGTGTGATTTAATTCAATTGATAAATACCAGCTCCCAGACTAGAATGATAGGCAAGAAAATCTTCATAGTTTGTGCAGCTGGAGTCCAGCACTAAACACAAGTGTGCTGTGGTTTGAGGCCAACTGGAGTATTTTAATAATTTAAAAAAAAAAAAAGAAAAGAAAAGAAAAAGAAGATTATAGGCTGTGAAAAGCAAACAATGGTGGTGTCTACTTCACTCATAGACTTGCTGAGATGTGTATGAATGAGGGCACAAACATAGATAACACAGAGAGTCTCTGGGAATCAGTGCGTTATCTGTGTTTGTGTCCTTTTTTTTTGTGGTAGAAGGAACACCTCACTGAGCTTCAAGTGTCACTTGACCTGAAACACCCACTGACAGCATCCTTGAGCTAATGGGGATTTTTCTATCAGTTTCTTTAGCTCAAATGCAAGTTCCTTCAGTTTGGAGAGGTGCAGGCTCCTCATTGTGGGTCAGCATGGCAGCAGCAGCAGCACAGCTGTTACTGCAGTTGATTCATGTATCCTGCATTGTCACTTTTCCTTACAGCTCCCATTTGGAAGATTTGTCCATTTTAGAAAATGTATATACAATTATAAAGGGCACAGAACTATTTTCCTTCATCTGCTTTCTGAAACACAGGTGGGGGTGTTGCCTTTCCCTACTTTTTGTTACTTGGTGCAGGTGCCAGTGAAAGAACTCAGCAGCAGAAGAAAAGCAGTGGCTTTGAAGATGAACTTTCTGAAGTCCTTGAAAGTCAGAATGGCAAGAGCAAGCAGAGAGGTCAGTGTCAGCTTTCCCCTAGGAAATCCAGCTCTGGCTGTAAACAAGGATGTTCTTTCTAACAGCCTTGATATGTCCATCTGTTTCTTATTTAGGCATCTTCTTTGATGCTGCCACTGAGAGAGGAGCAACCTAGTGTTTGCCTTGTTCTTATTTACCAGCTTAAACGACATGTAGTTTCCAAGCTGTAATAACTGCTAATGGTCAAGTTACTGAACGGACCTTTTCCATCTTGCTGCCAACA
This sequence comes from Eubucco bourcierii, assembly GCA_013396675.1. Taxonomy (NCBI): domain Eukaryota; kingdom Metazoa; phylum Chordata; class Aves; order Piciformes; family Ramphastidae; genus Eubucco; species Eubucco bourcierii. The sequence continues at coordinate 56,265 of VWZE01015519.1, forward strand.
CTACCACTCACTCCTAATGCTGAAAATGAGTCACAGCCAGGGAAATCCCATATTAAAGACTCCTGCTGCCCTTGTTTCCAGACACCCAAGATATTAGATTATGGGTCTCTAGAGGGAAAATGTATCTTGAGATACACACAGTGCCTACGGCCACACAAAACCTCTGCATCTTGGAAAGACTGGGATTTCCCCTTGTCACTAGGTTTATATGGCCTGGCTAAAGACAGGCAGTGTAGCTGAAGGAGGCGTTGGTGCTCTTCCCCTTCCCACTTCAGGAACAGATGATGGCAATGTAGGGTGAGATTATTCTTTGGGTAGCAGGAGCACTCCCACAGAGGGTGTCCAGTTCTGGGCCCCTCAATTTAGGAAGGACATTGAGGTGCTTGAGTGTGTCCAGAGAAGGGCAACGAGGCTGGTGAGAGGCCTCGAGCACAAGCCCTATGAAGAGAGGCTGAGGGAGCTGGGATTGTTTAGCCTGGAGAAGAGGAGGCTCAGGGGGAACCTTATTATGGTCTACAACTACCTGAAGGGTGGTTGTAGCCAGGGGGAGGTTACCTTCTTCTCTCAGGCAACCAGCACCAGAACAAGAGGACACAGTCTCAAGCTATGCCAGGGGAAGTTTAGGCTGGAGGTGAGGAGAAAGTTCTTGCCTGAGAGAGTCATTGGCTACTGGAATGGGCTGCCCAGGGAGGTGGTGGAGTCACCATCCCTGGAGGTGTTCAAGGCGCGTTTGGACGTGGCACTTGGTGCCATGGTCTAGTCTTGAGGTCTGTGGTGACAGGGTGGACTTGATGATCTTTGAGGTCTCTTTCAACCCTGGTGATACTGTGATACTGTGAAGTGAGCTCTGGACTGTGTGGCTGAACCATGTCAGCACAGTGATTCTGCAAAGTCATCCCAAAGCAATGAGAAGTAATGGCTCCGTGGCTGCTGCTGGAGCCAGCATGGTCCAAAGCCATGAGAAAGAAAAGGTGGGTGGCGCAGGTTCTGCCTCCTGGCAGGGCAGACCTGAACCTCTCTCTTCAACAGCATGGAGACTGCATGAGGATGAAGCATAGTACACTGGGCTGTCCTGGCCCACGGGCAAACCAGTGACACAGTGCAGTGTCACTGGTGTTCACTAGCCATGTGTGGACCAGCTCTCTCCCTATCCCCTCACCCCAGCGCACTCCTCTGCCCTGCCTGGGGGTACACTGGCCTTTCCATACTCGTCTGGCTTTTCCCCCTGCTCTTTAGCCCCTCATCTCTTCCTTTGCAAAATTATTTCTGTGGCTAATTATGTTAAAAGAGACCAGTCTCTGCAATGAGCAAGGGCAAATATACGGCCCACAGGAAATTCCCACTGAGTAGATGCTTTGCAGATGCAGAGCTGCCCCTAGTCCACTCTGGGACACCTGCAAACAGCTCTGTATGCCTCTTCAACTGGTGAGTGAAATCTGGATACAATGCTAGCACAGCATTCAAAGCAGGGAGAGCTGTGAAAGTGCCATATTACACTCTAAGTAATTTCGTGTTACATGTCATTTGGTTTCATACGGGCCAAGTCTGTTGCTGGCATCTCAAGAGATGGTGTTGAGGAGAGCGGCACAGCAAAGCACTTCAGCATATATTTAACTTCAGCCTTGTGACTCTCTCAAGGTGAGCAGGCACCAGCGAGAGCACCAGCTTGCTGGAGTGCAAGTACATATTGAAGTGCTTTGAGAAGCAAATCCATTGGCTGGTTAAGCAGACTGTTGAGAGGGGCTGAAGCTCCGAAAAAAATGCATGGTCTTCACTGGTTATGAAAGTAGCTCTCAGGAGAGGTGTTGATTCTTGCTCCTCCCTCTGCAGATGTGGCAGGAGAGCACTCTGAAAAGGAGCAGCCCATGGGCTCCCAGACTGAGCTGACAGCACAGAAAACCCAGAATGAAGATTCGAGAGAGGAGGGAAAAAACACCCTGGAGGATATGGAGCCCAGGCTACAGAATGTAGATCCTGGTGAGGAGAATCGTGAGGAAGCAGAGAGCAATGAGATCAGGGACACAGAAGATACCCATCAAAATGAAGCTTTGGACAACCACATCAGCAAAGATTTCAATAAGGATGAGCAGCAGCAGCGAGAAGATCAAGAGGAGCAGCCCAGACACCCCAAGGACAGCTCAGAGCTTGATGACGAGGGAGAGCAGACATCCAGGCAGGGCCAGGAGCAGAGCAAGGAGGCAGCAGGCGAGCGCGTGGAGCGGGAGGATGACGGCGGAGAAGATGCTGCAGAGGAGGACCCTACTGAAGCAGAGAGGTTACTTGATTTGGCTGAGGAGGACGAGGAGAATGAGGAGATGCAGGGAGATGACAGTATGTATCACAAACAACTGCACTGATGCTTACCCAGGGGGGCCTGAGAGTACTGCGGCAGACAGATATAAGAGGCTTTAAAGTCTGAAAGTTCAGGAGGTGCTCACCAGGTATACAGAAGCACTCCCACTGATAACCCTCAAGAACTCCCTGCAAGCACCCAGCCGTGTGGGCCAACGTGCAGCAGGTAACACAGGCCTGGCAGATGCTTTGCTGCCTGCTGCTCAGTTTGTATAGTACCCAAGGACAGTTAGTTTCATTTTCTGGAACTTCCTGCAGTGTTCTTTGACTGCTGTCTCTAAGCTCTGCTACTGACATGGTGACATGGGAGCATTTCCAGAATACTGGGAAAACAGGCCAGAGTCAGAAAGGTGGAGTGTAACCAGGTTAATGCTTATGCTTACTCTTGTATTTAATGCTCTTTCAGATAATGATGATGCTCTGGGATTTGGCAAAGATGGGCAGAGCTCAGAGGAGGAGGAGGAGGAGGAGGAAGACCATCCTCGGGCACTGAGAGGAGGAAGGCATCACCTGGAGGATGAGGGGATTCAGGGGGAGGAGGACACCTTCCAGTCCAGGGATGCCAAAAGTGAAGAGATGGAAGAGGAGTCCTCTAGGGAGTGGGAAGACTCCAAGAGATGGAACAAAATGGATGAGCTGGCCAAGCAGCTGACATCAAAGAAGCGCATGGAGGAAAACGATAGTGAGGAAGACCCAGACAGGTCCATGAAAAAGGCATTTAGGTCCCACAAGTATGACTTCAGTAGTCTGGAGGAGGATGTGAGAAGGTCATGGAAGCATCACTCAAAGGAAGACAGCAGTGAAGGAGGCTTCCCACTTGCTCCCATGCCTGAAGAAAAGAAGGATGAGGAAGGCAGCGCGAACAGGAGAACAGAGGTTGGTGTACCTGGTTCTAAGGCTAAGTGCCTCCCAGCTATCAGTTGTGAATACAAACTGTGCTTAGGGATGTGCCTGGTACCTTGCTGTTACGCAGCTGGCACCATTTCTCTGTGACATTGAGGTTCTTGGTGACTTTTTCATCATTCAGCCCCAGGTATTATTGAGATTAGCACCTAGCTGTGAGTTTGGTTTTTATCTTTATTTCAGTGACTAGTGCAAAACCATGTCCTGCCCCAAGAGTCCTAAGTGACAGGCTGGCCTGTGCTGGACACGTTGTCTAGAACTACATTTGGAGCCTAGGCGTGTCTTGTGTCCCAAAGCTCCTGCAAGTCAGAGGGAATGCTTTTAGAATCATAGAATGGTAAGGTTGGAAGGGACCTCAAGGATCATCTAGTTCCAACTGCCTGCCGTAGGCAGGGACACCTCCCACTAGTACAGGTTACTCAAAGCCTTGTCTAACCTGGCCTTGAACACCTCCAGGGAGGNCCCAGCCTTCCTGTAGGCCCCCTTCAGATACTGGAAGGCTACTATCAGGTCCCCTCGAAGCCTTCTCTTCTCCAGGCTGAAGAGCCCCAACTTTCTCAGCCTGTCCTCATAGCAGAGCTGCTCCAGCCCTCTGATCATCTTCTTGGCCCTCCTCTGGACCTGCTCCAACACTTCCATGTCTTTCCTGTGCTGAGGCCTCCAGAACTGCACACAGTACTCCAGGTGAGGTCTGACAAGAGCAGAGTAAAGTGGCAGAATCCCCTCCCTTGCCCTGCTGGCCACGCTTCTCTTGATGCAGCCTAGGACTCGCTTGGCTGTCTGGGCTGCATGTGCACACTGCAGGCTCATGTTGAGCTTTTCATCAACCCAGACTCCCAGGTCCTTTTCCTCAGGGCTGCTCTCCAGCTATTCACCACCCAGCCTGTATTTGTGATTGGGATTGTGCCTACCCAGGTGCAGGACCTTACACTTGGCCTTGTCAAATGTCTCTTTTGCTGGGTCAAAGATAAAGTGAGTCAGACCTACCCAGGTAGACCAAGACTGATGCTGTGGTGAGACAGGGCATTGGAGAGAAAATCGTTTACAGATATGGGAATATACCTGAGCCAGCATTCCAAAGACAGAGATTCTTTCCTGGTACTTTGCATGATGCTATGTGGTAGCTCAGCACCTCCCCAGATGCCAGGTGTGGTGGTTTCACCTTTATGCTGAGGCACGGCCCCAGACACAGATGTTTATTTGTGCTAGTGTGGGGGACGGACAGTAAAGCTGGGCATGGGCTCTGCACATGTTTGCCACGAAACAAGTCACAATCGAGTGCCTGCAAACGGAGTGGGGCAGAAGGTGAGTGAAGCCATTTTGCCATAGCTCTCTTGCCTCCAAAGTACCCCTCCTGCCTTAGTTAGACACCAAAGCATTCCTCAAAGATTGTACATCAGCATCTCCAGTCATGTCGGTTCAAGGCAAAGCCAAACACCTCAGCTCCAAGTAGGGATACAGCAGGTGCCTGCCAAGGAGCTGGGTGCCTGCCCCAACTGCCTCCTCACCATCTGCTCACATCCCAGGTCTCTCCCTCAGGAAAGCTGCTCCGCATCCACCCCTGCCAGCAGCTCTAGGATGCACCTTGCCTGCAAGATGATAGGCTAAGGCTCTGAACAAAGACTGGGTTGCTGAGGCTGCAAGATTCCAATGTTTACAGTTGAAACAGGGTTTTTTTTGTTTGTTTTCTTAAAATTAGATCAGAGTCTCTGGGAGCCAGTGAGAAGGCATGAGGCCAGGCACCTAGCAGTGAGGAAAGGGAAGGCACAGGTTCTGGCTCTGCCAGAGTAGCAGCCATCTTGCCCCCTCTCCTCACTTTCTGGCCACACAGCAGCACAGCTTGGCCAGTGAGGCCATCACAGCTGGGGGTTTCAGAGTGCTGTCCTCTCCACTTGCCAGGGTCCAGCCTGCAGGGCTGGGCAGGACTAAACCAGGGCACATGGGCATGGTGTGAGGTAGTGGTTTGGGTCAGATCTCTCCTCTCTTTGGGTGCTGCAGAGGACCTCAGCACACTGCTATTTTCTTGCTTTCTGGGGTCCCAGTTGCAGTGGAAGTTCTCCTCCAGCAAGATGAGCCTCAACTGGCTGCTCCCTGTGACCCGCTTCAAGTAAAACACACTGGAACAGTCACTTGGGCTCAGTCTGGCTCCCCTGGGCACCCTGAGCTGTTGGTACACAGCCATAGTCAGAGCTTTCCCAAGGGCTGAGCCAAGGGCCCTGTGGAGGGACAGAGTGACTTTTTTTCTCTTCAAGAAATAGCTGAGAGATGGGAAGGTGACCTTTTTTTTTTAAAAAAACATACTTATTTTTTTCATACCAGCCATATGTAGTGCAGGTCATTGGCCCAGGATCACCCTGTGCTGGGCAGCTGTTGCAGGCAGTGCCAAGGCTCTGTTTCCTCCACACAGAAAACGGGCTGTCACCTCAGCTCTACTGACAAGAAAAGGCAATTTTAACACCAACAGCCCTAAGTTTGCTCCTGCAGAACTTATTGCTGCACTGGAGCAAACCCCAGGTGACAGGAGCTGTGAGGGACAGGCAGGGCTGAGGCCAGCAGTGAAAAAGGGCCAGTTCTGTATGAGTGGAGTTCAGACAAAGCCAGAGTTATGAATTTGAGTACCTGTGTTAAATAAAATAGCTTCAGGTGTTGGCATTGATACACAAGAGCCATTACAGAAAGGCCACCAAGTGACAAACAGATCGAGCCTTTAAACAAAAGGTTTCTCCAGTCACTATTTTCTGCAATAGTGTGTGCAGACATCCTGCGAGCGCGGGGTGGGAAGAGAGGATACTGCTGCCCCCTCCACCAGTAGGGCACAGGCTACGCTTGGCAGGCACCTGTCCCACTTTGACAGCGCTGCCTCAGCACAAGAGCCTAGTGCTGTTTGGCAGTGCCTGCCTTGGCCCCAGCTCCCCAGCAGCTGTCTCCCTTCAGCCTCATGCTCTGGAGGGATAGTGGGACATCCCCACTGCCAGCTGCAGCAACTTAGTATTAGGACAGAGACATCTCTCTAGAGAGACAAGTGCAGGAGTGGGGTGATGGGATGGGGCAAGATGAGGCTGTGTTTGTGCCATCAAGGGCAGCTACCCGCAGACAAGGCTTCCTGTAGCTCTAAGGGAAAAGGGCTGCTCACCTGTGGCCGCTGACATGTGTCCTGGGTTTTTGTTGCAGGACCAGGAGCTGGAGAGCCTGGCTGCCATCGAGGCGGAGCTGGAGCGCGTCGCCCACAAGCTGCATGAGCTGAGGCGAGGCTGAGGCCCCCAGCCTGCTCCGCGCGGGTGAAAGCCACTCACTGCTGCCACTCTTCGCCCTCCCCACCGCATTTTTGTTTCCTGATTTTAAAGCAACTAAGCTGGAGCAGAAGCATTGTGCCTAGGAAACTGACCTTGCTAGCGCCCAGGCCTGCCTCCCTTGCTATAGTGTTGTGCCCATCATTGCTTCTTCACCTCATGCCCCCCTGTCCACACAGATGCCCACCCACTCAGCTGGGCACTGGTGGGCACAAAGAGCAACCTACACGTTTATTTTCTGTCTAGGTGGGGTTTCTCCCTCTTTTTTTAAAATACAAGACAGCTTTCTAGAAAGTTCTCCTTCCACTGGTAGGTTCACTGGGTGAAAAACTGCAATAACTCATTATCTTTTGATTAAAAGCTGAGAACTCTAACTGTAATATATTCTATATACAAAAAAAAAAAATATCTAAGGAAAAATAAAACTGCAGTGGGTTCCTTCCTTGGTTCTGGCAGCTTCAGTCTTGCTCATCAGCACATTGCAGGGTTTGTATAGCCCTGGCAGGAAAGAGGGCTACTGGAGGTCTCCGCACAGCAGCCACATTGCAATGGTGTCTCCCTCCTCACCCAAGCTTCAACACTGCTGCCCACCAAGGCAGTAACAAATAGGCTGTCAATGAGGAAAACTAGTAGTCTGTGTTCATCCAGAGGGGAAAGCTGGGCCTGAGGGGACACCCCTCCTGTGCACTGGCCCACAGAGAGTGAATTGCACTGGAGGTGGGTGTAGGTGTAGGAGGTGCTGGATGTCCAGAGCTGTCCTCCACCCACCAGGTGAACCTCTTCAGGGAGGGCTGGAGGAGCTGTTGAGTGGGCAGTGCTCCTCATCCCCAGTCCTGGGTAACCACACAGTGGAGGAAGGAGGCTGCAAGGCTGAACCATGGCCTGAAAGCTACTCCAGCACAGAATGCAAGCTGGGACAAGCCACTGGATGACAGTGAGTTCCAGAAAGAGGTCCAAGTGTCCAAACCTTGCCCTGGGGAGGCTGCACTCTCAACTTCAGGAAAACATGCTAAAGAACAAACGTGAAACCAAAACTGCTTCACAGAAGCTGTACTAAAATATCAATTAGGGAGTTAATCCAGCTATAAAAGTCACAGTTTACATACTGATGTTCATTTAAATTGTAATACTGATATCGTATTTAGTCTCTCTTTTTTAATGTGTGCGGCAGAGCCTCTGCCAGTAGCACCACTCATACAATCCCCTGCAAACTCAGGTCACAACAAATTCACAGAAACCCTCAGACACCCACCCCACCCCTGCCAAAACAAATCAACAAAAAAACCCAACCAAAACCACAAAAACCAAAAGAACACCACCAAACAACTCACCACAGAAACACATCCACCTCCACTCGGTGGAGTTTTTCCACCAAGGATTGTGGCAGAAGGCAGAACTTGCCTATTACTGCTGCAAGAGGTAAACTACTAATGGAGCTACTATAAATACTGTCTTAATTGGATACTCAAATACACTTTAAACATTTGGGACCCAAGGACTTTATTCAAAGGCAAAGACTGAGTTCAAGGCCTGAGTACTGGGCTTGGGAGGATGCCCCACCAGCTATCAAATGCTGTCCCTCTGCCTGCCTGATACCTGGTTTATGGCATTTCTCAACTCACCTCGGCCTTGAGACCAGTTCTCAGTGCTGATGCCCGGGGAAGGTTTACGTTAGCACCCTTGCTGAGAGACCTTGTTGCTTAGTAAGATGTAATACTGATGGGTGAGATAACCATCTTTCCTCCACTAGCCAAAACAAGATCCTGATGTAAAATCCTGCTAGGTTTTGAGAAACCAAGAACTCCCTGTCCAGGATGCACACAGAAGAAACACCCCCGCAGCATACGCTAGGATTAAATAGTTAAGTACAGCAGTAGCCTAAATTCCAGTGATGTTTACTTTTATAATATAGTAAGATAAAAATAACCAACTTCCCATTAATGTTATTACAATTAAATCAAGTCTTGCTGGTATAAGGAGGTCCAAGGTAACTGCAAACAACTGCAGTGGAGAAGGATGTGAAAACCAAATTCTCATGAAAACAGGCTTCCCCCAGTGAGCTACTCCCCTCACTGCCCTATCTGCTCATAAAGAGAAAGCAAAGTGGAACTTGTTATAAAGCATTTATTTTCATTATGTGTCGGAAAGGGACAATTCTGTCTTCAAAACAATTACAGAGATAATGCCACAATAGCTACTGCATATTGCTTTACTGTTTAAACCAAAATATTGTACAAAACAAGTGCTTGGCAAGTGAAAAGAAAGAGTATGTTACTATCAAAATCAATGCTGTTAGATGAAAGCACCATCTTCATTGCCAGATCTAATCAGTCATGCAGTTGAAGACTGGTAAGTCAGATAGGAAGTATTTTGGGGGTTTAAAGTCACAATCTCTCAAGGGCTTATGTAAGTCTATTAAAAAAAAATTAAGTACAGAAATGGGAATTATGTTTCAGAAATCATAGCAGTGAAGTGAATCCCGTGACACGCTTGTTAATGCTGTACAGCTGGATTTGAACACAGATATTGATGAACTTGCAAAACCTAACACACAGAGAAAGCGGTCCCCGAGATTCAGCCATGCTTAGACTGGGAGCAGTGCTGGAGAGTGAAGGAGAATACACGACTCTGTTCACACCTGGAGGGCCACTTTTCTCAAAACTGTTGGGATCCCAAGGAATTGTTGTTACTCCATTTAAAAAATAACTGCATTTCAGCATGGAATTCTCACAAGGGCATACGCAAGCTTTACCAAATACTGGATCAGAAATAAATAATAAAAGATACATCTAATATATGTTTTATTTTTAATTTTTTTTGTTTGTTTTTTTTTTTTTTTTACAGCACTGACTTTACAAGAGGATAGACAACTCATTTTTAGGGGCTGCTAACATTTGAAACAAAGAAATCGCTATTTTATATGCAATATATACTCAACCCTTTAATAACTTTATATATGTATATATGACTTTTCACACAAAAAATGTTAAAATAATTTATGTCTAAAAAACATAAAGTGTAAAGAACAAAGGAGGAAATAAATGTGGGTTTCCTTAAAAAGGATGGAATAGGAAGACCTGATTTTCACGAACTCCATTTGCTGTTTCAGCTGTTTCTGGAGTTTAAAGAGATTTCCAGGCCATCAACAGAAAATGCCCAATGGATTGGGAGCCCTCTGCAAGTTCATGACACGCTGGGCAAGGCCACCTCCTCATGAGCTCATGTGCCCCACAGACATCTACTGGTGTCAGCCCCAGTGAATTCAGCCTAAGGAAGGTAGAGAGAGAAAACATCCCCTCGGACTGTTGTTAAAAAAACCAGAGTGAAACTCTGGGTTACTGGTATTCCTGACATCCACCAGACAGGATTTCAATCCTACCACTCCTTGTTCTCCTTCTGCCTCTCAGATACAGGGCATTTTCTTACAGGGGATTTTTCATTTCCACAGGAAAACTGCCACAGCAGGAGAGGTGGACCAGACCCAAAGAGCCACCTGTATGTGTACAGTGAGAACAACTCCCTTTGGTTCCTACTGTGCTTGCGTTGCTGAGGAATCACTATTAACATTTCCATTTATACCTGGATCCTCTCAAACCACCTTGAATAATTTTTGTGGCCATGTAAACATGACAGAATCCATGAGGGATCTGAAACCCAGTTGGTCAAAAGCTCAAGTGTTGATGGCCTGGATCCACATAAAGTGAACAGGGAAAGGAAAGGTAGTGAAGATGTGGAAAATACTTTTCTGGAGGTTACATTCCTCTGAAATCAGTATTAAAGCAATATTACAAATAAAATCAGCAATGTGATCTGCAATGGTGTGTCCATTTATCTATGAAAGTAAGAGAAGATAATATTAAGGAAATACCTTAATCTACACAAAGCATTTTCACATACTCCTAATTACAAAACACACAGATGCAACATCATAATTGTATACCGAATACAGAAATCAATACATCTCTTACTAAAATGGAGAGAGGAAAAGAAAATTAATGGAGTAATGCAAGTGAACTCCTGCAAGTGTGCACATGGGGAGACTGCTACAAACTCAACATAGACTCTATTCACTAAAAATAATAAAAATCCAAGATTTTCTGCACAGCTGTGGAAGGCAAGGCTGCAAGACTGTGAAAAGGCCTGACTCACTCATCACTGTTGCCACACAAAAACTTTGGGATACTACTGTTAGTCCAAGAACTGATAAGCCTCTATTTTTTTTATTGGATGGAAGCAATATAAACATTTTTTCCTTCCTTTCACTCTTTTTATGTCAGCCAATTCAAACAGCTCTGGCCTGATTTATTCTGTTGCCTTTGGACAATATCCTGCCTTTGCTATCTACCAACCATCCCACCTATTTGTTCCCTGGCTGCACACTGCCTGCAGGCTATCTGGAGAATTTACAGCTTTATCTTGAGTAATTTTCATTACTCATGAAGCCTCAAAGCTGGGTTCTTAATGTGTACTTATCTATAGTGAGAACAAACTAAACGTGTGGTTTTCCATCTGAGCAACCTGCTGCAGACCCCCTCTGCACAAACATTCCTACACTGAGGATGGAGATCTGTAAACAGGTTTATCACTCCAACATCTGAATAGCATTAATAAAAATAGTGCATCCTATCAACCGAGCAGCCTGGTCAGCCAGCTGCTACAGCACAAAGGTTGAGTAGTCAGTCATGTGCTTAGCAAAGGCAAAGCAGCATTGGCCCAGTGGTAGCTTTGTGTTACACAAACCACATGTCAGCACTAACGCTCCTAGTTAGGCTGTGTTTCTGCAGTCGGTTCTCATGGAACAATCAGGATGTTCTAGTACAAACCCAAGCACAACATGGCAAAGTAAGCTAGCAGGGAAGGAGGATGGGGATGGTTTTACATTGCAGGCCATAACAATACCACCCGAGATCTCTTCAACAGGGAAAGCTTTTCACCAGCTGAAGCCAATTACATGATTCTAGTGGAAGCTGGAGTCCCATCTCCTCCATCATCACACTGACACAAACCCTGGAAAAATTTCAGTCAAGCTAACGGCGTTCTTGTGCATCTCTAGAAGTGAAGCAGAACAGAAATATAGGCCTAAGAAGCTAACTGGTGACCATGCAATTTCAATATAATTGCTCCCGTTAACAAAGCCTCTAAAAAAACGCAGCAGAACCTTTTCTAATCCACAATGGCAGAATTCAAACAGGCATTATGGAAAGTCTCCCTCAGATTGTCTGCAATTTTAAGAGCAAGGGCACTCAGGTATGGTCTAATACTACTTGACTCTCCTACTTTCACAAAAGATGACAAGACTACAGAATATTAACTAACTTACTGAGAAGCTTATCTTAAATCAAAACTATCCCGAGGCAGCAATTGAGAAAAGCACTTTAGCACAGGTTTAATAACATATGCATGCTCAAAAGTTTTGCAATAATGTAATTCTGTGTCTGAATACTTGGTAATTTACAGGTTTGGTTTACAAAAGTTGGTCTCCCAATCTGCCCCTGTGATTAGCAACAATCTAGTTTATGAGCCGCAACAATAATTTCTGCAAGGAAATAGAGTAGTACAGCAACTGCATGGTAATTTATGTGAAAACTCTACTGTAATGCCACATCACAACAGGTGCTTGCATTTCTGCACCTGTTAAATTAAAGTGATACTGATATATTTGATAAATAAAAAAATAAATTACAGGCTATGGGGAAGAAAAAAAAAAAAAAGTCACTGATCACACCAATTACCTAACTTTGCTTTTCTAGTTACTGCCAAGATCTGGAGTAGTATTTAAATATAGTTATTTCTGCAAGCCTTCAGAGAATTACAAAATAAACTTCTAACAATCATTTGTAAACAAGTTTAAAATGCACAATTATATTTCAGTAGTTTATTTTGGAGAAATAAAAGCAGTGCAAAATAGGCCAACCAAAATTAAGAAGGTAGCCAGGAAAATAAAATTCTCATTTGATGTTCTAACTAGGAAACAGCATACAGACATTTCCATCGGATCCAACACTAGGATTCATGTAAACATAGTTTGAAAGGTCTTGAGTTACTGACCCAGTCTTAACATCATTGCTTCTTTCCCACCACCCACTTAAAAAAACCCCAACACACACTCCCCCGCCCTCAAACCAAACCAAAAAGCTTCCCTCAAAACCAAAAAAAAAGAAAAAAAAGAAAAAAAACCACCCAAGCCATTGTAGGAAAGGGAGCGAAAGGCAATTCTACAAACACTCCACCAGCTGATTACAAGAAAGTACCATACAAAAATATGAACTGGTAGGTTCCTTCCTGAGGGTATCTCTTGTTATACATGCAACATAAAAACACTTTTTAAAATTTTAAACAAAGAAAAACAAACCTCAAACTGTAGATGTTCAAATTTATTTCATTCATGGCTTTATGAAAGATTTGGTCTATTGTGACTACTTTTATGAAGCCTTACTTATGTTTATCTACCTCACCCCACCACCTGTGAACTTCCAAAAACCTGTGATCCAGTAGCCTCAAAGCATATAATGGTTGTGAAACATGCTCAGCTCAGAACTGATCTGCAGTAGTCGAGGAAGCTGGCTGCATTTATGTGCACCCTTGAACTTGGCAGATACAACGCTCAGCAAGTCCTTCCAGTCTCCACAGAAATCTTTAAGTTAGTAACCACTCTAGAGGTGGAATAATCTTCTCCTGTGTAAATCATCCTCAAAAAACTCAATCCTAGCTACAGGAAATTCCCAAGAATGGCATACTGGGAACAACCCAAATCTCTCTGAAGTCAAAAACACTGTTTACACAAAAGAACTCCTACCTAACACTCTTCAAAACTCTTTCCCCTCCAGGAATGGTACAATCAGGTAGGGTGACATCTTTTAGAGAGTTTAATCCTCTCTTCGTGGTCTGCCTGGGCTTTAAGCTCTAGATCCTTTCCTTCTGAGTAGCTATCTAATACATGACACTAAACAAACTGGTATTAAAAGCTGCAGTGATAGATGCTTTACTAATACCTGCTATAGAAAGTCAGAAATTTCCATATCAGTGAACAAGAAGTTTAAGTAAGGAAAATTTCTTAAAATCATCCCTCTTAAACATACTTCAGGGATTATAGGGGAAAGAGAAGGCCACTCTGTCTACCAAAATAGTGTCTCCATTCTCAGCACTGACAGACTTGGTTATTTCTGTTTAGTGTTCAGAATTGGCAAAAGTTGCAGGAATTCTCAACTGCAGAAGATGCTTCCCTGCCAGAAGAGGCAACAGAAGGTGAACACTGTTGGTTTACTGCATATCTCAAGAGATACAAATTGGCTTTGCTATAGCTTACAAATCATATAAAGAACTATTGTAAATTACTGCACACCTCACCTTCCAGCTTGCCACAACATAATGTGGTCTCTAAGCTAGAGCTGTCATGTACTTCTACCACATACAAAGGTATGCAACTCATCTTACCTAATCTGCAAAATTTAAAAGAACTCCACAGCAGCACAGAGCAATTGCACTCTCCAAGGAACATCTGTGGCTCTGATTGACAGCCTTCTCACAGAACTGTCCCAGAGTCCTCACAAGTGCAACGGACAAAAAATTAAATTCTCTGCTACGGGATGAGCTGCTTCCATCGGCTCTTTTAGGATTTCACCACTAGCAGATGATTGAAAGGATGATATTTAATCTACTAAATCACTCAACCTAACTATCAGCACCCTGTTTGGATCAAATGTGTCACTGACAGTAGGCATGGTCAGAAGCTGCTTTTGACTGAAGCAGTAAGGCCTAGGTAAGGAACTGGAAAGTTGGAAGCAGGGTGGTCACCTGTGTTCTGCATCCTGAACAACCGGTCTGCCTCTGTCCTGTTCAAAGAGCTGCAGCTTCACAGCAAGCTACCTGTCAACGTCTCATCTGGTCAATGTCACAAAAGATTTGGTTTAGTGATACTGAAGTTGTCTCAGCAATTTTTTTTTTGCAATGGTCTACCTGGAAAAGGGGGATAGGGAATATTTTAGGCAGAAATCTCTAGCACTGTTACATTCAGACACTGCATTTCATTGTTATTATCTTCTTGATATCATGAGGTCCGATTTTAAAATGCTGGTCACCAGTGATTACAAAGAACAATGGAAATGAAAGAGTAACCCTCCCACAATGAAAGGACTAGTGTTAAAACCCACGTGTGTGTAAACTCACTACAGATTTGCAACTGGAATCTGATTAAATGGATCTGAATCACTTTTATGCTCTCCTCCTTTCAGTCCATTTCATCAGCAAATCAGGTTAAATCAAATGGTAATTTTTTTTTTAATTTTGTGTTTGGGTTTTTTTGTGTGTGTGTGTGTGTGTTGTGTTTTGTGATGTTTGTCATTTTGTTGCTGTTGTTTTAGTTTTTTGCAATCGTGTTGTTACAGCCTGGTCTGGTTCTAGGACCATAACTACTATCTCTGTGGCTTTTGTCAGTCCATGGCATTGGCAAGTTATTGAGAAGAAGCTTTTGTTGCCAATGTAGCGACGCAGTGCTGCTGGAAGCTGGGGGACACTGCTGAGTTGCAGCCTAGTCTCTGATGTTGCAGTTTTACTGAGCTGTTGGTCTCACTTTCCACAATCCAGGAGGAGTCTTTTCCCATGACACTGAGACAGCCCGTGCTAGCGCAGCATATCCGCTCGTCCATGATCCCGCTCGTCTGCTCTGCCAGGAGCTTGCTTCGGTTTAGCTGGGTCACCTCAGGTGCCTGACCCTGTAGGACAGCAGCTATGTGGTTCAGGAGATCTGTGAAAAATTCAGAAACGCCCTCGTAACCTGAAGAGAGAAAAAACAAAGGAGAGAAAAAAAGGAACTTAAGGAATTTTTGTAGTTCTTTGAAAGGCTTCTTGTACCAGCTTATTTCTTGGGCTGTTCTTGCCTTCCAAGTGATAATGAAAAATCTTCTTGAGTAACTGCAAGAGGACATCAGCATAAAAATAAACAAAGACCCAACAAAAAATGTTTTGGTTCAATAAGAGAAATTGTCACCTTTCAGGTCTTTTTCCTCCCAAGAATATATGGCCACGAGGATGATCAGAGAGCTGGAGCACCTCTCCTATGAGGACGGACTGAAAGAGTTGAGGTTGTTCAGTCTGGAGAAGAGAAGGCTCTGAGGTGACCTTATTGTGGCTTTTCAGTATCTGAAGGGGGCCTACAAAAAAGCTGGGGAGGGAGTTTTTAGGCTCTCAGGTAGTGATAGGACTAGGGGGAATGGAGCAAAGTTGGAAGTGAGTAGATTCAGACTGGATATGAGGAGGAAGTTCTTCACCATGAGAGTGGTGAGAGCCTGGAATGGGTTGCCCAGGGAGGTGGTTGAGGCCTCACCCCTGGAAGTGTTTAAGGTCAGGTTGGATGAGGCTCTAGCCAGCCTGATCTAGGGTAGGGTGTCGCCCATGGCAGGGGGATTCCAACTAGATAATCCTTGTGGTCCCTTCCAACCCTGACTGTTTCTATGATTCTATATATACGTGTATACAAAATTTTAGGTATATTTTATCGTTTGTTGCCAAGTTCAGTTTGTTTTCCTGTTACAAGCTCTGTATTCCAACAATGATCTCTTCCATCCTGTCTCCAGGTTTATGATAGAGAGTAGTTCTAATACAGAGTTCACTTGAGGGTCTGGACCCTCTCTAGAATTTGCCCAGCAATGTCCTCAGTCAGGGAAAACTCAGAGGAGAGGACAGTGGGATGGTTTCTATACCCTACAGGAAATGGCAGCTTACCACAGTATAAGAAGCAATGTGATGCTTGTTTAATCTAAACTAACTTGGCACTTAAAACATGTTTCCCACTACGAACAATGTCTGGAAAAAGCGCTCAAGGGATAGTAACCATCTATCAGAGGTACAGGTTTTGGCAGAATCCTCAATCTTTTATTTCACTACTGAAACCACCTTTCTGCATGTTCTGTTAAGTGATTCCTGACAATTTAGAAGGCTAAGTTTAACAAGTGTCTTGGTTAAAATAGCTGCTCAAATACAAGAGATGTCTGCAGTTCTGGAGCCCTCAGTACAGGAAGGACATGGAAGTGTTGGAGCGGGTCCAGAAGAGTGCCACGAGGATGATCAGAGGGCTGGAGCAGCTCTGCTATGAGGACAGGCTGAGAGAGTTGGGGCTCTTCAGCCTGGAGAAGGCTTCGAGGAGACCTGATAGTAGCCTTCCAAGATCTGAAGGGGGCCTACAGAAAGGCTGGGGAAGGACTACTGACAAGGTCTTGCAACGACAAGACAAGGGGCAATGGGTTTAAACTGGCAAAGGGAAGATTTAGACTAGATGTTAGGAGGAAGTTCTTTCCAGTGAGGGTGGTGAGGCACTGGAACAGGTTGCCCAGGGAGGTTGTGGCTGCTCCCTCCCTGGAGGTGTTCAAGGCCAGGTTGGATGAGGCCTTGAGTAACCTGTACTAGTGGGAGGTGTCCCTGCCTATGGCAGGGGGTTGGAACTAGATGATCCTTGAGGTCCCTTCCAACCTTACCATTCTATGATTCTATGTGACTTTTTTGGTGACAGAAAGGATGGCAGTAAGCGTAGAGTTTCTGGCTCTATTTTAAACGCTCTGGCACAGGTAGAGTTTTATCATTGCACTCGTGTTAGAATTGAGCCAGACATGCAACATACCAGCACAGTATCCTGAAATGGAGCTTCACTGCTACTGCATTACCTAAAATTGTTATCAATTTGATTTGTTGCCATATGACACTCACTGCATTTAATGGGATAGGTTGACTGTTCTAAAATGCCTATAAAAGTATTCTGAAGGTGATCTAGTGTTGAAAGACTGAAGCAGCAGCCGTTTACAAGTCCCACATGAAGAGCAGACATTCGCACAGCAGCATGTGAGCAGAACCAGACACCACAAAGCAAGCACACATTTTAAAACGCTTCAAGTGATGTGATTGCAGGGCAGAAGGGTTCTTCAGATCTATAAATAATTCAGTTGTAATCTCCCTTCTCCTGTAAAGACCAACTTTCTTAGGCAACAAAAACTCAACTGCTTGAAGAATATAAGGTAAGAGGACAACCACCTTCAGATACATGTGGTGATTTTATGGTGCATTTATAACTCTTACATTAACCAGTTAATTCTTATTTAGGCTGCTACCCTGCTTTGAATCTTATTGTAGTTGGTCACAATTCTCCTAGATACTTAACAGGTCACACAAAACACCAGCAACGTGAGACAACATCTCCCAGTTTTCCTTCTCAAAGGTCTTTGAACAGATTCTCCACAAAAATCAGCCATTTCAAAGCTCCCACGTTTCCTGTTGCCCCACACCATAATCCAGTGGTCAGCAGGAGCAACTAGGATTCTTACATTTGGTCATGTGAGCCAGAACAAGATCTCCGCCTCTGACAGAGGTGCTTGTTATGCTTCCTTGCTTATGTAAAACCCAAGGGATTAGCCTTCAAATCTACTCAGAGTGCTTCAAACACCCCAGGAATAAGCCTTCTCCATGGCAACAGCTTTAATATTCAGTCAGGAGATCCACAGTAACCTGGAGTGTTTTGTGTCTGCTCTCTGAAAACAAACTGGTCTTGTTTGAGGGCACCTGGCAAACTCACAAAGAAGTTACTTTAAATATTTAACAGGAATAAGATGGCCAGTTATTCAGGTTTGAAATCAGCAGATGTTAACACTGTAAGGAAGTTGTACATGCAGGTTTCCTCTGAGTAAGTCTTCTGCACACTGGCTGGAAAGGCCTGGGTAATTTCGCTTGGTCACACAGAAAAAACTTGACACACTTTTGAAAAAGAAATGCAAGCAAGGGAGGAATACAACCAAGGTGTCTCATCTTTTCCAGAAAGGCTAGGGAAGGCTGCAAATTCAGTAGATATTGCTTTACTCTTATTTACTAGCTGCTGCTGCAGGCCTCTCAAAAAAGGCAATTGTGGGTTATCATAGTGCTGTGATGATAATAAAATCAAGAAGGAGATTAAATTACATCCTCAGAAATTACTGGCAATGATTTGAGGTTCATGTCTCACAAGAAATCAGTGGGAGGATATAACTTTTGCATGCCTCCAGCACATACTGTCCTAGCACTGCCCACTGAAACCATATTGGAAATGCCTGTCTACAAAAGGTCTGAATTTTGCTTTGCTGAAAGCAGTCTCCAGTCCCCTGGCTGCACATGGATAGGAGAAATGTCCACTCACCAATACATCTGAAAATAAGTACCTGCACCCCCAAGCTTTGTGGAGTCAAGAAATGTATATGGGCATTTTTAAGCTACCATTAGAAATGCTACCTGCCTGGTCTTTAGGAGGTTTTTCTTGATCTGGCACACTCTACCTTTCTGCATCTTACTCTGGGAAGACCTCAATGAATAGCCCATGTCTTGCATTTGTGGCTGTGTGTTAACACATGCAAAGTGCATGTTCAGAACCAGCAGTTCACCTATACTGGTGACAGGCTGGAGGATGTGCACACAATCTGCTGCTTGAACAGGGTGAGCTCAGCCACAGCCACAGGCCAGCAGGCTATCTAGAGCCTGTTCTACTACTTGTGGTCAGACAACATAAAGCCTACATGCTATGTAACTGTACCCAGGGTTCAATCTCTCAGCTGGTAACCACTACTAAATAAAGTCTCAGTGGTTTCCTACAGACCAGGTGGCCTGTCAGACCTTTAAGACATTTATCTTTAAAATCTTCTAAAAGAGTTGCTGGTGCTAGTGGAGCAGATAATACACAACATCCTCCTACAGATAAATCTGCTCTAAATTCTGACATTAATCTAATCTCAATATGACATCCACAGAGCAGCAAGTTCAAACGAACTTCAAACACAAAAGGCAGCACACAAAGAAACCAGGCAGTTGGATAAGGATCTGGTTTGGCCTAGCCACAAGCAATAACTTGACCTTCATGAAAGAGATTGCAAATGCTCTTTAAAGGGTACCTCTTCTTCTCCCTTCCCCAAAGCAGTGGTGCAGAGAGAATGCAGCAGGCCCCTGAAATGTCTAACTTGGCTTCAGTGTGGCTCTACTGCAATATTTTCAGAATGGGTTGACTTAAGGAAGAGGAGCAAGGGAAAGCCCCTTCCTGGGACTGCACTGAGTCACAAACAGTGAGATTGCACTGTTGATGCAACTCTCTTGAGCAGGGTTGAACTTGAACTCCTCATTCTCCATCAGTGAAAGTCAGCCCTTGAAGTTCTTAACATATAATCATACTGGCCCCCCTTGAGGGAAGAAATGCAGCTGCCTGGGCTAGATATGCTTTTGGGCAACAGAGTATTCTGTGCTGAGATGGAACTTTTCTTCTGTTGTATTTTACCCAACCACATCTCCTTTGATCTCAGCAACCCTCAAGAGCAGCTCATCTCTCAGTTTTGCTACCTCTTACAAATTTGAAGCCAGTTTTGTCTACACTCAGTCTTGTCTCTTTCTTATGACTCGTCCCTTCTGCTATCCCATAGACTTTAGCCAATCAGTCTTCAACCCATCCCATGGTAATAAAGCCACTATCTACCTTCACTACCTACAAGTTCATGACCAAAAAAATTATGTGTGAGACACAATGTAGACCTGTGCATAAGAAGCTTCTCTGTGCTCTCAAGCCTTGTGCAAGGACTAAACTACATTATTTATTCAATGTCTCTTCAAAGACCAATAACTGTGGAGACTGAAATACAGGACTTGGGTTGAATATTGAAAACTCTTGCCTCAGGGGGTAAGTATAGCAGCGCATGAGGCTGAAGACAGTTCTGCAAACAGTTCTGCAAACTTCTACCGCAATATCTGAAGGGGGCCTACAGGAAGGCTGGGGAGGGACTATTGACAAGGTCTTGCAATGACAGGACAAGGGGCAATGGGTTTAAACTGGCAAAGGGAAGATTTAGACTAGATGTTAGGAGGAAGTTCTTTCCAGTGAGGGTGGTGAGGCACTGGAACAGGTTGCCCAGGGAGGTTGTGGCTGCTCCCTCCCTGGAGGTGATCAAGACCAGGTTGGACGAGGCCTTGAGTAACCTGTACTAGTGGGAGGTGTCCCTGCCTATGGCAGGGGGTTGGAACTAGATGATCCTTGAGGTCCCTTCCAACCTTACCATTCTATGATTCTATGATTGTATAAGACAATATTATTCCTTTTTAAGTAGTTGCTCCCCAATTTGGACTTTTCAACATTTCAAGAAAATGGTAATTCCCGTCTGTGCAAAGTACCAAATACAAAACAATACTTGGGGGGGTGGGTGGTGGTGTGGTGAAGAGGAAGGAAAGAACCACTGGCAAAACACCCCACTCCCCCAACAAAAACCAAACAAAAAACCCCAAACAAAACATCAATACAAACCCCCTCCCAATAAGGGCAAGGGAGGTGATTCTTCCCCTTTACTCTGCTCTCCTGAGACCCCACTTGGAGTACTGCATGCAGTTCTGGAGCCCTCAATATAAGAAGGACATGGAACTGTTGGAGCAAGTCCAGAAGAGTGCCACGAAAATGATCAGAGGGTTGGAGCAGCTCTCCTATGAGGACAGGCTGAGAGAGTTGGGGCTCTTCAGCCTGGAGAAGAAAAGGCTTCAAGATCTTATAGTGATCTCCCAGTAATGGGTTTAAACTGGAAGAGCGCAGATTTAGGTTGGATGTTATGAAGAAGTTCTTTACAGTGAGGGTAGTAAGACACTGGAACAGGCTGCCCAGGGAGGTTGTGGCTGCTCCCTCCCTGGAGGTGTTCAAGAACGGGTTGGATGAGGCCTTCAGCAACCTGTTCTAGTGGATCGTGTCCCTGCCACCACCCACCACAACCTAAAAGGCAAGATTCAGGACTGCAGAAAACATCGTGTATCACTGGCTTCCAGACCTACTGTCTGAAATACAATCCCATTCATAAAACTGAACTGGTTCCATCTGACACCCAGTTCAGGTCGTTTCACTGCTCTTTTCAGAAGACTGGTTTCATAGGTCTGCAGATTGCATCAACACCATATGGCAGAATCAAGCTGCAAAGTGACCTGAGAATAGCAGGACTGCAGTTCTAAAAGGAAACCAGTTCCTGTGGAGATAGGCAAGGCATTGCAAAGGCAGTGGTGGGTCTGAGGATCTGAACTGAAAATTTGTGAACACCTAGAAGTCTTGCCCTGAGCCCTTGGTGTAAAGATACCTCAGTCACATAGAAAATACAAACTCTTCAATTACAAGTTAAACAAACTATGTAAAAGCCTGTGTATGTCTCTGGAACTCTGTATCACTATTCAGGTAATCAAAGGAAATTCTCAAAAAGAAACCTCACACAGAACAGCATCAGGTAAGATGATGCATTCCTTTCCCACCTTAGGCTACTGAAATTGACACAAGGGACAAACCGTTATTGGCTCCTCCCCATATACACTTACAGCTCCTTTTAACAATTCCTCTGGTCAAGGATCTTGTTCAGTTGTTTTGGAGTAATATTTTGTGCTTAAAAAAGTAGAACAATTCTACATGTTTTCACATGTTCTATTCTATTGTTTTACTCCAAGATGCAATTAGGACAACCTGCACTCCACGATGCACTTAAGAGAACCTGTAAGCTTATTTAACTTTTTACAGTAACTTTTGCACACCTACAATTTTATCATCTTCTTCAGATCCTTCTGTTGCTTTTGTGCACAAATGTCTTATCATGGGGAATCAATCTGCACAGGAAGGGAACAGTTTGCTGTTTCCACCCCCTCAACACTTCTAACGGCAGAGTCTGGAAAAACACAAATCTTAAAAGGCTGTCCTAAAATGGAATTTATCCTTCTTCTTTTCATCTTCAGAATGGGAAATAGGCCCAGTAAGGTTAGATCCCAGCATACAATCCCACATTTCAGCTCTTGGGCATCACTTTGCAGGAACAGCCATATCATACACAGCTACTAAAATCTGACTGCGTCTCCTGAGAGCTGGTACTTTGGCAGCACATTCCAAATCTAGGTTAGGGTTCTGCCTTTCCCAGGTTGAATAGTATGTTATCTCAGAACAATCTGGCTGCTCTTCTCCTGTGTTCCTTCTGGGAAGCAATGATGACAGCAGCAGTAAAATGTCATTCTAAGCACACACCGCATTGTTTCCACAAAGCATGAGTGGAAAGGCCTTTCTCACCTGGGAATGCATTTATATCAATGACTGCATGCTGCCCAGTCTGATTGTTAATGATGATATCAATTCCAAAAAGGGAAACTCCCAGAGCTTGCCGCAGAGCCTTAGAGATTTCCCGGATGACGTCGTCATTTGGTCGCTCAAATACTCCTTCGATTTTATCCAGCTATAGTAGAAAAAGACACACTGGTGAGGAATGTTGAAACAGGTTTTTTTTTTTAGTGGAAAGATTGATTTTCAGAAGTTTCCAGGTGCATATCCATCAAATCTAATAGCAGAGAACTGGTGGCATGAAACAGAAAGACAGCAAAAAGAAACTGCTTTCATAATTCTGTCTCCTTCCTATGTTTGAAGTTTACCTGCTCTAAGTGCCTAGTTCTTCCTATTCATACTGGTGCAGCTTCTTGAGAGACAGAGCAGCATAGGAATGGATGGAGAATCAGATTCATTGTTTTCAGTCCTAGATCTGCACCTTAAAAAGGTATATATAGCTGGTGTGTTTCACTCTGTGCTGCAAATATTCTAGATATCACTGCCACATTTCAATGTAGATTCAAGCCTACAGTAAAGGGTTGATAATACTGGCTCCCACCATTAGTTCAGTCTGAGACATACAATATGACTCAGGGCAGAGGCTAATTCAGAAGGGATCTCTTTTGTGTGGGCTTTCATGTATAAGTTATTCTGCAAACATTTATTACAATGAGTAACTCAGATTACTTATGACTGGAAGACCTAATTTTCTTCACTTTTCAAACAACACGTTTCGCAGCACAAGTATGGTATTATACCTACAGAAGCATGTATGGAAGATGTATGTGAGAGAGATGGTAGGTAAACCACAGAACCATATTATACTCTGTGACTAGCACAATTACAGTTTTAATATTTAGCATGTCTATTGGTGTTGCACACAACTTAAAATTTAATCACTGTTGACTACTCCAAGAGAGCTTGTGAAACGGAAAAGAATCTGGAGACTCAGAGATTGAAAGGACTCAGTCCTGTAAAGTGACTTTCTCAGGAGTAAAGTGCCCAAGAACTTGGTAGGATTTGTCAGTGCAAAGCTTCTTAAAAGGACTTGCAATGCAAGCATGAAATGGTGCAGCATGCTGCCACTGCTGGTCTTGAAAAACCTCGGGCACTGCAGTCAGATACTGGCTCTCTGTGGCCCTGCTCAATGTAGCTTCTCTGCTAGAATTTAAACTGTATGACTTTCCTCACAGAACTGAGTCCTAGAAGGATGATTTATGCTTATTAAGTTTTCTGGACAGGAAAAGGCCACGTATTTGCACTCAGAACCTCCTTCTTCCCTTTGCCTAGATTAGCTCTGGGGAATTTAGGCCTGGCAAGCAACACAACCCTGCTGCATCAGTGCTTCCTCACCAGAGCTCGGTAAGGAAAACCAGAGTGGGGCACAGTCATGCTGGTTCGTTGTACCAAACAGACCTCAGCCTGCAACACAGAAGCAGACAACTTGTGAAGGAGTGTCACTAGCTACTAACACTTTGATAAGAAAGGACTAGATACAGTTTTCCAGCTATGATAGAGGAAGAAAGACCACGTGTACTTACTGCTGTTAAGACGGATGAGGATTCTGGTTTTGAAACATTGTGGCTGTTGAAAAATATTGATTCTCTGTCTGGAATTAAAAGCAGGTTGTAAATAACTTTATGAACGATTTTAATTTCCAAAAGATTAGTGTAAGAACAGTAGATGGCACTACAGCCCCAGGAATCTAGTGCTGATCCCTAACCAGTAGTCCCCAGCCACCCACCCTCCTGCCAGCTGGCACTTAGCTGCCTGCACAAGCAGGGATCCACAGCTGGGTCACCTATGGTTTTTGCACCTCAGACTAACAATAAACAGAACGGCATAGGGTTAACAGAAATCAGTTCCCTTTCCTTCACCAAAGCAAATTATCCGAGTTCTGTAAAATAATGAAGTTATTTTCTGCTGGTTTGCTATACTCAAAGTGACAGTTGCAGACAGTGAACACAGATCCCTGTGAACCTGGGAAGAGCACTGTCATCACGGAGGAAGAAGGAATTTTCATGTTCAGAACCTGCTCTCCTTGTGGAAGCATCACAGAAATGCAAGAGACATGCTCAGGTAACAGAAGCCATTAACTTCCATAGTGGAAAACACAAAGAGAATTGTACCAGCACTTCCTGCCCTCTTCCCTCTGTGTTGGAAGTTTTACTGTTGGGGAGAAATCCACCACAGCAATTTTCCTACTGGGACTCTCATCACAGCAAACTGATGGCATCATACAGACAAGCCACACAGAAACACCTGGACCAAAGTCTCAGCATGCAGATGGCAGCAGGAGGAGTGTTTCTGCCGTGCTGGTGTCTCTGGGTGGACATTTAAGAGCAACTGTGGGGCCATACAATAAAGATGGGGGAGCTGGGAAAAGTGAGCCCAAATCCACTTCAGAGACTGACACTTTTCTTGCTGTTTTCTGCCACCTAGAATGGCCTTATATTTTCAGACAATCAGTTCCTACAGTGCCTCGCAGCTATGGGATCTGCTTAATCATCAGGTGTCTGCAGCACAGCCCACTTAAACTCTTCTAATGAGGTTTAGAAAGTCCAATTTTTATCTTCATTTGCCCACAAAACTTATTTTTATGTGAGCTTCCAGACACCTTTCAAGTCTTACACTAGCAGATGAGACATTAGGTAAGGCCCCTTCAGCAAAAGTACAGACCAGCTGTCCTAACAGTTTATACAAATACAGATTGCGGTCTGCTTAATTTGAATGGGACATAGAGCAGACCTAAATGTAAATACAGGCATAGATACCTGCAGACAAGGACTTTTACTAGGATCCTACTACATATACACACATTTGTGCACAGAGTGCAACAATGAGCATATATGGACATACTAACATCAACAGAAACTATAAAAAAAGGTGACAAGAAACTGGCACTTGTTTATTCACCTCCTTTAGTTTGATACCTTCTCTCGGACCCATCCCCACTTCCTGGATTTGTCCAGTTGCAGACAGATCATGCTCCCATCCATGCATTGTTGATTCCCTTTGGTTCTGATGGGGGTCACAGAATGCAGTTCTATGTTCCCCCATACATGTAAGCAATCTTTAATGAAATCCCTACAACTTCTGCTTTCTAGTGACCCATAGGAGGATTACTGTTCTAACAAATCCATTCCTCCTTTCCCCAGCAAAGCTGGTAACTACAAACCATAGGATGCTTCCCACCAAGGTTTACAACACTGGGCTTCATGCAAACACAGAGGCTTGTTTAGGGGAGAGTACGAGTGATCTCAAATTTAAACACAGGTACATACTCAAGGTAAAAATAGAGAGAGGAACTTCTAAAACTATGGAATGCAGGAAATTCTCTCCAGAGCACATTTATAAACAAACTCCGGAACAAACGACACTTGAACTTGCTGTGAAATGAGAGAATGTCTCCCCTTCTCCTCCTTTCCACATGACATAAAACACCATTTCTAACAGGTAAGACTTAGGTTACCATTGCATAAATATTTACCATATGAATGTCATTCCTATCTATCCCAGAGCAGATGAGTTATCGCTCTTCCTACTGAAATAATACAGAAGAGGAAACACAGTATGCAAGAACCATCTGCCTTCACTTCAGCAGCCAGTTCAAAGATTGTTTTTCTTTTCAGTTGCTTGCTGCCAAGGCTCTGAGAACTGACAGTTTCTTTAATATTGGCACATCGTACCTGAAATTCCCGCAGAGAAGTTCTTTAACGATGGTCTTTTCACAACGGTGTAAGATTCTCCAACCACAAAGACTTTATACAGCACAGCATTGTGATTGATGAAGCTCTGAATGACACAAGGTGGGCGAACAGCTTTCAGGCCCTCCTGGTTGAAGATGATCGCCATCTGGGAACACACACACACACAGTTGTGCACAAGTCTTTGAACAATTTAATGCTTACCTAGCACCTGACTAGCAGTGAGAAGGAGATATGTATCTACTGATAGACATATACCAATCATGTGTGAATCCCTTCTCATCAGCTAGTCCTGTTTTATTATGCTTCATTTCACTGACATGCAACTCTCCAAACACTATTGGTAGCACATCTTTCATTTTCAACCAACATTTTCATCTCAGTTCTTTGCAATTTCATTTGTTGCTTTTAGCTGAGAAGCTACTTCAACTGCAGGTATGACAAAAGATTAAAACATTTGACCAACACAGATGACAAAGTTTGCATTTAATACAAGTGTGCACCGTGAGAACAACAGAAGGAATAGTTCTGTATACTAAATACAGGAGTTCTTACCCATAGCTCTGTTTCCCTTGGTTTGGTTCAGTCCAGCCACAATGGCCTAAGCACCAGGGTTTCACCTACATCAGATTATTTTTTCTGCTAGTTCTAACTGCTAGCAAATGTTGGCCTAATGATTTTGTTGGTTTGGTTTTACCCCGTTTCTCCAAACGGATAGTTCTCTTGAAAAGACTAACACCTGAATGATGAACAGCAGCTGCCTCAAACAGCGTAGAAGCTATGCTAGCAGGCGCACAGAAATACTTTGATGAGCCAACTTATCTTCAGCACATGTTACATTGTTCCTTCCATTTATCCCCCCACTACCATGCTTATGTGCATGTAACTGTCGTGCCTTGCTTGGCAGGTTTGTATGGATGCTGCCATGGTTCTTATGCAGAACTAGCAGAAAGCACCATTCTGGCACAGATAATGAAATTATTTTATACCAGTGTGCCCCTACACAGCAGTGAGAATTAACTTAGGTTTGCTCTCCATCCTCAAAGCCCTAAAAAAGCTACACTCCAGTACTACTGGCCTCTTTTCATTTCTCCAGTGATTCTGGGCCTTGTTATGCAAAGTGACAGTAGGGCATGTTGGTAGTCAGGAGAATATGATAAGGACTGTTCAAGGCCAGAGAACCTGAAAGATGTTTTATCTTCCTTTCCTCTGGACAAAACTCCCTCCTCCATTGATAGTGATTATTTGGTTAGAGTTCTTTCCCTCTCTGAAGAGCCTTGATGACAACAGCTAACATTCCAAGTCTTGAGCCTATCGCCTATTCTAGTCAGTGCAGGATGCACAATACTTACCAGAAAAGTTCCTAGGCTCTGAAACTAGTCTGCTTGAGTCTACTGTTTTACTCAGGATGCAAGAGAGAGGCTAAGAGAACCTCCTCTGAGTCCCACAGAAAAAAAGTTGCCTTGGTATGGTGTAGATGAGTTATATATCCTGCTCACTCTTTCCATGTGCTTCTTGTCAGTTTTTATTCTGAGATAAACTGTGTCTTTGAGAAGTCAGAGTCACTGGAAAGATTTTTTCAAAGAAACTTTACCACTTTGTGCTCTCCCTCTCGTGTATTGCACTTTTCCTGCTGCTCATCTGACATATGCTGTACTTTGAGACTGAATTTTTGCTAACAAACTTAAGTTTTTTCCAGTAATAAAAATAGTAAGTATATTTTGGTGTTCAAAAACACAGCTATGGTAAACAATGCAGTGATTATATGCTCATAGTTAAAAGTTTAAAAAATATTTGTCCTTATTCTTCCTCATCTGGTAGATCACATTACATCACATAATTGTCTGCACACATGCATGATGACTCGGCAGATCAACATTTTCTGAGTTCAAGTCAGTGTGTGTGCATTCAATATCTATTTGCAGTTGATATCCCTACGCTGTCTCTATAATACCAGATACCCTGTCTATCTGTCAGCTTGGGGTGAATTTGTGAGGTAACAACCTGCGCAAGAAATCTACTCTAACTAGAAGAACTGTCCTTCAAGATGATTCACAGCAACAACATCATACCTCATTTGTCTCTCACTGGTGGCAAGAAACACTCCTTTCTCCCTTCTCCTGTGCAGACTGTTGGCATTACAGTGTCTACAACATCATACTGGCAAGAACTGTGCTGTTCCTATAGTGTTCTCTTAAAATATTAGTTAATAAATATAAGATGAGCAAGTACTTATTATCCTAGAAGTGTGGAAACGCAGTTTATCTTCTCAGAGCTGTCCTACACTACCAGAAACCAAGCGAAACCTCTCTTCTGCAAAGCTCTGTGCCAACAGCCCCAAGGACTAGCACACAACCCATGTAACTCCCATGGTGTTGTGTTATGCTGGTTTGCTGTGATGTCTCATGGGTTTTGTCACGCATGAATAGATCTCCAAGAATTTGCTTGCAGGGTGCACTTGCTCTTTGTCATCTAGCACAGACCTGCTGTGTCTGGCAGTCATGTGGGAACAATACTTTATATCATAATTTCCAAATAGCATTCCCCATAATAAATGCAGAGCTCTTCTGAAAGCAAAACAAAGCATTTGGCACCACAAGTTTTCACTGATCGTGTCCTTAAGGAATGCAGTCTCCAAATGCAGATTCTGCCTTTTCATTCCTGTCTGCTCAACAATTAGAAAAAGTCATTTTGAGAACAGTTTTTCGTGTTATGGGTCTCAGTGATGCCTCACGGTAGCTTTACAAAAGGCCAGTTATGTTCTGACCCGGTGGGAGCTGGGAAGGACAACTTTTAGGCATCATCTCTACTCAATTTTAACAAACAGTGTTGGCAAAGTGGGGTTGGGGTTCAAATGCTGAGCTGACCTATGCAACTTATAGAGTAGAGGCCACAAGACTGTGGGACACCATAAGAAGACTAACAGCACCTTTTCTTAACTAGATCATGTTTTCACTGCAAAATGGAGAGTTTCCCAGCCTTGGCTGCCACCAAATCTAAACTCAAGACTGCAGGTTCAGTTGTCTCTGTTAGCCAGTACTTGAACTTTCAGAATAGTTGTCTCATAAAGAAAGGCAGGTTTCTGGGCAGGTTGTCACCTCTGCAGCAGGAATACCTCTACAGAAAATGAAACAATTTATCAAAAGCCAAAAAAAGAGTCACTAATAGGCAACAATTTCTTGCTTCTAGACCTATGCTATCATCTTTTAGATGGACTGTACTATAAGCATTTATTTTATGTTTCCCCTGCCATTATTGACCATAAAATAGCAATTATAAGACAGTTCATGTCTGATTAAAAAAAAAAAGTACAATTTTGTAACGCTCCTCAGAACTCAGTAACTTCAAAAGTGACTACTATTACATTGTAAAGTAACACACAAGACTTCAAGCTTTTATTTCAGAGGTCCTCCTAAGGTTTAGTCCTCAGCTCCAGTGATAAAGTGTCACCTACAATTATATTTTTCCAATTTTTGCTCAGCAAACGGAATTCTGGCAAGAGGCTGAAGCATGTTTGCACTGTACGAACAAAATTCAAAGAAAGATTCAGTATCACAGTATCACCAAGGTTGGAAGAGACCTAGAAGATCATCAAGTCCAACCTGTTACCACAGACCTCACCAGGGAAACTAAGCCCAAGCCTAACTGGGACAGGCACTGCATTTCAGGTCGGAGTTGCAAGAAATCCTCTTGGCAGAAATATCATCCTGGAAGCTGGAGTCTTAAATTCATGAACAATCCAGTTCCCAGGCGTTCTTGGGAATGGTAACAAAAATCAACAGTGGTTGCTCCACCAAACTAACAGAACTGTCTGTGAGCTTGTAAAATGATCCAAACTCAGGGCTGATTATAAAAAAAAAAAAAAATCTCTCTGTATTTTGAAAGAAAGTGCCAGTCACTTGAGATTTCAGTTGCAGCCATTCTGCTTGTCTAGATTTAGATTTTACTTTCAGGGCCTTCAGCTCTCAGAAACACTGCAGCAACATATTGCACATTTCACAAGCAGTTGGGAAACCTGGACTGATGATCACTTTTGTTAACAAAGGAAGCCAAGCATCAGGAGAGCCAGCAGTGAGTGTTGGACTCTGAAAACTGAGTTGAGGTAAGCAGGAAGGCAGGAAGCACAAATGGAAAAGAATTAAAACAAGACTCGGCTCATCTAAATTTAGAGGAAGTTCGGCTCATAGGGAGTGCACTCCTTCCAGGAATACACAACCATTGTAACTGCAACTGCCTTACGGGAAGGAGGAAAGGCAGAAAGTTCTACCAGACCTGGTCTCCTCACAGCTCCAAGTGTGTTATTAGAAGTGAACATGCCTGGAGATTACCTCTATTTCCTATTCCTTTCCCCTCAAGGAGAAGAAGTAGCCACTTTATTTACAGCACATGTACTACATACATGTCTGAAACAGAAATATGGTATGGTGGAAATATCACTTAGTGTGACAAACCACCAAAGGAGATTCCTAGCAGACACAGTTCACTGTAAACTACAAATTGCCAGAATAGAGGACAGAAGCTAGAAACAACTTTTATGTCCACAGGTTTAAGTCCTATTTAACTTGATTTCAGAGCAATCTGAAAAAAATAATGATGTAAATAAACATAAGGGAGGGGTGGGGGAAGGGAAGATATTTGGGCATAGCCCTCATTCTGCTTACTATAGGATCAGAAAGGACCATCCAAACCACCTTAGGGGGACTGGAAGCAGGGAGGGTAACACTGCATAAGTTTTTTAACTCACCTCGTGAGAGTTGGTTCCATGGGCCACTCTGGTTTTACAAACTGGATAAATAAAAAAGAAAAAATGCACCACTGAAACAGGACACATAAACCCTTTATAAATCCATTCCCATCCACACATACAAACACTGGAGTTCACCAGACCAAGGCAGTGACTGTATCGGATAACAGTGACAGCCTCTGGACAGTGTCTTCAATCACTGCAAACCTTGTCTCTCTCCAAGCCCTACTCTCTCAACCCCTCCCTGTAACTAAGGTGCAAACAAAGGCCATCTATTATTAGGACTGGACAGAGAGGCAAAGCATAAGCTAAGGAGCTAGTGGCAGTACTGGCATTGCCATCCTGCCTACTCAGAGGGCATTTTCACAAGTACACAATTTTGCCTGAGGTTACAGGTGCCACTAAACACCACTGTCCTGATATGAGGGCACTGGAACACAGTGTCAACTTCTTTTTCTACATCACTGTGTTTGGGAAAGAGTAGGAATCTAAACAGGTTGAACCAAATTAAGATACAACATATTTTTTGCAGGCAACCATGGAGGGGAGCCCAGCAGTTGTTTCTTCTTCATATTTCTTATCTGCTTTTATGTCCTTGTTCTTGCCTCCATCCTAAAACCAGTAAGAGGAAAGAAACAACATACTCTTGATATTATGAAATTAGAGGAATGCTGAAGACCCTGGAATCCACACAATGACTCAAGTATTTGTATGTTAAGTAGAGAAGATTAGAACCTGCAAGTGGTGAGGGAAGGCACAAGACAACACTTCTTTGGGGGTTATTAGAGGAGAGAAAATTGCAAAGAAAGAGGACAGGCAGCCATGAAAAGCAAATGACTTGCACTAGAGTCCAAAATAAGTTGGTAACTTGAAATTTTGGTAAGTAGGAGAGGACACATGCTCTGGAGAGCAGGAATATTCTTAAGAAAAAAATAAGAGTGAAAGGAGACAGAAGAAATACTCCCACAGTACTGTGCTATAATTTTAGTGTTATTTTTTTATTTCACCATCATTTAAGATGGGTTGATTCAGGCTTTCTGAACATATGGGCTATACTGCTGACTTCTGAGTATTAGCCAGCCTGTACTGAGAGGACAACATGCATGGGTGAGGAAGTGGGGTCTGAGCCATTCAGTGGGCTCTATATTACTGCTTCACAATCTAGCTTCTGGAGACCTGTGTCAATTCCTTTGGACTGCAAGGAATCAAATAAAGGAAAAAATTAAAAAGCACAAGCCCCACAATGAAACTTGCTACAAAGCATGAGTTCATAGCAGCTGTTTGAGGCTGTGGGCCTTTGTGGTTTGCTAAACATGATCATTTTTATACACCTTCTTCTACCCTCTAAGATTGTATTTGTAGCTTAGACCCCAAAAAGGGAGGAGTGCGTGAAAAAAGGACGTAGTCAGCAGGGCAGTGATTTTCTCAAGAAAAAAATAATGAACACATCTGGCAGGAGAAACTTCTTGCACAAGTTCAGGGCAAGAGGCTAACTTTGCTAGAACTGTTAGCATTTCTCAGGAATGCATGTTTACTGTAGCGAGGTGCTTAAAACAGGGAACACCAACAAAAGGCAAAGTAAAATCTGATAGGAAGAGGTTTTGTTTCACATTCCAAGCAGACTGTTTCACAGTTTTTGTTTCAGAAAGTTTTTAACATGCCTGGTACTTTACCAATAAAGCCCACACTCCTACAGTGTTGGTTATGTCTAGGGGAGAGTGCATGTGCAATATTTAGAACCTACTAGAAGCATCAAGGCGATACCCATGTACATACTGAATGGGAATGCCAGTCCATTCTTCTCTATAAGCTGCAAGGTATCTTCTCCACAGGCACTTGTCAGCTCCATAAAGGGTGGGGAACAGATCCTTTCATCTGCAAGACAAAAACAAAAAAAAGATGACTCAAATGGAGATGGGGGGTTAGCTTCTCAGATGCATCATTACTAGCTATCTCAGCATTGACTGCTTCTTGATAGTCAATTTTATTTTAACAGTTGATATTTAAGAACTGGAGACACTATCAGCCAATTTGAACTTGGGTTTCTGGAAACATTTCAGAAAATGAAAAGGTCCGATTTTCAGATAACCTAAATGGAAATACAAAGCCCATATTTTCACATGCAGCAAAATTGATCACACAGTTAGGAAGATGTAGCTGCAAAAGACTTGGTGAAAAGAAAAGGAATTGAGATTTTAGCTCTTACTGTTATGCCTTGAAGTACAATTTTCTAAAGCATTTTATAGAAAACTTGCGTGGCTGGAGTAGGTAGCCTCACAAAGGTGGCACTACCATAGGGCCCCTCAGGTGGTAGACTGCAGTGTGGATTTACTTCAGCCATGTTGCCAGTCGTGTAATACATCCCACTGTCCATTGGGACCTCTCTGTCATGAAAACAGTGCTCAATTGGTCTGGCAAAGCACTACTGAGACACTGAAGCACTTTAACTGGAGTGCTCAGCAGACTTTGATTAAAGAGAAAAAACATGTGAAGCGTAGTAGAATTTGGCAGGGCAGGTTTGCTCTAGAGTGTTTCTACTAATGTTGTGCTGGTTCACATGGGATTGCAGGAGGTTGGAGTCAAAACCAGCCCTTTTAGTGACTCAGGTTGAACTGCTCTACGATTCACATCCTGTTCACTGTAGGGAGACTGCCTAGAAATGCAGTAGGAAAGAGGCAAAGCAATGTAGGAGTTGAAGTACTTGGAGTATTAATCTCCACTACTCATAAGGTTTGAGTTGCAAATGCAACTGCAAAGAGAATCTTGACCTCAGTCACAGCTCTGGCACGAGTCAGTGGGCCCAAAGACTTTCAGGGAGAAGCTGTGAGCACACTGACAAAGTCAAAGCAAGAACACCATCCAAGTAAGAGCAACTATCCAATTAACTCCCCAGTGAGAACAGTCTTACAAGTACTGTTTCTATGGCGTTTCAAATGTGGTCAGGTTAACTTTGTTGTAAATCAACTGTGGAGTACTCTACATTTTGGTGTAGATATCTCAGTATGTGCTTCAGGGACCTGAAAATACCAGATAACTTTTTTCATTAGCAATACCGTTGTAACAAAAAATTTACTGCAAAAAGAAAAGACTATTTTCAAACATTCCAAAAGCAGCAGAAAAATTGATGCTTTGAGGTCAGCCTCTACAAAGCTAAATAAAACATCCCAGACTTCAAAGCTTTCAGTTTGCTGCTACGAAAACAGAAAGCCACATCCAAAAGTGACAGGTACTGTAATATTTACAGGTCTTTGCCAGAGTGAAAGTTCCTTAGTTGGATTTAAGGAATCAGATTTAGTTTACAGATACTTGTGAACAACTTTGGCTTGGCAGCTCTCCCATCCAGGCTTGAGGCTCACAATTAACTCTGCCTTCAGAGTGCAGATGCAGAGTGATATACGGTTCCACCTCACTT
This sequence comes from Eubucco bourcierii, assembly GCA_013396675.1. Taxonomy (NCBI): domain Eukaryota; kingdom Metazoa; phylum Chordata; class Aves; order Piciformes; family Ramphastidae; genus Eubucco; species Eubucco bourcierii. The sequence goes on from VWZE01015519.1 coordinate 90,763, forward strand.
CCCTCTTTCTCTCCCATGCAAACAGGAACAGGAGACAGGGAGAATTCAGCTTTCCTGACAATTACATGACACTTACATGGGGAGATGAAGGAAGAGGCAAACAGTAATTTCTTTAACTTTGTATTTAGAAAAGACCACCTGGATCAACAAAACGCAGCCAAGAAGACTCTTAGCATCTCAAAATGCTCCTGCTGGCTTTGTACAACACTGGCCTTTTCTTCACCAAAAAGGTAGCTCTAGCCCAGTGAAGCCCTTAAAACAGACCATTAATTCACAAACGGACCTAAACACAAACAAACCTTCACTCGATGCAAGATTTCAGTATTGCCTAGACCTAGAAAGCTGCTGCTCTAATCACACACTGCAATTCTGAAGGTAGTTCTAGGTTTAGAAAAAGTCCTTCAATGGCCAGTGACAATTCTCTCTGGTGGAAATGCATGCTGAAGTTTTCTTTCCACCACCAAGCTCCGGCTATCAGCAACAGCAGTCTCAACACACCCTCTCTCCAGGACAGACCTAATTCAGCAGCTGAAGTTCTGTACTGTTTTGCATCAGCAAGGAACTACACCATACAACGCACAAAGTGCAAAAGGACACCCACTGGTACACTGAACCCTCCTCTCTTCTCCTCCACAGGTAAGCTGCTTTAATATGATCTTACAGAGCTACAATCAGGTGCTGGACCATTGGCCACTGTCACTGCTTCTTCATGCAAACCAGTAATGACCAGTCACTATGGGAAATCATTGCCAAAATGGAAAACAAGAAATATACAAACAAATAAACTTAACAGTCTAGAGTTAAGGATCACTTGAACTTAAGGAGAAACTTCTCTACTTTCAGGATGACAGAGCACTGGAACAGCCTGGACGCCATTCTGTCCAACCTGCCCTGGATGAAACTCTTCTGGCAGGGCGGTTGGACTAGATGATCTGGAAGAGATCACCTCCAGCCTCTATCATTCTGTGATTGTGAGAGGTTGTAGAGTCTTCTTCCCTGGAGACTTTCAAAACCCACCTGGATGTATTCCTGTGCAACCTGACCTAGACCTACCTGTGTTAGCAGGGGTGTTGGACTAGATGATCTCCAGGGGTCTCTTCCAACCCCTACCATTCTATGAGTGACATGAGTCTGGCCCCACTGTTGACAATCTGAATGGACACTACAGCCCAACCCTCCAATCTAAAATTACACAATATTCTCTGCATTAGAGAGCCTTGGTGTGGATGAAGCATCCAGAGAACTACTAGTATGAGGTCACAGTCATGGCACATCCTCCCCAAGCTGCATTAGCTTGGCAGTACTAGGCAGATGCGACTGGGTGTGTGTGTGCCAGAACACAGAGTTGATACAAGCCAGAGCCTGTGCAAGGAGCTGACGTTGTTGCTCTCCTACCATCAGCTCTGAGCTATGCATCAGGATGCTGCTTACTGAAAGGGCTTCATCTAAACCAGCAGACTGGCAAAGACTGTCCATTCTTCCAACCTTGGTTACAGAGTAGTGCCCTTCATTCCCAAGTGATTATTACAAATGCAATTTCTATGCTTTTGACTTTGGATCTGAAACTAAACCTCAGGCATTTCCTCCCTCTCTGGGTACATCACTGAATTACATAACGAGCAGATAACCATAACTATTAAACCTGTCTCCATGCAGCCTTTATTGAACTGAAGGAAACAGCAGGAAAAATCCCTACATTAGTGAAAGGACTGCTGTGATATAAGAGGTTGCACTTCTCATAGGGCACACTTAGAGAGTGGTAGTTCTTCTTCTAAATGCCTGGTGATCTCTCAAGAGATCTGCCTTTGAAATATAGCCAGGACTCCAGGTGGACCATGTCAAGTCCAGAACTGCCAAATTTAAGAGCAACAAGGTATGACTCTTCAGATCAGGAGAGGGTTCAGGTCTCACTTCAGACAAGTACCAGAAGTAATCTGTAGGGACTTTGTTGTTAGAATCAACACATCATAATTAAACTTTGAAGTAAAAATACTGTCACTGTGTTCCTCCCTCGTCTTTGTCCTAATTTTCATTGTATGCTTTGGCACTAACTTTGCGGTGTCTGCTTCCCATATTTTCCTTAAATTATTATCCCTTTTCTTCAAGATTACATGATATCATAGGGAGTTCCCTCTCTCCTCTTTTTTACTTTCTGCATTTTTTCTCACCCCATCCCCATTTCTACGATATGCTAGTCTTTTTCTCAAATCTCTGTTCTGTTCTTCCATTGCTACCTAATTTTATCCCCCCATCACCTCCGAATGGGGACCGTGGCTGGGATCATGCTCATTGCCCACATAAGGGAAGCATTTGCAGTGGGACTCTAGAACACAGCAGGGAAACTGGCACTAACAAAACAGGTTGTGGTTTTGAGTAGCAAGCAGCAATTGTCCACCTTTGCACAGCATCAGTGGTGTCAGCTCTGGCACGTCCTGCTCTGGGGTGAGCTTTGTCAGAGCACTGCTCCACTGCCACAGAGTGGTGGAAGGTGGAAAACAAGACCGGTAAAGGCCAGTTTACAGGACAAATAACACAGCTAACCAATAACAGAGGTGAAAGAGTAGTAAAGCCAGTGTGTTAGTGTCAAGGAGGGGATTATTCCAGCTAAGTTTGGTAACACTCACAGAAGCAATGGAATGCGAAGATGGGGAAGATGCAGACTAAACAGTGTCCAGGGAAAAACAGTTTTCTGCCAGTGAGAATTGGTGGAAATCTTTATGCTTTTGTTTTTGTAAGAGATGTTGAGAAGTGCTTATCTACTCGGGGCCTGTAGACAGACTGCCAAACAGTTCTAGAATACTGAAAACTTCAAAAGGAAGGAGGCACAAGAAACCCAACACTGAATACACTCTCCCACCATCCAGCAGGCAGGCGAAGCAGAATAAAAAATAAGAGCAATACACAGCTATTCCCAGTTGAACCAAATCTTGTGTGATAGCAAACTGAAACCACTGCAGGGCTGTACAAGACAACACCTGGCTATGTATCACTGTGAGGAAAAAGTAAACCATAAGAGCAGAACCACCACAAAATAGTTTCCTATTCAGATTTCTTTTGTCCTTATGACTCTTGAAGGATAAGGCGACAAATAATGAATTGCAGATTCGATGTTCTGCATTCATAGGTCGGCAAACTGCATTTCCTTGTCTTCAGAAAAGAAGTTTTATAGGAGAGTTCATAGTCCACTGAGAGGACAGTTTAAAACTTGTGGTTAGGAGAAAAAAAAACCAAAATAACAACAAAACAAACATGAGAATGTCACTGCCTATTAAAGTTAAGGTTTACAGTCTCAGAATGTTTCCCTACCTCATATTTGACTATTCTTCACTACTTAATCTATGAATTCGGAAGCAGACAGGTCAAACCCCACGTATTTATTCCCAAGTCTACCAGTCTCTCACCATAAGACCATGACCCAATCACCAAACACATCCTACCTCTGAGTTCCCATTTGCAAAGTGGGGAAAAGGCTTTGCTACTTTATGAAGCTGGTCTAAGGAGTTTCGGGAAAAATACTTTTTGATGTTACTGGGGTCATTACAAACAGCCGTTTGAAGCTTCGGTGAAGCTGAGAGTGTTACCAGAAAAACATAAACCAGATGGTGTTTACTCAAGAATATTCTAACTTCTGACCAGCTTCAGTATTGTCTCATTAGCAGCATCTTCTCTGTTTACACAAAGAAGGTAGCGGGAGCACCAAATGAGAGGACATGCTGGGAAGGGAAGTACAATGAATTTCTGAAACAGGTAGAGGGAGGATAGTTTGTTGAAGGAGCACAGGAGGCGGCCTGGAATCCTCTGGGCATGCAACAGACTTGGCTTAAAGCACAGGATTGTGTGATCCCCCAATTATGTGCAGCAATTTCAAATGGAGCACAGCTTGTACCCAAGTTTCTCCCTGTGGTTGGAAAGGTTGTCAGGATTATTTCTGAAGAAACAGGGTGTATGACCTCCGTATCATACAACACTCTAAGCAAAGAAACGACAAAGCTGCTCCTGAAAACTGCTGGTCTCTGCTGTAAACACTCTTAAGAAAAGGAGAAAAACATCCGTGACAAAATCAGAACTGTCTCAGGTCAGTCATCACCCAATGCTCACAGAGCCAATGTTAAGCCTTACGCCTGCTGAAAGATTTACAGCAGGTTGTACCAAATTCTAAACTTCCTACTTTGTTGAAAAAAGGTGCTCCTTAATAGACTTGTTGGCTCTGTAATCTGACAACACTTAAGCCTCTTTAAAAACAAATATATTTTCAGCAAACTGCGCTTCCCTGTAGCTTGCACTGATATACTCTGCTCCTGGGAGGAAAGAGTGGATGCACTACCAGAGCAATGTCTTTTTCACCTAGCACAATCAGAGGAGGAGATCTGAACTTCCAGCTCATCTCTCCTCCTAAATTCATTTTCAACCAAAAATAAGACCAACCATGAAGAGAAGTTGGCAGGAGGGTTTTCTGTGTTTGGTTGTTTGCTAGATTTTGTTTGTTTGTTTGGGTTTTTTTGTGGTTGTTTTTTGTTGTTGGTTGTTGTGCTGGTTTGAGGCTAATTGGAATATTTTAATGGAGAAAATTATACTGTAGGCTGTGAAAGGAAACAATGGTGATGTCTACTTCACTCATAGGTTTGCTGAGATGTTTAAGACTAAGAATACAAAACAAAGATAAGACACTCGGGCTTGCAGACACTCTCAGGTTGTCTAGCTTCTCGCCTTCTCCTCTCTGCTGAGTAACCTCACTAACCACTTTTTCTTCTAAACCCCCTGGGCGATCCTTCAAACTCACCTTGTGTGTAAGGCAAACCTTGGGGTAAGGTATAGGGGTGGGGAGAAGGTGGAAGGGTGGTTGGGAGCCCCTCCTGGGGTCTCTGATTTCTCGGAGGAGTGTTGTGTTTCTGTATTACCTTTAACTTGTATATTGGTGTAAATATTCCTGTATATAGTGTATATATCTGCTGAGCTGTAAATAGAGCTTCATTCCTTAACTTCCAGCCGGCTGAGTTCCAGTCTGAGTGATTTTATAAAGTGTCGGGGGGTGAGTAACTCCCAAATCATCACAGTCGTTTCTTTTAGCATGCAGCTGAATCTTATCCTGAATGTATCTTAATTTAAATCATTGCATGAATTAGGGTTTTTACCCTTCATGATCTCTTTAATTACTGTAAACTCATCATAGCTTTGGACTGTCACTTCTACTATGGTCAGAAGTTGGTACATGAATGAGTCAGCCAAGCTATGTCAATCCACAAATTCAAAGTCCCCAACCTCTATTGCCTGCAAGGACTCCTTCTTCACTCCTTCCTCTAGTAGGTAATTTTTCAGTTGAAACCTCATAAAAAACTTCATTCATAAAACCCACCAGTTTAGAGTGTTTGATCAGGTTTACTCTGAGCTATACTAAAAATTACTCTCAAGTTGTTTTCCCTTGCCATCAGACACACATGTGAGTGAGAACAGACTTAGTTCTAAATCTACTTTGACCTGTACTCATCTGTGAAAAATCAACCCATACCTGAGTGCCTATGTATTTGTACCTTACTCTCACATCTATGGTGGTGGGAAATGCCAGTTCTCGTGATAAAGCAGCTGTATTTGGGGAGCATTCAGCAGCACATTCCAAAAACACAAGAGGGCAGAGCAGACCCAGCATTGAGGGCATGATTTTAACCTTACCCTAGCTTGACATATAAGGAATAGTGTACTAAATACATATGTTAAACGGAACATCTGCAGAGCAGTCTTCATTTCTAATAAAGTAGCAGTTTTGAAGCATCTGGGCAGCAAGTGAGGAAATCTCATACTGAATATAAATAAGTAACTACTGAAGAAGCTCCCAGTCATTTGCCATTTCCATGAAATTTAGGAGTGCTAATTACAGGCTTTGAACATGATTAATTCCTGCTTACACTGAAGAGAAATTATAAAAGATAAAGAAGAAATAAAGACAGAAGTCCAAGTAGAGCCATGAAGTTTCTACCTCCATCTTAACCCTTCTTCAGAGACAACCATTTCACAAAGCTACAGGCTTCACAGGACCACCTTTGAACATTTAGCTCTCAACCTTTATCTTTTAGATTAAGTGCCCACTTTCCTCTGTGAGCAAGATGTTCCTCTCCAGTTCTCAAGGAAGGAATTCATCCCAACTCTTGGGTGCTCAGGCTGAAAGAGGCAGGTTTTGCAAACAAGCACTCAGCTTACTCATGGTCATGGAACTTCACAGATAATTGGCAGTAGAGGAGTACAACTACAGACATGCCTTCAGTTAAAACAGACCTGTTGTGGAACGTGTTCATTGACACAGCCTGGTAAAGCGAGCTCATGGAAATGTAGTAAGTTAAGAGGTGAAAGTTTATCTCCTTTGAGAGACAGAATAAAGGCAGGGGTTGTAGGTTCATTATCAGCCAGCCTCATTTTTCAGTAAAGAAAACCAGTTACTCACCACCTTACAAATGTAAGGCACAGGAAGCTTTGTAGTTGAATTAAAAAAAAAAAAACCCAAGCACGACTTTTCTCCAATGTCCCACAGTTATTAAAACACATGACTTCAGGTCAGACATGAATGCAGGTACACAAAAGCTAAAGCCTACTCCCTGCATTTTGTCTGGATTACCCAAAAGACTGGACTATCTACTAACTTCAAATCAAATCCTCCTTCACTTTTTTCAGTGGTGTCACATGCCAAGGCTCTTAAGGAGGCACCCCACTGCAGAAAAAGGAGGCATATGAAGCAAATTTCCAGAAGAAGGAAATAAACCTAGTGCTTCTTATACTCTGTGTGAACAAGAATGTTAGGCAAAACTCTCTGATAAGTAATAACACAGAGTGGAAAAAGACTGCTAGAACAGTTTTTGTTGAAAAGGTTACTATTTTTTAGAGCACTGAAGCTGTACCAGAACTTGGGGAATCATTTTATGTGCTGAAGTGTTTCTAACACTACAAAAATAACGAAAGCCATTTTTAAACCAAAGAACAAAATTAAATTAATTGTTTGGGAAACTCAAAGAAGAATTTATCTTCATTTTCATCCCAATTTTTACTTAAGAGAGATATGCTTTGTGTATTTATTGAATATTAAAACACAAACTTCAGGTGAATACCAGAACCCTGATTAAAGCCCACTCAGCTGTCTCTAAACAGTAAATTTGCTGTTTCATGTGCTCTATACAGCAATGACAGAACTGCTACTTTGAAGCAACAGAAGTCTCTGACTCCAGTACTCTTACCAGCATGGGCTACCCTAGCACAGAGAAGAGAAATGAGTCTCAGAACCAAGAGCCAGTGTTCAAATACAATTCCCTCCTCTGAAATACAAAAGGTATTTAATGGTCCAAATGCAGTTTATTTCCTCTTTCCTCTCCCAAATACTGAGCTAAGAAACTACTTAAGACTAGTACAAAACAATTCCAAGTTAAACTCCCATCTGCAAACCACAAATCTTCAGGACAGGTGACAGCAGGAAGCTGGTTTGCATCCCCCTGGCCTAGATAGAATTATTTAGGTTGGGAAAGCCCTTTAAGATCTGAGTTCACCCATTAACCTAGCACTGCCAACAAGTGAGCAAGAGCAACAGATAGTGGTCTGCACTTCCCTGTGTAGACACATACCACTTGAAAATGGCTAAGGAGCACCAGATTTGCTGCAAATTTCTTGTTATATGCTGTGTGTTAAGAGCCTGAAGGAAAGGTGTGAACACCAGGGCCCTTATACACTTGCACAGATGATGTTGCACACCAAGGCTCTTCATAATCAGCTGATGTACAGGAGAAATTCACAGCAGTTCACCAGTTTGCTTCATGGAGCAGAATGTTAATTATGTCCAGGAATCTAAGGTAAGCCTTCAAGACCCAATACTGAGCTCCCTACTGATTTTAACTGCACGTAACTCTACTCATTCACGTGAATTACTTCCTCTCTGTTGAAGTAGTCTTTCTGTTTTACACTGAGTATGTTGTCTAATAAAAAAGACAAACACCAGTGAGTATATTTATGGTGGGGGACATGATGATGGACATGACACAGGTAGCTATTTCTTGCCTGTGAGAATTCATTTGTAGACATTAGAGTGCCCAGAAGAGTAGAGTCCACTGAAGTTCTTTATAACTCTAATCTAAGAAGGTTGATGGCCCTTAACCAGATCAGTTTAATGAGCTTTTGGAAGCTAAATCCAGGGAGAGACTACACAATGCATGTCCCACGCTTTCAGTAAATACCACTTCCAATCCATATGTGCTGGGTCAGAGACAAAGCAGCAGCCCACAAGGACTGTGAAAGAGTGACAAAATTCCCTCTGAGGTAGAGAGGCATCTCAGGGACATGTTGGAAAGGGCTCCAACAGTATTCACTAATTTTCAGATCAAGCCTCTATATTACAGGAATATGCCTGTGGCAGCTGTACCCCGTCTCAAGCCAGATAGGAACAGCATTTTTAGCTCCTGTTTCAGACTAGTGGCAGGGGAAACATGAATAACTACCTGCCTTTTATTACTTCACCAACTCAGATGCATGTGAACATAAAGTGAAATGCAAGAGATCATATACAGATTTGTAAAACACAGAAAGATCTTAGATCTTTCTAAGACTAATAAGGCATATTGCTGCTGCTAGACTGCTGAGCAAGGCTGACAGCAAGCCCTGTGGCTTAGCATCTCCAGTCAGCTACGCTGTGGTTCCACCTCTGTGCTGTGAGGTCAAGAGAATTTTCCAGAGACTTAAAAAACATTGGTTTTGCTTGAGTTGCATTATGCAAAGCAGCTTGCCAGAACACAACTACACAAGAGCAATGCATTTTTGCTGCATTTCACTGGTACTTCAATAACAACAGCGGAAAGAACTGTTTAACCTGAAACAAACGTATGTTTAAACAAGGTTAGTGAAACCTAACAGACTTTAGGTAAACAAAGTCTGCAAGGTTTGTAAAGGTTTGTAAATAAACAGATATTTATCAACAATATATGCAAATGGACAGTGGTCCCAAGTTTACATGTAACACATGGGAATCAAGAAGGTAATGCCCTGCCCTAACACTAGCTTTGAACAGGTTAGCAAACTTCTCTAATGCATGGGGTACTTTGACCTTCCACATACTCATTGTTCAGTCATTGTACGTTGAGGGGGTGGAAGGAACACCACCAAATGAACAGTTTTTTAAATTAAGAAACATTTTATATTTTCAAACAAAGATGTTAAAGACAACTTGAAGATAATCTCAAGACACTTAGAAAAAGTAACTGCAAAACACTACTCCAGTTTTGAAGGATTCTGGAATATGGGGCACCAAACAGGGCTGCTACCCACTACAGGTACTGATGTGACCTTGTAAGATTAGTCAACAGTGGGGTGCATAGGGCCCACTCCAAAACTAATGAGAAGAAATAACCTCTGAGAAAAATTAGCTACATGTACTTTAAACACTAGGAAGGAAAAAAACAAAACCAAAGATCTATCTATGTGGGAAAGCTTTTGTAGTGTATATTCTTCTGTTATAATTATGTTAGTACAACTACAGCAATGGAATGCACACACATCATTTTGTTTACATTGGATTAGTTTCTTCTTTTAAAAAGTCTTCAGATAGATGATTTTTTTTTTCCTAAACAACTGCAAAACACTGGGTAGATATTGAAGGGTACAGCATTCCCACTGCAAATCCCAGATGATCAAAACACTGTGCAACACCTGTGAGAAGCTACTGGGAGGCAAGGGCCAGCAGTCCTTACCCACTACGTCAGAGCCTTGTTGTTTTAGAGAGCTGAAACTATTTCCAGACTGCTGACATGCTGCAAAGAGGAAATCCTGTGCACCTGGATTCTGGTTGGCACCATGAAGGAAAGGTGGTGGCCACTGAATTGGAAAGGGCATGTATCCAAGCTCAGTATTTCTGTGGATATCATCTGCCATGATGGTAGCCTTCTAGAGTATCCACAAAAAATGTTTTCTGTTTTCTCTTACATCATGAGGGTGGCTATTTGGCATCATCTTTGATGGAATCAATGTCCAAGTACTAAGCATAATAGACAGCTAGCAGCGGCCAGAAGCTTCTTACTCCTTGAAAACCTCAATGCTTCCAATAAAGAAGTCTAGCACCTGATCCCCTCCAGTAACACTTGGGCAGGAGAGAAACAGCAATAAAAAGGTAGCAGGGAGAAGGACTACTCGACCAAGAGCCAGTTGTCCTGCAACAGCAGCATCCTGAGCATAGCTGTGAGCTCCCAGAAGACATGTGCCAACAGATAAACTGTGACAGAAGGGGAAATTCATCTCCCTTAACATTTATTTGAGAAGTAAATGGTGGCAAAGATGCAGAGTACCTCATTTGCACCCACTAACTATTTTCTAACCCACTTTTTGGTGAGCAACAATGCTACCAAGGTCCGTTGAAACCCTATGCTCTACATGTGATATACCCTGCACAAAATAATTTTGAAGTTGCTAACAGCATCAGTAGAACTGTAGGTTAAACTCTATTCTTAATTATGTTGTAATCAAAGAAGAATTAAAGACTACCCAGGCAGAAGAATGCTGGGCTTGTACCATACCAGTTACAGGATCTGAACTCTGCTATGTAGGTGGATTAGTAAGTTATGGAAAGTTAAATTCTTGGCTAATTTTCAAGAAGGGAAACATTGCGAAGCTCAAGAAGCTAGACAGCTCTCAGCATGACCCATCATGGTTTGTATAAAACATCTTTGATTTAGTAGACATGCTATTTCCTTTCTGTCTGATCTATTTAATGACGTCTTTCCAGGCTTTGGGAATCTGGGTACTCATTTACTGTTTGACAGACTGAAAACACTGTAAGAAAGTCAGGGCAACAGAAGACATTCAAAGACTCAGCATTTCCAAAACAAGGAACGTGTCTGCATGCCTGGGAAAGCTACATACTCCAAGGGCAATTAGTAGATTTCTGAGACATGCAGTCATGTCTTTCAGTCAAAACTTTACTAATCTGCTCCCTAGTAGATGAAAACAATTAGCTTGTATTTGCAATGATTAACAAAAACACCACAGAGTAAATACCAAGTTGAAACTTTTCTACTAGCTAAAATACAGAGGAAAGAACGCTCACAGGAAATACTTGTGGCTCACGTCACTGATGAACATTTCATTTACACAAACCTTTTCAAATACACAGTTTCACCTGCACCAAGGATTCTTCCAGTCTCCCCGGGGCACCCAATGGGGGTTTCATTTTACTACCAGGGAAGATGAAGCAGCCCTTCAGTGAACTGATGAGAGCAACAATGGGTTTCAGCAGCTGGCTCTGGCTCAGGGTGTATCAGTGTNACCATAGTTTTCTTTTCACAGCCTATAATCTATTTTTCTAATTCCAATTAGCCTCATACCAGCACAACTAGCAATTCTCCCACACCATCATGGAGCATTCCACATTTGGAGATATTTCCTTCTTTACAAAGGCAACACTTGTCACTACTCTGTTTTACAGACAGTGAAAACAGGAGACAAAACCCTAGAAGGACTCTTCAAGAGACAGCCTGCAGACAGGCATGAAAGACCTGATCTTTTGTGCCTGCCTGCACCTGAACCAAAAATTTACCGGTTCCCAGGTCTGTCTTGAGCTATCAGCCACTTGCAATGTAACTGCTGAACGATGTTTGTTGAGAAAGGAAACAAATATTGAAGTAAAACAGTGCAGTGGAAAAGTCCCTTCCCTGGAATTGTTCCAGGCCAGGTTGGATGAAGCCTAATCTAGTAGAAGGTATCCCTGCCCATGGCAGGAAGGTAGGAACTAGGTAACTTTAAGGGCCCTTCCAACTTAAACCACTCTATGATAACACAGACATGTAGCTCAAGCTTTGTATGAGATTTCCTCACATGTCTAGGAGCTCAAATCCTTGTCCATTTGCATAAGTTCACCTTGATGTTCTTACATTGCTGTGATTATTAAAGACTGCTTTTTGGTCTTTGCTCCTGTGGATGATTTCATGTAATTGTAACTGTGCCACCAGCACCACGTAGGTAGCCAAAAGTGCTCAGCCTGTAGAGCCTCTAACACACAAGCATTTGCACATCAGCACTCAAAGTACTTCAGAAACAAGCAGGATGCATACTGTACAAGTATATCAGTCTCTAAGACGGGGAAATTTCTCTTCCTGACCTGACCTCGTATTAGGAAAGATGAGATTCCTAAGATGAGATTATGCAAACAACTTTTGAGAGCATGGATTTGTGCAGACAAGAACATTTTAACTTTCTTTCCTCTTTCTTGAGGCCACTACTGGCACCAGTTGCTAGGACAAACCTAACTGTCACGTGTTAAGCAGGAAACCAGAGCACATACAGCTTTTCTGAGTAATTTCTTCGTATTAGAAGGCAATAGGCCATTGTGGACAGAGTGCTGGAAAATTCACCACTTTGCTAAAAAGCAGGAGGCATGTAACTTCTGCCTTCAAAACCTGATCTAAGCAACTTCTCTCTGAGGTGTAACGTGAAGAAGGTTGTGGTTGAATTCAGCTTAGAAAAAGGGGAAAGCACTTGGGAAGGAATGTTATGTATACCAAACAAGGGCACCTTAGCACTCTACTGGGACACCAGCCTGGGTAGTACTTGCATCTGTTTCATTCCAGTAAGCCACATCAGCCACATTTATGCACCCACTGCAGCAGCCAAATGCTGTAGTTGGGCATAGAAGGCTTGTATAGGCAATTTCAGAAACCCATTCATCCCCTGCCAAACTACAACATGCTGCCACTTACAGAGGAGGATTCTCACTCCAGGAGTTGGAGCAATATTTTGTTTCCAAAAATGTACCAGGAGTCAGAGGTGACACAGGACCTGAAAACAGGCAGGATAACACAACTGTCCTCAGGAAACCCTTAGTTTCAGCAGAACAAGAGGAGGAAGTGCCCTGAGCACTCCTTGCATCGTCTCCACAGGAAGAGGAATTGATTGTACTGCAGAAATGAGAAAGTGGGGAAAAAATTATAATCTGTATTCAGAACTAGAGAACCACAGCAGGTGCCAATGCTTTCCAGTCTTCAAGCATGAAGCCCTCAGCACAGGAAGGACATGGAAGTGTTGGAGCGGGTCCAGAGGAGGGCCACAAAGATGATCAGAGGGTTGGAGGAGCTCTGCTATGAGGACAGGTTGATAGAGTTGGGGCTCTGCAGCCTGGAGAAGAGAAGGCTTCCAGGAGACCTTCCAGAAGCCTTCCAGGATCTGAAGGGGGCCTAAAGGAAGGCTGGGGAGGGGTTATTTGCAAGGTCTTGCAATGACAGGACAAGGGGCAATGGGTTTAAACTGGCAGAGGGAAGATTTAGACTGGATGTTAGGAGGAAGTTCTTTCCAGTGAGGGTGGTGAGGCACTGGAACAGGTTGCCCAGGGAGGTTGTGGCTGCTCCCTCCCTGGAGGTGATCAAGACCAGGTTGGATGAGGCCTTGAGTAACCTGTACTAGTGGGAGGTGTCCCTGCCTATGGCAGGGGGGTGGGAATAGATGATCCTTGAGGGCCCTTCCACCCTTACCATTCTATGATTCTATGAAACATAAACATTTCAAGCTTCTCCATCAAGCGATTAATAACAGTCTTTAGGTTCCTCAGGAATCACCTGCACAGTACGCAGCAGAATACAGAAGCTGGAAAGCATGTGAGATTTGGTGCTTTAACAAAAGAGGAATCAAAGAACATGTCAAGTTTCTTGTGAAAAAGGAAAAAAAAACCCCAAATCCTATCTTGGGTAATGCTGCACAGTTGTGGATCCTGATGGTGGCTCGGTTATAACAGTTTTCGAAAGTTCCCAGAAGCCACAACCCAGAGGTACCAACAACAATATGCATGCAGCAGTAAGCCCAGCTCGCTCATGCAAAAGTCTGTCACTACTTCATTTTGCAGTTTCACATCTATACACATAGGAGAGAGGCATCCTGTGTATTTCACACATCTAAGAGTGAATATTCTGGTTTCCAGGTAGTAACAGGCTGCTACAAACAGAGAAGAGACAAAGTTTAACAGCACCCCCACACTGCTGCTCTTTCTAAACATGAGAGATTGAGTACACAATCTTGGTTCACAGCATTTAATACAGTAATCAATGGACTTCTAGGGTTGCATCAACTAAAGGCAACCTGTAGAACTAATCTCTTATTTCTTTCTGTTACATCTGTTTGGGGCACATGGACATATGCTTCACACACCAGCAGACTGGTACAAGGCAAGTATTAGCTCCAAAATCGACTGATGAGGAAACCATAAAACCAGAAAGGTCCCTTCCTTCCCAGTAAGCACTTGCTGTCCAGCTGCATTTTTCTAGCCTAAGGCTGAGGAAGAAGATAAGCATCCATCTACAGAGAGGACAGGACACTTACAACCATAAGCTATTCATGATAACACAGTAATCAGTGTGCAGATATGCCACTAGAATAACCAGTGGGAAACCAGTTCGGTCACCTCACTGGAGGAGTTTAGGGCTTGATCCTCCTGTGGAGGTCAGACCTGAAACTCACTGTAAAGGAGAGCAGAAATAAGTTGTTTCCTTATGGCCACAAAAGGCAAACAAAGTGAGACCTTGAGAAGGGTGTCGCTGCTGCAACTTACATTGACTTAAACAAAGCAGAAGACACATCTAAGCCAGGGCATGCCCAAGGCACACAAATGACAACTCACCATCTTTAGAAAGTGTAACTCTTCTACACTATGTGTTTTAATTCATAAGGCTGAGCTATGTGCTCATCTGCATTTGATTTTAAATCTGCAAGATGACCCCTGCTCTGTACAGCATGGGACAGCAGTTATACTCATTCTGGTAATGCTTACTGGTCTGTTATAAAAACTAATACCCTGTCCTCAGTGCCTGTTTCTTGTGTGCCCAATTAAGAGAACATCCTATAAATGTAAGCCCTGTCAGCCAGCCAACACACTCGTGTTATTTTCTGTAATATAGGTGTACTTTTATAGCTCTTTCCCCATAAATACTTTGCAAGTCTATTTCAGACAAGAACTTAAATTTCTGTATAAAAGGTAAATAGTAGGATAAGATGTTCATATATTACAGGTAAGAATGGAACAATGCAAACACATCATCGCCAGTTGGGCAATACAATTTCTTTGCTTGCAAGAGGTTGAGAGTTAAGTATGAATACAGTTACCTCCCTTTCCTCTCCCCTTTCTGTTTATTCTACTAAGCAGGAAATCCCAGAGAAGTCTCATAGCCCACATGAAAAATTTTATCTAACAATCATCCTAAGATTTTAAAAGGATTTTCATTTATTACAGATAACTGCTGCGCAGCCCTCTACTCTCATTAGTTTGACTTTCCCCCAAAAAATACCTAAGGATTTTAATTTCATTTAACTTGTAAGCTTTGTTTTTTATTTCCAAAGTACTTGTATTCTTCAGCATGAGTCTAGTTATAACGTTCTGGTTTACACAAAGATGACAAAATCCAGGGTTAAACTGCAGTCAGCCAAATTTCAGACTACTTCTTTGGAAGAACACAGCCCAGAAATGCTTCAAAATCATAGAATCATAGAATGGTAAGGTTGGAAGAGACCTCAAGGATCATCTAGTTCCAACCCCCTGCCATAGGCAGGGACACCTCCCACTAGTACAGGTCACTCAAGGTCTCATCCAATCTGGCCTTGAACACCTCCAGGGAGGGAGCATTCACGACCTCCCTGGGCAACCTGTTCCAGTGCCTCACCACCCTCACTGGAAAGAACTTCCTCCTAACATCTAGTCTAAATCTCCCCTCTGCCAGTTTAAACCCATTGCTCCTTGTCCTGATGTTGCAGGACCTTGTAAATAATCCTTCCCCAGCCTTCCTGTAGGTCCCCTTCAGATACTGGAAGGCTACTCTCAGGTCCCCTCAAAGCCTCCTCTTCTCCAGGCTGAAGAGCCCCAACTCTCTCAGCCTGTCCTCATAGGAGAGCTGCTCCAGCCCTCTGATCATCTTTGTGGCCCTCCTCTGGACCCGCTCCAACATTTCCATGTCCTTCCTGTGCTGAGGGCTCCAGAACTGCACACAGTACTCCAGGTGGGGTCTGACAAGAGCAGAGTAAAATGGCAGTATCACCTCCCTTGCCCTGCTGGCCATGCTGCTCTTGATGCAGCCTAGGACTCGGTTGGCTGTCTGGGCTGCATGTGCACAAAAGCTGCTCTTCAGCATAAGATAGAGTCCTGACAGGAAGCATCCCACTTTAGGCAGCAGTTACAACTTGCATGCACTAACATCAACATCTTTAAAACACCTTTGAATGCATTTGATTCCAGATACCAGAGAAAGATGGCAGTTGGGTTTTTATTTCAATACCCACCTGACTACAGTATGACCAATGATTAAAAATACACCACCTGAACTAGCTTAAGGGTTTCTATCTTTTGTTATGCCCTTAGGTTTATCCTAGCCCACAAGAGAAGAGTGGTCTCTCAAAGCACCCAAAATGATCCTTCTAATTGGGATCAGGAAACTGTTTTGTTCCACAGGATGAGGGTCACCCTTTCTGTTCTAGGTCTGTGGAGCCCTGTTATGTTTCCAAAGGACAGAAACTCAGATGCATACTTGTAGTGATGGGAGTAAGTATTCACATGCTCTCATGGAAACCATTCCTAAGTATTCATTTTATTTCTCTGTATTTTATTTTTACTTTAGGTTCCCCGCTTTCTTTTCTCCTTGGTCTTTGGCTAGGAAGATTTTCAACATCCTTTGCTTATTTGTTTTTATTTTCCTTTTTTTTTCCCCCTCAGTACAAGGAGGTCATCTGATCATAACAGGACAAATCAGCAGAGGCAAAGGCTTCTTCTAGGGAAGACTGTAAAACCACAGAAAGCTTACAATTACATTGTTCACATCATACCCCGTGGCAGGGACTTACGGAGGCAAGTAAAGGGTTTATCTGTTCTCAGTTAAGTTTTTTCTGCCATCGGTCTAATTACTTTTTCAAACCCATACAAATCTGCTTTCACAACATCCTGTGGTACTGAGTTTCCTTGTTTGCCTATGCAGTACAGAATAGTGAATATGTTGCTTTTTTTAAGTTTACCATATATGATTTTGATATTTACCAGAAGAAAAAACACACTGCTGTTCCCATTCATCATCAGCATGCAGCTCCGGATTCACACAGGCCTTCCTTGTGTTCTCCTCTCAGCTGCTTCAAGTTTTGAGTTCTGTATTTCAGTTTGATTGAATCCTTTGCCAGTAAATCTACTGCACCAGGGATGGAAAAGGAAGGGTCTGGCTGCTACAGTGATGCATTTAAGTAGCACAGTGCAAGTTTATGTTAGAAAATCTTTTATTTTGCCTTGAAAGATTTCTCCTGAGTCTTTACAGAGACTCTTAACAGCAAAGCCAACAAGATGGTCTTGTATTTATTTGTAGAAGACTTTGAGGGAAAAAAAAAATAAATAAACACTTCTCTAAGCTTGCTTTGGGGCTTTAGGCTACTCAGGTTGCATTTCAAAATGCACCAGGTTATTAGGCAACTCTTGCTAGAAGAGCACTTCCTGAAAGAAAACAAGGTATTTGGTTGGAAGATGTTGAAGAAATGCGAGAGAATACCGTGATGGCAGATCACAGAATCTTGAGTCAAATCATTAGGCTATCACAGACTAAACTGTATTTCTAAGCACTACACCTACATGACTCTTAGACACCTCCTGGGATGGGGACTTTGTCACCTCCCTGAACAAGCCATTCCAATGTCCAGTAACCCTTTGGGTGAAGACATTTTCCCAATATTCAACCTAAACTTCCCTTGGAGCAACTTCAGGTCATTTCCTCTCATTCTCTTGCTTTTTACTTGCTTTAACAGACCCATCCCTTGGTACAGGCCAGATTTTGAACACAGTCTCCTACACAAAGTCCCTACCTTCCATATTAGAGTGCACTAAACCAGCAAGTCTAGTTATTAAGAAGTTCCACCAAAAAGATCATTAGTTAAAACCTAGTCCTTTATTTGAATTTTCTTAGTTCAGAAGGGATTGCATTTTGGCAGTGTTAGAATGAAGATGAGAAGCTGCACTTACACAGAGATCATTAAATATATCACATTCCTTTTTTGCGATTTAGAAAAGTAATCAGAGGCCATCTGTAATTCCTGTGCAATTAACTCTGACTGTAAATCCTCCCGATCCTTGTGTTCAGAAGGAGGGAGAAAATTCTTGCTCCAGAAAAGAGATGCAGGCCCAGTTCAGAAACTGGTGATGGTGGATAGGCTTCAACTTTATGCACAACTGTGCCTAGATGGGGAGTTTTCAAAAACTAGTATGCAAGAAGGCAGAGAACAGCATTCAAGTGTGATGCCTACAGGGAATCAGGGCCTCCATAGCCCAAACACACCCTTACCCTAAAACAACCACCACAACACCAAACAAACAAAAAAACCCCAATCCCAAACAAACAAAAAACCCCACATGCTACAAAAAACCCAAACAAACAAACCACAAAACCAACCCAACAACAAAACCCCCAAAACAAACTAAGTCCAAACCAAAACAAAAACCCACAAAAGCAATTTGCCTTGTTTAATGTATCAAAATTCCACAATATACATATTCTGCTCATTAATTCCAGTTAAGAACACAGGCAATAACATGTAGCTTGAAATAAACTTTAAGTCGACTTTAAATCAAGAATGAGATTTTGTAGCTGGGTTTGGTGTTTTGGTTTTTTTTATATTTGGTCTATAGCAGTAGACATGTCTGGTTTGGGGCTAAGCTTGGAGAGCTCAGAAAGCTGCCAACATGCTAGGTTTGAATCCTAAAGAAACTCCACACAGTGCTGTTCTAGGCTGTGATGTACATTGTTGGCTCATGACCAGCTTCCCATCCACCAGCACCCTATGTTCCTGTCTGCAGGGCTGCTCTCCATTTCATCACCTGCCAGCCTGTACTGATACCAAGGATTTCCCTGACCTAGGTGCAGGACCTTGCTTCAGCTTTATTTGATCTTGTGATATTCTCCTCAGCCCACTTCTCCAGCCTTTCCAGGCCTCTCTGGATGGCATCCTGTCCTTCAGCCTTGTGAACCACACCACTCAGCTTGGTATCATCTTTAAACTTGGTGAGAGTGCACCTCAATCTTGCTGGCTATACCATTGGTAAAGATATTGAACAGCATTAGCCCCAGTACAGAGACCTGCAGGACACCACTTGTCACACTTCTCCATCTGAGCACCAAGCTGTTGACCAGTATATTGTATGGAATCATCCAACCAATTCCTTATCCACTGAGCAAACTTCAGGAAGCCTTGTGACAAGTGGCAGATCCATCTCAATAGTATTTTACCCAGTCATCAGTTAGACATGTCTTAAATGGTAAACACAACAGAAAAAATCATAAATCAGACCTATTTTAAGAATAGCAGTTCTCTGTTCAACTCATTCTATCAAAGTTCAGCTACAGCTCTTCACAGACATATACATTAAGCTTAATTAAAAAACAATATACAGTCTGGTTTATTTGAACTACATCTGACATATCACCAGCCAATGGACCTTTCCCCTCCTACATCAAACTGACTTTAGAATATGTAGTACTTAATTTTGCACAAACAAGTCATCCTATAGGACAAGGATCATTACATTAAATTATCACTAATTTTCATTACTACACTATCTTAGCTCTGGATATGTGTCACTCCACCCTAAAAACATGCTATGTTTCAAACTAAAAAGCAGTGTCTCTTTCTTCTGGATTGTTTTTAAAAGTCAGAACATTTATTTAGCTGTAACAGCAATCAGTATAAAGCAGAAAACTAAATCACACCACTGAAATGGTAAAAACCAAGTTGACAGCAATGTTAATCTTTCTCTGATCTCTTCTTCCAAGAGGCTGCCCTTTGCAAGCTGATCAAACTTGAAAGTCCACCAGTACTTCTGGAGATTAGCTGGTGAAGCAGAAAAGAGGAGTATGTGCTAGGGTGGACACTGAATGTAAGAAAAGTGATTTATTGTGAAAACTCTTTTTATTAATTATGTTTCATATTGACTGAATAACAGTCTGTACTGAATATCTATAGCCCCCCTCTGTCAACAAAGCCCAGGACTGACACTGGCCTTAATTTAACAGCATAAGAAGATGGAGGAAGACATTTATCCAGGGGTCCCACCATGTCTCTTACACACCTTGTGTCACGTGAAACACTTAAGTTTTCTACTTAGCTTGAGGCAAATTGCATAGGGAAGGGTTCTAGAGATGAGAACAGGACACTACAATTTTGGAGATGCTGACAGATGAGGATGGGGAAAAGAACTTCACCACTTTAGTTTTTTTCTGCTTTAGGGAACATTTGGGATCTGAAGCCTAAAGAGCATCTCTTTTCCTTGCTCTTCTTCGTCAGAAGTACTCTGCAATGGTGAGAAAAATACCACTGCCTGAACGACTGAAAATCAAAGGTCCAGGAATTATACCCTGTACGCAACACAGTACTACCAAGTAAGTACTGATCTCCTTTCCCAGTTTGGTGGGGAAAAACTGGCTATTGCCAGCAATTCAAGCTCACTGTGGAATTAACTTTAAATATTTCAAACTGGCAAATCCTGAGCAGGTCAGAAATCTTCCCCAGCAGGGCCCCTGGCACAACTAAGAGTTAACAAAATGGAAAGAGAGAAATGTGCACACACTGCCAGACACTTAGCAAATGAGGCCTGTTAAGCTCCACACTAAGATTTAGCATTTAGGTAAGGCATTTGCATTCGTGTATTGGGATGTTCTGTCTGTTTGTTTTCCTAAGAATAAGCAGTCTTCAGTGGAATTCACACTCTACCTTTTTACATGTGTACAGCCTAGAATTTAGGTGGTCTCAGGTTCTCTTACAAACAACCTAGTTTGATACTTGCATCTACTGAACTAGAGCACATGTTCTGCAATCAGGTTTTTCTTCTCACCAGGGGTAAAAGAGAATGGTAGCATGTGCAAAGCTGCTTCCAGCACTGGTGAACACCTGGTACCAAGAATAAACAATCAAAACCTGCTTCATTTGCTCTTAGTATCCTTTTTAGCATATTATTTGATGTAGACAAATAAAACAGATTTAAGTTTAGGTTTTTTAACTTAGTTTATTTTAAATAACTTTTTTTCACTGTTTATTCTTCTAAACGCATAACTGCTACAGTTATGCCCTGACAGGAGAATTTGCTTTTAAATATCTGTTCTCTCACTACTTTATAATAACTGACATTAAGCTCTAACAAACAATTTGCTGAATAATTAGGTTTAAAATAGGTTCATGAAGAACTCCAAAGCTGCTCAAATTTTAATTACTCGTTTCTTTTGCAATATCCCTTTCAAAAAATCAGCGCAAGGACTAGCAATTTATTCTCGTGATTATTAATGCAACCCCATTATGCAGCCTGAATTTTCTATTCCTCTGAATTTGCCTTCTCTCACTCATGTTCCTTGTCTTGGTTTTTAAGGGAAACATATGAATATCCTCCTGGAAAGGACGTCTGCTCGATCTCAAATTCATAGATCATGAAGCCAGAAAGAGAAAGGGAAGGCAGTGAAGTAACCGAACAACAACAAAAGGTCAGAAAACTGAAATTCTTCTGCGACATCATCCCACATCAAAAGGCAGTGAGCTCACAGATCTGACCCACAAATGTTAGTTAGAATCAAATCAGCTGGAAGTAAACCAGGATGCCCTGAGTAATTACATTAATCTTCCATTTGCCTTTTGTACAACAACGAAATGCTCTTACCGCACCCAGACCAGGAGTAAATCAAAGCAGAGTTATAGATCACAATTCTCACCTCATGTGTAGTGCAGAAATGAGATTTGGGACTCACTAAGAAAACATCATACTTTTAACCGGAACACTGCAATTCTTCTGCTGCTTAAAATCAATATATACTCCTTCCCACTCCAGTGCTCTAGAATAATGAAGACTCTGCAGAAGTCCCAAGGAGCAGGCAGGCTGGTCTTTCTGGGGAGAGAAGGGGCTGGGGAAAAAAAACCCTCAACTATCCTGCATGTGAGACAGGTCTCACTCATCCAGAGCTGTCGGAGTATTCCTACCTTGCTGTTCTGTGCACTGTACTTTTCTTCAGTCTCAACATTAATTTTATGGTCTGAATTAGGTTCTGCAGAGTTTGCCTGTTCATAGCAAGTCTAACGAGCTGCAGTTTTGTTTCTTTGTAGCAACCAGATTCACTGCAGTTCTCAGCCCAAAGATTTTACAATCTTGTTTTTCATCTAGAAGCAGGTTGTGCCGGAATAAACTCATGAGATAGTAAGGTGATCAAATCAGGCTGAGGGACTGGTGGATTGGGCAGTGATGACATCCATCACTTGACAGAAAAAACTCAGGTAAAACTGGGATTTGTGCAGGTAGATATTGCTCATATCTAAAAATTAAGCCAAAACATACACTTCATAATTAAATCAATCCTGAGACGCCAGTAAGACTTTCTAATGCACACCTGCTACTTCCACTCTCCCAGTATTGCTGTCAGCTGCACCACTCACTCCCTTCTCACTTCAATACAGTTTGCTTAGTACAAGCATGCACATACACTAATCTTTGTCCCTGTGCTTTGCTCTACTGATATCCACAAATTATAATGTGATATCCCAAGAGTTACAGATCATAAATCCCCTTCAGCATCAAACTTTTGCTGGTTTGTTTGTTTGTTTGTTCTTTTTTTTTTTTTTTAATTAGAAGCTCAAATGCACTTGGACTTTTCTGTGATCATTATATCTCAGCCCAGAAGAATTGTGGGGTTTTTTTTGCTTTATTTTGTTTTAGTGAAGATACCTGGACTCAGAGGACTGACTACAGGACAGATCTTGCAAGAATGAAGGACTCTGCCTTACATATTAACAGGTGATCTGTTAATCTCTACTTTTTCCCTCCCCAGTTATAAAATACACCTTCTCCTAATAACTATACAACCAGGACTTTCATGCTACTCAGTGTTTCAGTTTTACAGTCTCAGGCATTTCAATGAAATGGCTGTGAAATCCAAGCTGTAAAGGACTGAAGCATTCGATTCTGTGCTTATGCTCATAGCACAATGACAGACTATTACAATATTTAGCTTAAACCCTTCTAAGGATTGAAGTTGTAAAGGAGCAGGACCAACCCTCAGCATTTCACAGTTGACTGAAAAATTAAGAATTCTACCTGTCTTTCTTCATATTTTCTAGATATTGGAGAAATGACTAAGCCATGAAGCGTCTGAAATTATGTTATAAAAGCAAGACCAAAATGGGTCTCGGAATTCTCGTTCTAATCTGGTTTTCTACTCAATTTGGGTTTGCTCTGAGCAAATCCCTTATGAACTGCATGCCAAGACATTTCTATAAGTGAAAAAGTATTATTTATGGCAAGATTTATATAACCACCTACACGTGGGAAGCTCAGCATAGTGTATTTTTAGCATCAGATACTGCAGGCTTCAAAATTGTGATGAACCCTGAATGTTTAAAGAAAGCAGGTCACAGCTCAGAACTCAGCTTTTACTAAATTCTGTTTCAAAGCATTTCCTTTGTGTAGAGCTGCAGTTAAAAGCTAGATGAGTACTGTGACAGTCTTACTGTTTTCCTCCAACATCATAGGATGACTGCTATTGCAGTGGCATTGGAAGGTGAATATTTTGCGTGCTGTGCAAAACATAACAAGAGGTAGCGTCTCTCTCAGAGAAGTTTCAAAGCAGAGGACTGACGAAGGACAGAGGTGTGAAATAAAGAAAAATGGGGATAGAGAAATTAATATCTACCCACACACCACTGGAAAGGCTTGGGACAAGTTCAAGCCCTTCAAGATTCAACACACTCGAGTTCTACAGGTTTGTCTTCCAACAACTTTCAGATCTCTCTCTGTACCCTCCTAGCTGCCACAATACCCTTGCTCTAAAGAATATTATGATGAGACAGGTCTTAGATTAGTACTACATGCCCAATGGCCACTAAAACTACACATCAACACCTTAGTCTTTAGAAGCTGCAGTACATGGTGGATACAAAGAAAAAAAGAAAAATCACAGCACAAGCCAGGAAATGTTTGTAAAAAAGTAAGTTGCTATTTTAAATTAAAAAAAAAACAAAAAAGAAAAAGAGAGAAAAGTGGAAGCCTACTTATGTTTAAGTTTCAAGGAAAACAAGCTTCCCCAAAAGCCTGAATAGACACTCAGTGGATGTGGATCTATACCTCTACAACAGGAAAATGGAATTTTCCTATAAAGTCTAACCAAATATGGAAAGTTATTACATTAAATTCTCTTGGACAAAATAATACAAAAAACAAAGAGTGCATGAGATCACAGAATGAAAAGGGATCAAAATCAGCTGAATATGACAAGACACATTAAATTCCATAAGAAATACATTTGTTTTACTCTTCAGTTTCAGGCAGGAATTTTTACTTTCATTGAAACTGAACTAAAGAAAATGTTGATGAACTGATGCAACAAACTAACATAAATGGTTTTTAAAAATACCTAGAATTTGGTATAATTACATTTAGGAGACAATTTTGTTTAAGGATTCTTTTCTAACTCGATAACAGAAGGGAAAAAATGGGATTTTAGGATTAGAGAAGTATTACTAGTTTATTTTCTTAAAGATAAAAATCCTTGTGGTAAATCAAAGATATAAATAGGAAAGATAAGGGCAGTACTGCCAGATGCAGAGAAGTATGTGCATGGCTAGATGTGATTCTTATTCCATAAATGCCTATTACACTTTGAATCTCAGCTCTGTCTCAATATTAGCTGGGTTGTGTGTGCTAATGTTCAGGGCTCCAATAAAAGTTGAAATGGCCAATGCAGAGAAAATCCAGTGCTGTTAAAGAAGGTGGTAATTCTTTTTGTGGGTACACCCAACTGTGAATGAAGTTGGACTTGATATTAGAAGGGATTCTCAAATGTTTAAGTATTCAGGTGCTTGCGCCATCTGCCAGCTGGAAGTCAGTGGAGAGAGGAATGAGGCCTCCATAATCCAGGGGGAAATGGTTAGCAGTCTGCTACACCACTTAGACACACACAAGTCTGTGGTGCCAGACAGCATCCACTCAAAGGTAGCAAGGGAGCTGACAAAGTGCTCACCAAGACACTCCTCATCATTTACCAGGAGTTCTGCCTAGCTGGGGAGATCCCAGATGACTGGAGGTTAGTAAATATGGCACCCTCCTACCAGATCATCTTGACTGCCATCACACAGCACATACAGCACAACCACGTCCTCAGGTTCAGTCAGCATCCATTTATGAAAGGCAGGTTTTGCCTGATGGACCTGATCTCCTCCTATGACCAGGTGACCTGCTTAGCAGATGAGGGAAAGGTTGCAGATGTTGCCTGCCTGAACTTTAGTAAAGCCTTTGACACTGTTTCCCTTTGTATCCTCCTGGAGAACCTGGTCACTTAAGGCTTGGGTGGATGTACTCTTCATCAGGGAAAAAACTGGCTGTATGGCCATCCCCAAAGAGCTGTAGTGAATGGAATTACATCAAATTGGTGCCCAGTCACAAATGGTGTTCCCTAGGGCTCAGTATTGGGGCCAGTTCAATCTAATACCTTTACCAATGATAAGGATGAGGGGATATAGTGCACCTTCAGCAAGTCTGTGGATGACACCAAGCTGGCCATGACTGTTGATCTGCTTGAGGGTAGAGAGACTCTACAGAGGGTTCTGGACAGGCTGATGAGTCAATGCCAATTGAATGAGGTTCAACAAGGTCAAGTGCCAAGTCCTGCACTTTGCTCACAACAATCCCATGGAATGCTACAGGTTTGGAGCAGAGCGGTTGGAAAGTTGCCTGGGAGTGCTGATCGACAGCCAACTGAATATTAGCCAGTGGTATGCCAAAGCTGCCAAGAAGACCAACAACGTCACAGCTGGTATCAGAAATAGTGTGGCCAGCAGGAGTAGGGAACTGATTGTCCCCCTGCACTTGGCACTAGTGAGGCTGCACCTTCAATGCTGCATTCAGCTTTTGAGTCCCTCATTACAAGAAAGACATTGAAGTGCTGGAGTGCATCCCAAAAAGGGCCACAAAGCTGTTGAAGAATATAAAGAACCTGAGAAGCATCTGAGGGAACTTGGGTTTAGCCTGGAGTGTAGGAGGTTAGGGGGAGGCTTTCTCACTCTCTGCAACGACTTGAAACAAGGCTGCAGCAAAGTGGGGTTTGGTCTCTTCCAAATAACAATTAGCAGGATAAGAGAAAATGGCCTCAGGTTGCACCAGGGGAGGTTTAGATTGGATATTAGGAAAAATTTCTTCACTGAAAGGGTTGTGAGGCACTGGAATAGGCTCCTCAGCGAAGTGGTAGAGTCATCATTTGGATGTGGCACCTGCAGCGTTAGTTTAACAGTTGGACCTGATGATATTCAAGGTCTTTTCCAACCTAAATATTTGTACAGAAAGTGTGAAGAAGGGGGAAAACCTGACTACTCTTCCCACAGGCTCATCCTGGGTTTCTGGAATTGGCTGGATGATAATGTGCCTACAACAGACTTGGTAAGCCTAGCTACGCTGTGTATGTTGATAAGCATAGATACTGAACTAACACAGAAAGTCCCAATTTCCTTGTAGGAAAGAACAAAAAAATGGGAGAGTTTGGTGAGCATAACCAGTCTGTCCGCCTCTCTCTTTTTTGTGTTCTGAGGGCGGTAGGCATCCTCACAGGTAGCCTCACTGAAGCTCTTTCAGATATCCCTATCTTTTCCCTCAGCAACAGCTTGCATAGCTACCACCGCTTTGCCTGTTGTATTAAGCCAGTCCGAACCTGATAGATCTTCACAAGCCAACCATATAAGGTCCTCCACCCATACTTGCCTCCAGAGAGCAACCTATGCCTGTGTTTGGCACAAGCACTACAACTGTTTCACATTTTCAGCTCCATAAAAGGTTCTCTAAACATTTAAATGACGGCATCATTTACACATCATCCTGTTTTACAAAAGATTTGTTGTAATTCAGAACAGTGTCCTTAAAAATAATTGCTCTGAGGAGTAAGGAAAGAGGGAAGAGGCAAAATGTTGCATGATCTTGGCTCAGGACAGGCATGCACTTGTCAAGAGTTGTATCCACTGAGCATTTCCTGCAAGAGGTGCAATTGCCATCTGGAATGGTAACCCTCCCCCAATACCTGTGCACTCACATAGTTGTAAAGTTCATCCCTCCTCCCACACAGGAAGTTGTGCAAGAGCATTCTCATCAGAGCTGTCATTCACTGGAAGAAATTAAAAGTAACACACCTAACGCAGACAAGCCCTCAGACCCTCCTAGGTGGGACTTCTTTGTAACTCCAGTGCCCCACCAGTGTGAGTAGTCTGTGTTTTACTTTTGCACTTAAGTAGTTTACAGCTATAGCAGGTCCTTAATGTTAAATTCAAAACAAATGGACAATCCAAACTGCCTGCAACAGGGCTCCCACTTTCATCACAGGTGCAAAGCAAGATGCTTTTCAGTGAAGCATAAAGCTAAGCTCCTTTAATCTTAACTCATACAGGTGTTCAAAAGAACAAGCCACCTCTGTCCCAGGGACAGAAAGTTTTGAAGTAAGGGAAAGGATGGGGAGGAAAAGAGGCAATGTCTTCCCTTCTTCTCCAAAATCTGAAACCTCAAAAATGCTGGCTCTCTTCAAGACCACTTTCAGGTTCATTATAAATGCTGATTTATTCAGTCAAAACAAAATCATTGTGTTCTGACCCCTTCTAATATTATTTTCTTTCAAAATACTGAAAACCAAAAGCAATTACAGTCAGAGCTACTGCCTAGGACATTCGCTTTCCCACAGAACAGGACCTTGAGGGGAAGCATCACGCTTATGGAATTACCTGTTATTTCATAAACAACTCATCAAATGGGAAGGTATAGAAAAATTATGGGGTGGCACTGAAAGACACAACACTCAAAATGACTACAAAACCTATCTAATGTTTTGTAACACTTCTGCTACCTAGGTAAACACTTTTCAAGATTTAGCACTTTAACTGGCAGCCTAACGACTGATTAGAAAAAACAGTGTCAAAATTCATGACAACTGCAATAAACTGTAAGCACAGATTTTACCCTCAAAACTTGTTCAGGATTCTAAGTTTCTAAGGCAGCAGAAATCAACCAAACAAAACCCCATCTGCAATCTGGTGTACCTGTATGACAGATCTATGGAATGAAAAAGAATTTATGGTTGAAAGTGCATTTGAGCCGCCTAGCTTCCCTGGTGGAACTATTCCTCCCAGAATGTATCTGCCTTCCTGCCAAAACCAGTAGTATTTAAAAAAAAATAAAAAAAATTCTTAAATAGGAGTTAAAAAGCTGTCCCCAATAGTAACAATACCATCAGCAAATTACACAGTACAAGAAATCAGTTGCGGTGATACAATTCTTCTAGAAAACCAACATTAATTGCTCAATACTGAAGCAACTTCAGTTTATCTCCTAGCAAATGCTTGTAAGGATCCCCAAATCAGCAATTAGCATCTCTCCCATTGTGCTTCTCTGCCTAATATCTTATGTAAATTATACCATTTATAGCTTTATATTGGATGAGTGCATGGTTCAACTGCCTCACCCTTGTGAAGCAAGTGACAAACTCATTCTGCAGATTTCTCCACTGGGAAAGAAATCCTTGGTCCTGCTCCACCATGGTCACATGAACAAGTGCAACCAGCCCACAGTTCCTCTCTCAGCATCCCAAAAAAAGAAGAACGAAGCCATCTCCAACCCAGAAGTCACATAGCCAAGGTAATGTGACTGCCCAGTTAAAACATACTGCTGAGTCCTGCAGAATTCACTTTGCGTCCTTTAAGAAATGCAGTATAGTGACCTGAGCTGTGATTATTGACACTCCAAAAGAGCTGTCTCCATACAGTCATACTAGCTTATGGATGCATTTGGATTTCTATTTCCACCCCAACTGCAGCATTTAAACATCAGAAGAACAAAAATTCAGCACTTTCCAGGCACTACTGTAAAAAGAGTACCCCAAACAGGAGGGAAAAAAAAAAAAAAAAGGCAAGATGTTAGTGGTGTAGTGTACCAAATAACAATGATAAATAAATAACCTTCTTTAGGAAGACTATAAAGCAACTGATCATAGAAATTTGGTTCCACTCAATAATAAATTATACAAGAGACTCAGATCATCTCAACCTTTATGCTTGCAGCCTTTTCCACTCTATGTTTAGAAAGCCACTTGGAAAATTCGTAAGACAGAATCAACTACTGACATTAAAGAAGATAAAGGCACTCGAGCTTTCATGATTTTTTTTTTTTTTCCTGATACACTTAAATGTCCTAACTGTCACACAAAGCCAGCAGATAAGTGAAACGGGGGCTGGGGCTGATAGTACTTTTAGGGCAATACAAAATGTTTTTAGGGCAAAATATACAAGGGCAAAACCTCAATATGAGGTGTCCTTGTAAATGAAAGCATCCTTGTCATGTACTGTTATCAGCTGGCCCCATTCTAGACTGGTAAAGCCTTAAGGTCCTACCGGACTCTTCACAAAATTAGACCCTAAGCTGGGGTCTCACGTGCTGGCTAGACACTTGTCTAAGGAAATGTGAAGGATGATACCTTTCTTGTCCACACTAGACTACTGCAATACACTTTAAAATAAATGGTTTTTTCGGCAACAAGTGACGTGAACTCATCACACCAGATGGGAAAAATGTTATACCAGCTAAATCCTGGTTTGCAATTCAGAAGAAGGCTTACTGTTTCTGAATCTTATGAAAACAAGAGTAGAAACTTGCTCCAAAAAGTATTCCCAGTTAAGTTTCATATTATGGGTTTAAACTGGCAGAGGGGAGATTTACACTAGATGTTAGGAGGAAGTTCTTTCCAGTGAGGCTGGTGAGACACTGGAACAGGTTGCCCAGCGAGGTCGTGGATGCTCCCTCCCTGGAGGTCTTCAACGCCAGATTGGATGAGGCCTTGAGTAACCTGTACTAGTGGGAAGTGTCCCTGCCTATGGCAGGGGGTTGGAGCTAGATGACCCTTGAGGTCCCTTCCAACCTTACCATTCTATGATTCTATGATTGATATTGTTAGCAATTTATCTTTAATTGGTCCTTCCTTACCTTTTATAGCACCTAAATATTTGGTAAAAGTATCTCCTGTTGTATGCCAGACATGGAAATTCCTGCTCAAGAGGATCAGAATAACCTGAAGCACAACTGTGCTGGAATTTAAAACATTCCATTTATTTAGTGAAGATTTCAAAATGACAAGAAAATTCTCAGTCCTTCTTTCCTAATTTTAGAGGCAATAATCCTAAAGAACTAATTTATGTTCTACTCTTAAAACTCAAACTGGAGATTCCATAGAAATGTCCCATGCCAGTGTAGCTGAGTTATGGCTTGTGTCTTTTATCTGATAAAAGCAGATTCAGTCATTCTTCAGATCCACTCAAAACCCAAACACAAAATTCATAGAAGCTCTTGTACAAATTATTATGAACTTCTCCACATTTTCAGCTTTATCAAGTAAACAAACGTTTTCAAATGATGTATGTAGACATACACCAAAAATTTCCAACCCTAGTACGCAATAAATGAATAGAAGGCCCAGCCTTCTATCTCTTTTAGCTTCAGAGAAGCAAAGGAGACTCAAAGTGGGAAGGAGGTTGCCCATATGTCCCACCTATGCTGGGACAGACCTGACAGATAAAAGTAACGAAAACCTGAGAAGAGGAAAAGTAGGTAGAAGGGAAAGGAGTCTGTTTGTACTTTCTGTTTACAAAATGGCTAACTTACAGCTTTCTTATCTTAGAAAAGCCTTTCATAAACTACCTGAACAAGAGCATGCAATGGTATAAGAGAGGAGGTTCCGGGTTCCCTTTAGGGCTTCTTGCTTTTTTTAACTTGCCACCTTTCTCAGGAGAGGATTAGCCCTTTACAAGCAGCTGCCTACTTTACATTTCAAAGCCAGGGATTCTTTATTGTACCACCAGCACACCCATGCCACTTTGTCAACTCCATTCTAGATGAATGAATGAGATCTCCTGAGAAAGATGTCATGTAACACCTCTGTGGGTCAGAAATCCCCCGGTCTTTGCAGTTTGAGACAGTAGGGCTGAGACCTACCACGTGCTGACAGCCAGGGTACAGAACACCGCCACGGGCAACACCGGTGTGTGCTGATGTGCTTTGAACAAAATCCTTCCAGTCACAGAGATCATTAATTTCATTCCAATTAGTTCCCTCCAAGCATGTACACTAATCTTCAGACAGAAATTAAAAGGCAGCGAGTGAACATTCACCACACTTGAAGCCAGGAAATGAGGCATCTGTTTGCATGCGTTCTTAGTGAAAAGAGAGTGCACCATCAACAAGGGAGGGTTTTGCATTCAAAAACCAGTGCCATTATTTGCAGTAGCTAATATTAGTCCTCTAACTTAGATACATCTCTATATAATCAAGAAAGGCTCAGGTGGGTGATTTAGAGCTTTCAAACTAAAACCAGATTTATAGAATCACAGAATGGTAAGGTTGGAAGGGACCTCAAGTATCATTTAGTTCCAACCCCCTGCCATAGGCAGGGACACCTCCCACTAGTACAGGTCACTGAAGGCTTCATCCAACCTGGCCTTGAACACCTCCAGGGAGGGAACATCCACAACCTCCCTGGGCAACCTGTTCCAGTGCCTCACCACCCTTACTGTAAAGAACTTCCTCCTAACATCCAGTCTAAATCTCCCCTCTGCCAGTTTAAACCTATTGCCCCTAGTCTTGTCATTGCAAGACCTTGTAAATAATCCCTCCCCAGACTTCCTGTAGGCCCCCTTCAGATACTGGAAGGGTACTATCAGGTCTCCTGGAAGCCTTCTCTTCTCCAGGCTGAAAAGCCCCAACTTTCTCAGCCTGTCCTCATAGGAGAGCTGCTCCAGCCCATCTTTTTTTTTCCTTTTTATTAGGAATTTCAAATGAAGGTAGAGGTGCGTGAAGTTGACCTGTGTGACTATATTCTTTGTCCCTTCTGACCTAAACTGCTATGAAAAGTAGGCCACAGAGACTAGAGGCCACAGTTTCAAAAGGTGAATGTACAGAACTATGTATATACAGCTATTTTCAGGCACTTGTAACTGAGTGGCCTGATTTTGAGAATTTTTGGGTATGCACTACTCCAGAAATGTACATGCTCCAATAGCTTCTAAAAGATGAAACCTGACTACCTACTTTGGCACTGAAATGTAAATACCCAGTTCTCCATTCAACAACTGATCTACATTTTCTGTTAAAACAGCACCTACACAGACTGCTTGGCATCAGAGGCTCACTGAATCAGAGTAAGTGCATGGTTCCTGCCTAGAAAGATGCTGCCCAAAGGAAAGAGGCAAACAGATGTGTGTCAAGAGAAGACTGGGACACACGGGGGTAACATGCTGTACCCAAAGTCACACAGCGAGTCAGAAGCACAAAGCAGAAAAATCTGAGCCTCAAATCAAGTGCCTTACCCGTTACATCATGCTGAGCCTCTCTCAGTCACAAAAGATACATGCAGTTGTTCAAGGAGTATTTGTAAGATAGACAGAATCTGATAAAAGAAATCCAAGGAAAAGAGAAGAATACAGTGATCTGTTCTGCAATATTCCCCAAAATCAGAAAGGAGAGCACACAGCAGATATAGCAACTCATATAATAGTAAAGGGTCAAACATAAATTAACCCAGTTACACACTGGGGTGAAAAAGGGTTTTATACTACTTAGAATGTCCCAAGAG
This sequence comes from Eubucco bourcierii, assembly GCA_013396675.1. Classification (NCBI taxonomy): domain Eukaryota; kingdom Metazoa; phylum Chordata; class Aves; order Piciformes; family Ramphastidae; genus Eubucco; species Eubucco bourcierii. The sequence goes on from VWZE01015519.1 coordinate 123,384, forward strand.
AATAGTTACCATATCTCAAAACAGACTATTAGAGGAATTCGAGAGTCACAGTCTGGTTTATGCAGGAGTTCTCTCTTCTAGAGGAACCCAAGGAAGACTTGTTTCTGTAGACATTTTAGATTTGGGAGTTTTAAATTTAAGAATCTAAACCCAAGATTTTAAAACCATGGCAAAAGACAAGGAGGAAGTGGTCAGATAAATGAACTCCAGGGTCTGCAGTATCTGAAGTTCAAACATTACTGATGAAAACTAAGCCACTTGAGACAATAAAGGAAGCAGACTATCAGATGGGAACATCAGCTAGGTAGAGCACTGAGTAGCGTATTTACCCCAGTTGTGATATAAATTCTTCCATTTATATTATTACTTGTAAGATATGTAGGAATTTTAAAAACACGTTTATTTTAGAACCAAAAATGCCATGTAAAAAGGTAGTTAGTTCATAGTCACAGTTATTATCTATTAACATCTTAAGCACAATTTTAAAAGCTGTATCTTCAATCCTGAGGCTGCTGGATCACAGCTTTACGACACAGTATTGGAGAACTTAGTTTTTATTTATGAGGTTAAAGCTTAAAAAAGGTTTACACAGCTCCAACCATACAATACCCTGCTAAAATTGAAATTACCATTAAATAATGCTCCTAATCTCACACCAAACATTACCAAAACCTGAACTTAGAGCACTTGCATATCTGTGAAGAAGTACCTGTAGTAAGTAAAGCAACACAGCTGCTGAGAGAACTCAACTGCTATACAAAATCACTCTGTTGAGTGATGTATTTCAAGACAGACCTGCCAGCTATGTAGGACAGAAGCTGGGAATGCAACCTTTATTTTTTCAAAGCTTTTAAAAAAGCCTCAGAAGCAAAGGTTTCTGAATTATTAGATCTTTTAGAGCTTGCACTCAAAATAACAGGGAACAGGAAAAGAGGAAGTTACAGCCCTGGCTGACTATTACTTCCAAAAAAGAAACCATTTAAATCAGTACTAAAATAAAAGTGTCTCTTTCCCCCCAAATATCATCTCACTTTCTTTCAAGGGAGATCTCACTATCTAGTCAACTATCTCAACTAGAGATCTCAACTAAATCTCACTATCTAGTTTCACAACCTCTCTAAGTTACCTCAGCAACTGTTAGCTGCACACTAGTACACCAGGCTGAAGGTGAATCCTGGTGCAGGTTGCCCAGAGAGATCACGGAGTCATGTGGAGATACACAAAACCCAACTGGACATGGATGCAGGGAACCTGCTCTAGAGGACCCTGCTTTAAGCAGGGAATTTGACTACATGCTCTCAAGAAGTCACTCCCAACCTCAGTGATTCTGAAAAAGTGCAAACCTTGTGTTTCCACAAAGACTGAGTAGTTACAGTGTCAGTCTAGGACAGAGAAAGTCCAAGTTCAACCTTATGCTCTCCCTCAGGTTAGACATACAACTCCTGCCTAGTTATTAGTTCTCCTTCACCTCAGTTCCTTTAGTGGCCATAGATTGTGCTAGCCCAAACAAGGAGCATGTCACAAAGTATCTTTCCAGGTCTTTCTCAGGAGGTTGGATCAAAGTACTTATCACTCAGAGACTTGACTCAATAAAGAGCAAGCTACAGGATGTTCAGAAAGTCTAACAATGTCCCGATGCCCAGTTTTCAGATGCTTCAAATAAGGAGTTGTTCTTTCAGGAAGCATGAAGAACTCACTGTCAAAAGAACAGTCAAGGTGTTATCTTAAGATGTTTAAAATAAAGTTGTTTATAGAACACGAGGCCTGCTGCTGCAGAACACAGTCACCTCAGCAACATCTGCTGGTTTCAAAGTTGCCAGCCACACAGAGGGAGGATTCAGCACCACCATAAAAAATGGAGTCAGTAGACCATGTGCTCAATCCTTCTTTAACTCAAATGGTGCAAATCTTTTTTTTTTATAGTTGTCGTAAGGTCTACAGGAATGAAAGTAAGTCCAAAATGAAAATCATAAAGATTATACTTATAATTACTTTTAAAAAACAATTCAAATAGAGGTAATGATTCCCTGAATCCAAAATCAGTTTGCCAACAGCAGAAGATTTTACGCACATAGTCAACAGTCCAGAGTTAATGACATTCCTTTGAAAGTGACAATCCCTTGCACTGAACTTAACTCATCCCATCAGTTTTGTATCCTGTGATCAGTTGGGTTCTCTATATACAAAGACTTCCCAGTTAAAGACTTGGATTTTATTTTCTTGGTAGTGACTTCCACTTTGAAATTCCAGAACAAAAAAAAGTTGCTTCTAAGACCATGCTATTCACAGAGAGAAAACGGAAACAGAAGTAATACATCTGTGAATAGCCTTGAGATATGACATAACAGCTGCAAAGTAGAAAACAGAATTTAGCAGGTGAAAACAAGAAGGGGAGGAAAACCCACAATACTGTCCAGAGGGATGTAACTGTTATCTCACTGCAGATCACCATGTGCTGGAATAGAGAGGCTTAGGTTGGAACAAAAAGTTAGCCAATTACTCAATTCTCCTGAGACTTCCCTTGCTAAATACTAAATTGGTTCAAGGTCTCTGTCAGGATGTTTCTCCTGATGACACAGAAATAAGATGAGATTGAGGAGGATGTGTTGGACGTGTTGGCACAGAAACAGGGGAGATACAGTTACCTAACACTGCAGCAGCCAGTGAGAACAGGTGAAGCTTTCCATGGTTTCATTCCTCAACTTTATTACAGCTTCTCTTTAAAAGATCAGTTTTAACTGATCACAAACCTATTTTTCTCTTTTTCCTGCTTAAACATTTATTTCTTTTTCACCAGTAGGTGAAATATGTAAGACAAACCTCCTGCAAAAACTGGATGCTCTCCTGAACACTATTGTCAGAGATAATAATAATAATGATAGCAATCTAAGAAAAAAACCCAAGCCACTAATGACCTACAGAATCTCTCTGCTGCTAGGACGAAGTCCCAACCAACACCTCAAAGCACAGGTCTTCCTCAGCACCACTTCTCACAAGCTGTAATAACTACTCCAAAACAAAATCCTTTTGAACTAATTGCACATTTTCTTCTAAAGAGATTCCAAGAGACAAAGGAGGGTGTTGAGAACTATTAGCCTTACTTTCACATAAAGACACTGCCACTGGGGCCAGGCACGTCAGATGCAGTCTGTCTGTAAGTCCAGAAACATAAGAAGCTCATCAATTTTTATTTTTATGTGCTCATCAAGATAGTGGCAACACAATCATAATGGCACTTCCAGTAACACTCCTTTAGAACACAGTTCACTAACACAATTTGCCTCAAGTATTTCTAACGTATGAAAGCTACATCAAGAGCTACTCTGGATTTAAACTCAAAAGCCAACAAACGTGTCAAGAATATGACAGTAACAGAAGTAGCAAAGGAATGAAAGATTTAAACTAACCCAACAGTTACAATGGTTAAAATTGTAAGGTACTAGAATTCTTCAAGTTGAAAAGGCATGATTTCTAAACATGGGAATATAACTGAAATTATGCTAAAGGCAGGAGTCTACGTCAGGTACACTGGAAGTTCATTTTTCTTTCTCTTAGTAATTAACTTCTCCAACAGGTTTCCAGATCTTCTCAAATGTTTTGTTTACAATTGAATTTCTCTCAGTCCTTCCAAACCAAGTTTTTCTTCTTCCATAAATCTTTCTCAAATTCAGGCCCCAGGACTCTTATCACAAGCTGCTAAGTTTGTGCAGTCATTTCAATTTACCAGCACACACAAAAAGACAACGTTTGCCAGGTTTCTGGGAGTGCTCACTGTAGTAAACATGCTCCTCACTAAATCCACATGGTATTTTCAAGCAGATTCAAACCTCTCTTTTGTAGATGGAAAAAGAAGAGCATGGGATTCCAGAGGGCAATGCTGCGACACAGGAATGCTTCAATGTTTGTGCTCCCATGGAGACACAGAATACAAGGCGCCCAAAACCACTACTTCAGCCTCACATCAAGCCTCCAGAAGCCAGCTGCTTCCTTCTCTAGTCACAATAAAAGCCTTCAGGAAAAACAGATATTGACCTACCTTGCATGTATGCCTCTATCTGACGAATTAGCTCATAAGACTTGGATCGGTCCAGAAGTGTACGAATAGCTGGAAGAGGGTCCAGGATAATGGTTTCTGGGTGAGCATCAATATACTCCTGCAAAACAAGTACACAGCAGAAAAACCCAAAAGGTATTAGGTTGGCTGCAGAACATAGAAAAATTATGAGATCAGGAAGAGAACAGACAACGTTAAAAACCTCAACATCCACCTTCTCTTCAAGAGGAGGCAAATGGACAGGAAGTCACTGGAGAGCCTGGACACTGATATTTGAGTCAAACAGAATCCTTAACTGGTTTAGGATGGCAAATTTCTCCTGTGCACTTACCATCAGCAGTGAAACCTGTGCTGTCATCACATCAACTCAGAAAGCAGTTGCTGGCACAGTGCCACAGTAACAGCTGTGAGCAGGGCTAAGAAAAGCAATGAGAAGAGAGATGATACTCTGCTACCTTGGGGTCAGCTTTGCATCAAATTACTGCACGTGAACATCACAGCTGTCTAAACTAAGCTCAGAACTACATCTGGATTCTTTAATGTTGTTATTATTGCTGGCCCTTAGTTAGGCTGAAGACAGTGTGAAGAGCCAGATGATAAGGGCTAGGATTGTTTTTGGCAAAGCTGAAAAGACGATGCTTCACCGTGTCTTCACTGAGTTTTGAAAGCATCTATCTTGCTGCTTCTCCAAGTTCCTACTCTTCTCTTCTGACTACGAGAACAAAGCAAAGTTAATGTTCCCAAGGATCTTTAGAGCTTGGGAACTCTATTACCCATTCACTGAGGTCATGACTGTACTACTGCATCCTGGCCATGAACAAAAGACACAGCTGCCCAGTGTTGCCTTTGCAAACCCAGTAAAACTTCCTTCTATTTCTCAGAAGTTGAGTTCCTTCACCATTGCCCCAGCCTGGCTCCATAGTCAATGGAACAAACTAGCATCCATCTTATCCTTTTCAGGTTCAGACAAACATTCTGAAGTTAGCATATATCACTGTTTTACTCTTTGGTTCATCGGAGCAGAAGCTTCGTTCAAGTCATGGATATCCTGAGTATGGTTTTCATGAGTCTCCTGCCCAGAGACTCCAGAGAATCAAGAAAGCAGTCAGATTTCAAATACAGAAAACATTAATTGTCTCAGGTTGTTATTTTTTTTTAAGACGTAGAGTGTGTCTGTGCACATGCTCTTTTATGCAGCACTAGAGATGACATGTGGAACTAGGATGATCCCGTGAGTAGGCCACTAGCTTAAACTTGCTGATCGTGAAACTGTATTTGAGTATCTCAACATATCTAAGGTATAATATGACAGCTCTTATAGCCCTTTTATGCCTCAGCTTAAAAGATGGGGAGCTACCACAGTGTGCATTTTCATGACCACACCAAGAAGATAAGCACATTACAGTGAGCAAATACCCTGGTGGGGCAGTGGGTACTCACCCACTGGGCTTCGAAATATGACTCAGCAGAGATCTGGTAGCAAATATCCCATCGTGTTTCTGATGTGTGCTCCAGCTCTTCCTTCTGCACTGTGGTGACCACACCTCTGTATTGACTAGTCTCTGGTTTCACCTTGAATTGAAGTTTCCTGTATTTCAATTCTGGCCAAGCCCCTACTCTGGAAATACTAATCCTTCCCCTAATACATGTTTATCCAGCCTATGGCATCCAACCCCTTCACTCCCCTCCAAGGAAGAAATGATTTTTCCCTCTCCTAGCACCTTGTGCACCTTCCCAGAGCTTCCTGTTGCTCACCTTGGCACTGAGGATTATCCTCACTTCCTTCAGTTAGGTGTGTTCCACGTGTTACTTTGGCTCAGTACCCTAAGTACTTCCAGAGGGAGCTCTGGCTTTTATGCTTCCTATAAGGAACTTTGCAGTGCTTTATAACAGTTACAACTCTAAGCTGCATTATGTGAGCATCCAAGCAGTCAGCTTGACACAGCATAATGAGGTCTAACAGGAATGAAGGCCTGATTCCAAGGCTGTGCTACACCAGGCAATATGCCAACAAGCCCGAGCATTTTAGCTGACTTCCTAGTGACTGATTTCTCACACTGTACTGAGTGTAAGGCTACAGCCCCTTTACACACACTGAGAGGACTCTGAACATGAGCTTTCTTTATAAAATGAGGACATTTCTCAGCATCTAACATATTTTAGGTACTATTTTCCAAGACTGCCAGTAGGACAGACAGTGAGGATCTGCATCATTTGAGTAAAGGAAAGACTGGGACCTGAAGTGTCTCCTAGAGCACATCTGGGGATGAGCTACAGATCTCTCAACAAAACCCAGAAACAGCCTCCCATTTGAAGCAAAGAAGTCTGAATGTGAATATATATGTATAAATATTTCTTACTTGAACAGAGCTAGCAGTTCACTGTTGAAGCTGTTAAAGGGACAGGTGCATCAAAATGCTCTCAAGTCCTTATAACTATGGATATTTTCTCATGATATTGTTGCTTGAATGTCCATTGTAAAGCATTAACCATACAATCAAAAATCAGAACCCTCAAGCTGCACCAAGACCCTCAAAGCAAAACTACCCAGTCTCCTCTTGAGCATGTACAAAGCCAACATTTCCTAATCTCCCCCACCTCACACCAGCACACCACAGCACATGCAAAAGAGAGTGTAACTACTTTAAATTTTAAAAAAATTAATTAAGTTACAATTAAAATCTTAACATCAATTCCCCACAACATAAAGTTATAATCAGTAAAAGTAACTTTGCTACTTTCACAGGAACAATTATGGTAGATCATAGAATCATAGAATGGTAAGGTTGGAAGGGACCTCAAGGATCATCTAGTTCCAACCCCCTGCCATAGGCAGGGACACCTCCCACTAGTACAGCTCACTCAAGGCCTCATCCAATCCAGCCTTGAACACCTCCAGGGAGGGAGCAGCCACAACCTCCCTGGGCAACCTGTTCCAGTGCCTCACCACCCTCACTGTAAAGAACTTCCTCCTAACATCCAGTCTAAATCTCCCCTCTGCCAGTTTAAACCCATTGCCCCTTGTCCTGTTGTTACAAGACCTTGTAAATAGTCCCTTCCCAGCCTTCCTGTAGGCTCCCTTCAGATACTAAAAGGCTACTATCAGGTCTCCTGGAAGCCTTCTCTTCTCCAGGCTGAAGAGCCCCAACTCTCTCAGCCTGTCCTCACAGGAAAGCTCCTCCAGCCATCTGATCATCTTTGTGGCCCTCCTCTGGACCTGCTCCAACACTTCCATGTCCTTCCTCTGCTGGGGGTTCCAGAACTGCACACAGGACTCCAGGTGGGGTCTGACGAGAGCAGAATAAAGGGGCAGAATCACCTCCCTTGCCCTGCTGGTCATGCTGCTCTTGATGCAGCCCAGGACTCGGTTGGCTGTCTGGGCTGCATGTGCACACTGCAGGCTCGTGTTGAGCTTTTCATCAACCCAGACTCCAAGGTCCTTTTCCTCAGGGTTGCTCTCCAGCCATTCACCACCCAGCCTGTACTTGTGCTTGGGACTGTGCCTACCCAGGTACAGGACCTTGCATTTGGTCTTGTTTAGTTTTATGATGTTGGCCTGGGCCCACCTCTCCAGTCTGTCCAGGTCCCAGATGATGTGAAACCTTTCATGAACTTTGATTCTTTCCTAGGAACTGCTGCATCCTCAGACATCATGTTTCACAGAACATATTACTGTGAAGATCTCTGCACATATTGGAAATCTCGAGAGAGACCCTGTACCAGTACTCAGTCTATGGCATAGAACAACAGCAATACCAGAAACACAGATTTGAATGTGAGAGGTCTAAGAATTTGATAGCAGATAAGCTACTATAGGTATGAATGGAACATTTGCAGAAGGAAAAGAGAAACACTGAAGCCAAGAGATAGCTTTCAGTCCCCCACAAGCTTTCAGCCTCTAAATCTCCTCTCTTCATTCCAACAAGACAACTATATATACTCTCCAGTCCAAAGACTGGCATCCAACAGCAGACTCCAACAATCCAGGCAACAATCTGGAGGTTATTTAGGCTTCTCAACAATATTTTGAAAGAGCTCTGTCCTTGGGCGGCAGTTCGGCTTGACCCAATGTCTATGTTTTCCTTTTTCTAATCTTTGACACAATAAAAGCAAACAAGAAGAAACAAGGACTTTTAGCAGATCCTCTTTTGTTTGTATTCCAGGTTTGGCATTCCATTGTGATTTCTACCAGCTCCATTACTGGCAGAAGGCCAGCAATGAAACTTGAAATCAAAGACCGACTAAGTATTTCACGTTCCTTATTAAATATCTCTGGATATAAGCCAGAGGTTTTTTTTTTAAATCCCTGTTCTTGAGAAACCTGTTTATAGATGAGAACAGACTTCTTTGCCATTTTACCCTAAAAGGCAGCTAATTATTTTTATTATTTAAAAAAATATTTTAACATAAAATTGATACAGTATCTACTGTAAATATTAGGTTATTAGATTATAATAGGGACCCACTGACTCATTTACTTGATTTTATTATTAAGCAATAAAACTTCTATAATCATAGAATCATAGGATGTCAGAATGTTTTGTTTAAAGTTTTGTATTAATGTTAGCAAACAAAACAGTAACAGAATTTGGATTTGTTTTGCCATGCACAGAAACATGAAGATAATAATTTGTAACAAGACTGTCTTCACATAGGGAAATGTCAAACACAAACTTGTCTAAAGATCTTGCATCAGATTCAGGTTTTGAAGTTCCTTTTGGTCTGTGCCAGTCTCTTTATGGTCACCTCCAAAAGGAAAGGTGTAAAGCAAGCTGGATCTTGGACAAACACTTATCTCAAAATTGTTTGGCTCTAAAATTGATTCCTGCCATGGTTGAGAAGGATGGAGCAGCCAGCAAAGGTAAGAGAGATCTGTTCTTGCTTTAATTTTTATTCATTATATATACATCTCAAAGCAAGATTTCTGAGTACTCAGTCTCTCTGTTCTGCCTTCAGAAGTGCTTCATCTTGCAAATACCTACCCAAAGGAAGCTATCCTACCAGTAAGCACTTGAATGAATTTTTAGCTATATTTTGTCTGCTTATGAGGTTCTTCTAACAATCATAACAGAACTCTTTTTCAAGTGGGAAAAACATGGATATTTGCCTGTGAATTCAGGTACAAACAGACCATTTCAACTTTCTGTCTCACCCTGTCCCTCCCAGTAAGAAAAAAAATTACTAAGATTTGATGGTTTACTTTGATTTTTCACTTGTCTTTTCTCAGCAGAGCATGCAAAAAGAAATGTGCAGTGTGTACTTTCAGAGTACAAAGCTAAAAATAAGGAAAAGAATGGGATACTGTCTTAACAAACAAGCAAAAAACAACTACAAAACCACCACAAAACCAACTAACCAACACCACCAACAATAAAACAACATAACAATCCCACCAGCATAATTTCCAAGAGGACATACTCAAACTACTTTCTGAAAGCTCAGACTTCTGAAGAATGCAATCAGTGCAGCAAAAAAAAAAAAAAATGTACTTCTCTCCTTCCAAGTAAAAGCAATCCCCTAACTTCTTCTCTTCCAAAATACCTCCTTAATTTTCCTTTCAGTCTCAAATCCTTCTAAGGAAGTGTCTGAATCAAGAATAGAAGAGCCTTTCCTGGACAGCTTCAGAGTGGGATCATCAACAGTTAAGAGAGAAGGAAGGGGAGGAAACACTACATTTTTATCAACCTGACAGCAGAAGCCTAGGCATAAAACCTGCTTCCAATCTAGCTTTTTAAGAAGACTAATGCAAAGAGAACTTGTTCAGATAAAAACCTCTGAAAGACAAATTAATAACTCTATTGATTTTCCATCACTTGAGCCATCATTTTGAATGGAACAGACTAGTATCAAGTTGCAATGAATGAAGCTACTCAAATCTCTGTAGAGTTACAACAGGCTGTACAAAGATTTCCCAGTCAATGTCTTACGCATGCCAAAACACACTCACATTTCAAAGTCATAAACTTAACTTAGAAGGTAATAGTTGTCATAGTTTGGTTCTCTTTCTCACCAAGAAGACAGGAGCTGGAGCAACAGCAAGTGAAAGAGATCCCTCTTCCCACCTGACTCTTCTGCATGTTCCTCTAGTCAAGAAGGAACCACCTAGGACTGCAACAATTTTTAACTAGACAACAAATAAACTATATTCAATTGGGTCAACCCAGTATTACAGTGGGTAGAAAAGGAGATTAATCATCATCTCTATATCTAATCATTATCCCCAAAATAAGGAGATAAGTGTCCTATGAAGCAAACAGAAGGGCTTCTCTACTCTGCACTTCATGCATTATACTAGGAATTGCACATATTCTTCACTTTGGTTTTGGATAAGATCACAAGGCACTCATCACTGATTTGCAATGCAACACAGAATGGTTTTCACCCACCAGTACTCTCCTGAGAAACTGCACTCCAATCCACATCCATCTAGCATGAAAACCTCAGAAAGCTCATCCCTGAAGGTCTTCTGTAACTAAAAAGCCCACCAGCTACAGGTCACCACTCCTTGTTATTTTCAGTCTCCTGTAATGATTGTTTTTTAAAAGGCAATTGAGAATATTCATTAAATAGCAAGACAAGAAAGGCATTTTAAAAGGCTCCCTAGTTTATTTGTACTCTCCAGCAGACTGTACAATGGTTCATCAGTGACTCTGGAGAGCAAGCACACAGATTCTCATAGAATCATAGAATGCCTCCTGTACTTGTGAAGCCAATTTCCTCCTTTGCTCTTGCAGACAAGATCAAGGACTGTCCAATACAGGTCTTTAAAATAGTTTATTTTACACAGGTCATAAATGTAGCTTCACAGATTGTTCTTCCTCCTGCAGTCAAGGGTGCCTTGCTCACTGCTTCCTATAAGACTGCTTTACAGAGCCAGCAGTGAGACTGGTGCCAGATATCATCTTGCTGTTACCTTCACATTCAATACCAGGAAAATTAGCATCATAAATTTTGCACTGTTTGGTCTGGTTAAGACCACCATAATTTTCTCAGTTACTCATCCCCAAGCCTGTAGCGATTCATGAGGTTGTTGCAGCCCTTGGCCTTGTTGAAGCCTATATGATTTGCTTCAGCACACTGATCCAGCCTGAACAGGACCCTCTGAAGAGCCTCGCCAGCAGATCAACACTCCCAGAAAACTTGGTGTTGTCTGCAATCTTACTGAGGGAGCTTTGAATCTCCTCATCAAGATCACTGATAAAGATATTAGAGTTGCCCCAGTACCGAGCCCTGGTTGCCAAGTGGATTTAACTCCATGCACCATCACTCTCTGGGCCCTGCCATCCAGTCAGTGGTTGATCCAGTAGAGATCTAGTTGGGCTTTCATCCTTCAATTTCCTCTCTGTATAGCTAAATCAGGTTAAGGGATTTAGCTTTAGCAGATCATTTTACCTCTACTAGCCTTTCAGCAGTACAGCAGCCATCAGACAGACACAAGAACAGCCCAAACCATCAACCAAACTCTAGTTGCAAAGTACTCTACCCTGTTTAACACTGAACTTCGACCTACCAGTTAAATGCAGCTTTAGAAAAACATATTCTCTGCACTTTACTACTGTTTCCTCTAGACCTCACTTCAGTACTTGAAAAATATCAGTTTCTGACCTTAAGCTGGTAAAATACAGAAATTTGACAAGTTGAATTCATATTAAAAAGACTCCATAATCATTGAAGAGTTCTTGCTCAGGAATAAAAAGAAAGGTGTTTTAGTCATTAATTGTACTGCTACACACCAACTGTTGCTATACAGCTGCTTGCACAAGTTTCCTACCAGCATGTTCTCCAGGCCTCAAGGGAGGTGCCACCAAATTACACAGAGCTGCCTTCCCTGAGTCTCATAAAAGCCTGGCCTTCACAAACACATGCCAGCAAATGTAAGAATTTGGAATGGGGAATCTCAAGAGTTTTAATCAGGTGCGGGCAACTCAACACATTTGCCCTTTTGCCTCTTCAGTCATCTTTTTTTTTTGTATATTGTGATTGCAAACTAGTTAATGTCTGAATTGGGGAAAGACTGAGCAGATAGCCCCAGAAGCCCATCTCTCCATATGCTGCTTTGGACATTTACGAATTTCCAGATAGTGAATGTTTACACTTCTTAAGTGATGAATAGGAACCTACTATTCAGAAAGCTGGTGCCAGAGGAGCAGTGCCACAAGTCAAACCTTTTCCTCTCTCATGTGTAATACACAGGTGGGAGGAAGTAGAAAAGTTTTGTAACTAGAGCAAAGAGAATAGTGACTTCATTAAGTAAAATATTTTCAATGTTACTAGTTATAGAACATTCAGTAGAACAAAGAGAACCTCATTTTTCCAAGAAAACAAAGTTGTCAAACTGCAGAACTTGTCTGAGACATTTTTCCACCTGACATAAGCATATGTCATAAAATTCTGAAAGTATCTTCTTTGATTTTGTTTCTTTGAAAAGAGAAGAAATGAATCTCCATTTCATCCAAGATAAGAACCAGAAGCAACACTTTTAAAAATTATAAAGGTGTTGCTTTATCATTTTCATCAGCTTTCAGATGACTGATTGAAGTTTTTTGGGAAAAATGTTCTCTGTATCATCAGGTCCTGTGCATTTCTGACCTTCAAAGTAAACTTGAGGGGAAAAAAAAAAAAAAAAAGTAACAGGATTCTTAGCACTAGAGGACAGAATTGCTCTCAGCAACCTTGATGTTATAGAAATTAACATTAGAGGAACTGGGAAGACTAGACAGAACTGGGCCAAATTAATTTAGTGGTTTCTGTCATGGAGAGATACATGGAAAAAAGTCTGCAAACATGTTTGTCCTTGTGAACAGCACTCGTGGTCTTGGAACAATATCAGGACAACATCTGGTGGGAAACCAGTTCTCCTTAACCTTACCAATACAACATAAAGCTTATCCAGTATCAGTGGAAGGACTATAAAAAAACCACTTACCTGGAACCTGTGAACCAGTTCCAGTGACTGGCTGTCATTCTGGTCTGCTTCAAGGATGATATCTGTCAGTTTATGTATGATCACATCCAAAGGGCCCTGATCTTCAATGGGTTTGGTGAGGTCAAGCTAAAAGGAAACAGAGAGAAACTTTTCATGAAGGGTTCTTATCCCTGCCACTACCCAATATGTTGCTGTCACACAGAAGGCATTTATTTTGGTATGCTACCTAAATCCCTGAGAACTGACATTTCATGGAATGTCAGACAATTCTGCTCAAATACTTTTCCCAGTAGCGTAGGTCTAATTCCATGAAAAACCAGCAAAGTCACTGGTAAGTACCCTTCATCCAAACAACTTCCTGCATTCCTTCATTCTAAGCCAACATCTCCCTCTTCAGTTTCATATATGCAAAAGGAACAAAGCCAACAAAGATTATCACCACTAAGAAAAGGAACACCTACTGTGCCCTTCACTCTTCAGGACTGCACAAAACAGCACCCAGGACAGTGACTGTGCAAGTGACTCTGGGTGTGTGCAAATGTGTCTGTTTGAAGTGAAAACTTATTTAGCTGGTAAGGAGGAGTGGCAGCTCCCAGATGACTCCCACTGGCAGACTCTGGCAGCCAGCTCGATAGAGGAGAAAGATTTGGGGTAAGGTGTTCTCTAGATAACACGGGATGGCATAAATGAGGTGATGATGTGTCACTTGGTCCTGAGTATCAAGATAGAGTAAGGGTTCTCTTGAGGATACCTTAATTCAAGGAAGGCTACTGGACCTGTTGGGATACATGTAACACTGTTAAGAGAATTGGCCAATGTTATTGTGAGAGTTTTGATTTATCAGGACATAAATCAAAACTCTGAAGATTCCAACTAAATCAGGAAAAAAAAATTCCACCAGGAGGACAGCCTGAATGCAATTTTCAAGATCCGACTGGACAAAGTCCTGAGCAACTCAGTTCGAATTTAATGCTGAATCTGCTTCAATCAAGATGATGCATTACAGACCCCTACAATCCCTACCAAACAATGATCTTGTGAAGCAATTTACTAGATTTGAATATATGTACACTCTTAGTACCTAAACTGGCTCATATTATAGCCAACACACTGGGTTGCCCACAGCAGAAAGCCTACCATATTATCAAGCACTGCTCCTCAACCAATTGTGAGATCTACTGTGTCAGTGCCAACTTAAACTTGTAAATTTCAAATTGAGAACATCTTTGAAATTAAAGACAGATGTGTGCTCACAAAAGAAGTTATCATTTGATTTTACAGTGATATGCATGCTCTTTTCCACTGCTGCTACTCCTTTTTATTCAACTCTGGCAGAGTAGGGTTGTGTGCCACAGGAATGAGAAGGCAGTTGTGCAGAAGTGGCTGCTAATGCATGGCCTCATTAGCTTGAGTTTTGTCCTAATAAAATTTCTCACTCCATAGAAATAGCCCTGCTTTGAATTAAGGTGGTGGGACTCTGGAACAGGCTGTGGATGCCTCCTCCTTGAGACTGTTAAGGGTCAGGTTGGATGATGGTCTTGAGCAGCTCAGTCTAGCAGAGAGACATCCCTGCCTAGGGGTGGGGGCGGGTGTTGCAGCAGATGATCTCTAAGGTCCCTTCCATCCTACACCATTCTATGATTAAGGAAGGTAACAATAAGACAGGATGGCTGGATCTTAAGCAGCAATAAAACTAAAAGAGCAGAAGTCTAGCAGACTTAAAATAATTTGCTAGCTGCTAATGTAGCTGATCCACGTCAGCAAATTGCTTTTCTTGTGTAGGCACTCCTCTCTGAGTTAGGCTCACCTGACCAGAGGAACTGAAGTTACCTATGGTACAAAAGCAAACTGTGACAATTCTTCCCAAGAGACCATCTTTCCTTGACCATCAGTATATGCTCCTACTAATAGGGAGACCAGTAGAGGTACTGTTCACAAGTGGGCAGCAGATGTTCTACATGAAAAGGTTATGCAATAGTAAAGACAAGACAGACTTGATATGGATGCTTAGTGGCTGGTAAGCTATGGCTGAGTGAGGCAGTTCACAGAAGGTCTGTCTGTCCCAGCACTTTTATTTTTACTTCCACAAGTAGTGCAGCACAAAGGCTAAGGGCAAAGTGTGTCTGCAAAATTATGCCAAAATGAGTTGAACTGCAGCTTAGCTAAGGACATGGAAGGAGATGATCTATTTCTGCAACTAAGTTCCAAAAAAAATCAGTTAATACCCTTAAAAGAAATCTCAGATGACTGCACTGCATTTCAAGAAGATTTTTTTTTTTTTTCATCTGCCTATCACATCTGGAAGCAAACAGAAAAACAAAAGTTCTGTTTAACTAGGTTAAAAAGTTTCCAGTTGGCAAGGTACAAAACTGTGAAATTTCAGGACTTTCATTCTGAAAAACAGTGAGAAGCAAATAAGTATCTGAGATTGGTTACCCCTCTACATTCTTCCTGCAGTCGCCGTTCAATCTGCCCAGAAACATTCCAAAACCAAGAAAACAGTCCTCCCTTTCAGCCTTGACCCAAGAATAGAAATAAGCCTTCAAGGCATATCCAGGCATTTTCAGCACAGTGTTTTCCAGAAGAGTAAGACATCTGGACAAGATAATTTCTTCTCAACAGTTGTGCCAGCTAAAAGCAACTGGCATATTTTGAGAATGATACCAAATGCATCTACTTTGCAACTCGGCAAGTGTTAAAAGGGCCACTCCTAACAGCACTCTGCTTCACTTTTATCAGAAAGCTATCAGTGACAGCAAGCTAAAAGCAGATCCTCTGGTAGGAAGTTCAGTGACCACTTCCTTGGCTCAGCAAGGACAGCAGGTACATTTTAACCACAGAAACCTGGATCAAAATTTGAAGGATTTTGTGGATTGGAAGATCAAACCATTTGCAACAATAAGTCCTCTGTTCTGTGCCATGTTGCAGAAAGCAAATATTCCTGGGCTGTATGGAATTTGGAAGAGATCCACCTTCCTTTTATATACTTAGAAGAAAAAAAAAACCCACAAAAAAACCCCACAACAGAAAAAACCAAACTCACCCCACAAAGTAGAAGAAAAACGAGGGGGGGAAAAAGGACTTGAGGGGGAAAAAAACCACCTTTTCAAGCAGAGTATCAGATCCAAGTAGAAGTGAGCAAAAGTACAGCGCAAAATTTCAGACGGCCCTCTGCTGAGACAAACACTGATTCATTGTTTGTCATCAGCTGGAATTTGAGCCCTCCTACTTCCCTTCTCTTTCAGCACATCTCTTTCCAAACAATCTTTGCATTTGACATGATCACCCAAAGGTTTGTTTTTGCCCAGAACTAACACCATAGCAACAGAAGTGAAAGAAAAGATTTATCAGCACCATCTTTAAAAAACAGAGAGATATGGTTATGGTGCCTTTTCTTCTGCAAAGCAGAATATAGCCTACTCTGGTTTCTTTATTAACACAAAAAAAGGGCAGGCAATTAGGTGTTGGTTTCATGGCATTGTCACTTGCCATGAAAATCCTGAAAAACTCAGGTGATGAATGACACGGAACGCAGTGTTGAAGCTGTACACAGAAAACACCAGTCTGAAGGCATATGTCTTTCTAGGTCTTATAAATCCATATATGGAAAAAAAAACAACTGCTGGATTAAATGCTCTTACCATAGCTGGCTGTAGCTAGTTGGTTCACCTTTTAATAGAAAGGCTGGTTGGGAGTTAAAAAAATGCTCCAAGCTTAGAAATATCAGTGTCCTCCCCAGTCAGCTTCCCAAAACATTCACTGGAGAGCAAGTCACAGGCATATAGAACTCCATCTCTGCCCTCCTCATCAACTCCCCTTTACTCTGTCCTCCAGAAACACACAGCCAGCACATTATCGGAACCGTTACACAGCAGCGCAAAATAAGTTTATTTCCATTAAGCAAATTTGTTTAAAGTTTTGGGGTTGTTTTTCTCCAGAACACTGGCAATCCATCTAAATTGCAGGGACAAGACAAGCAGCTGGCAGAGCACCACAGCTCTCCACTGGTCCCAGCAGTGATCCTACATGCATACATTTCTGGAATCCCTGTTTAAAAATAAAATTATGTCCAAATTT